>JAHLJS010000009.1:1139950-1550230 GCA_038502445.1 Eremochloa ophiuroides | reverse complement strand
ATATTCACTTGCACTTCTTGATCTAAGTATGTGACTTGTATCTCCTTATGGTTCAGTTTTTTGACTTTGCAATATTATGTGATACAATTTTATAATAATAAAACTCCGGAAGAAAAGTAATCAAGGGATAAAAGATAAGCAGTTCTGTAGCTGTTCTGTTTTGCAGTTGCTTAAGGACTGAGTGAGAAGTAAAAGCCACATGGCTAAAGAGATAGATGGATGAGTATAGTACCATTTTATTCAAATCTAAAAGAAATCCTGATTATAAACATGATACTCTTGCGATGTAATCGGCATTGCAGCATCTCCTGATCAACAACCAAAGTTTTATCATTTGCTCGAACGCGCAAGAGATAAGCTTGGGGGATTTTGTTGGTGGTCAATGACGATTATGTCACACCATCAATTATTATCTAAAAATGGAGAAGGCTATAATATTTATACACATATACATTTTCTACTAACCTATTTCCACATGTATTGGAGAATTATTGTTTTACAGGACTTACATGAAGAAGTGTGGAAATATGGTGAGAACACGCTTATGTTTCAACTGCCAGTGAGTTTCTTGGCTATTTGAAGAAGATCATGAGATTTAAATAGTTCGAAGCATGAAGATTCATACTCCGAACTAGGGGGCCTGTGTTGACATCAAAATTTGGTCAGCCGGAAAATATCATTGGCAAGGAATGGCTCTAGCTGCATCATGTATATATGAGGAAGCCAACAAGAAATAAAAGATTGTTCAGTTGAATCCAATTACCACATGTCAACTATGCGAGTCGAGAGCAAAGTTGGTTTCTATTTTACCAACTAAGTCTACAGAGGAGGAGGTATCTGACGTGTACGTGAGATCATGTCTGATGAAAAGAAAGAAGCCGCGCATTCAACTGGTCTTTATGTGGAGGAACGGAAAAAGAAAAAGCTAGAAAATCAGAGATAATGCAGAAGATCAGATGTACATGTCGGTTATCAGGTGTGCTTGTGCACGCACGGCCAATTGGTATTTGGCCAATATTCGGAAAGCAAAGCCATTGCTTGCACGTGATTGAAGGAGAAAGATTAATGGTGTACGTGCATGTGGACTGGGCTCAGCGTCCAAAGGAAAGGAGGGAGACGTGATTTATTGGGACACGTTGCCGTAATCAAGTCAAAGACCGTCTTCACGGTTAGGAAAAGCAAGAGTCCGCGGCAAGGAATGTAAAGATAGAAACTAGAGCCGTATCTTGTATTTCCTTTTTTATAGATGGTTAGTTCACTCTGTTAGCTCTAGAGTATAAATATGTACGTACGGCACTTGTAAATCCCTTATCAATCAATCAATACAACAATCCTTTCGGCTCCGGGCAAAACCTTAGGAGTAGGAGTAATGTAGTTTCTCGACGAGTTCCCTCGAACGGGCTGGATGTCATCCGGTGAACGCAGGCTTGCTTGTAAGTACCATCACGCCTCGCCAAGCTTTGTTTCTTTAATGTCATCCAGTGGACATGGAAACATCGTAGATCGAGATCGATTCTTATTTGGTATGAGTTTAGCATCATCCGGTGGACGTGGGCTTAGATCAAATAAGGATTAGTTATCGATTCATGTTTATTTTCTTGATTAATCTATGTTTAGCGTCATCCGGTGGACGAGGGTTTAGATTAAGCTAGTTGATGGACATGAATTAGTTATCGGCTCTAACTAAATTGGCATCTTAGTTAGATTCATTAAGTTACCACGTGTTGTTTATGTTTACTGCTTTTTATTATTATTGCAACAATTTTGCCCGATCTATATTGATAAGCTTTGGCCTTAGATTTGTATCGATATTAATCGTCTTTATGTATGTACTTTCTTATTTTATCATCATGATTGTTATCTTGTGTTTATTTCCAAAGTTTACCAAACTTGATTGTTACATGCCGTGGGTTCAAGGCCTGATTAGATATGAGTAGCTTGGAAAGTCAATTTAGAGAGGTCATCCGGTGGACTAGCTTTAAATTGACTTGATATTTTGCTCCTATTTTAAGTTTACCGAGTTCCTGCCTCATGGACCCCGAATCGGCTAATTAGCTGATACGGATATGCTCTCATGAATAGATCATGCATATAGATCTATTTAGATATCAAATGATCTAGCTTTGCTTGCTGGGTTTGTTGAAGCCCGCTGGCCGTTAGACCAGGTGAATGCAGACTTCGCGAGCTTAGTGAAGAGGGTTTGCTAAAACTACCGGTCATTAGACCAGTTTTAGTAGATCTCTGTTTGTTTGATGCCTAGATTAGATTTGTATACGTGAACTATTTTCTTTTATACTTTTTCAATTGAGTTAGATAGGCTAATGTGTTATGATCTCTACATGAATATCTTGATAGCCGTTTTACCTCATTATTATTTTATACAACCGATTCATGCATGATGGAATCGGCTCTTTAGTCGATCTCCACTCATATCGGCTCACAGAGCCATACATTCGGAACTTTCTGGCTACGCCGGCATGTTTCGTCCTAAACTACTGATTATCTTTCTCTCCTTGACAATTGCAGGTTAAATTGACTGGCACGCTTGGATCCGGATTATTGAAGCTTGCTGGATCTACTGGACCCTTGCTCCTGTGGATCGTTCCGGCTTCGCTAGTGTGCTGATTGCAGAGCCAGATTTTGTGTCAATACCTGGTAAGATTGTGAAGTATGAAGACTGCTACAACGAGCAAGAAGAAGCCGTACAAGCACCACGCTGGAGTGAGTGGGAAGCGGAAGCTGAAAGGATGGACCAGATTGCTAAGGCAGAAAAAGAAGAAATTCAGGCACAAGTAGAAGAATGGATGAAGAGAGATGAAGAATCAAGAGAAGCATACAAGGAAGAGCTGGAGCTAGAAAAGAGAGAAGCAGAAGAGATAGAAAAGAGATGGAAGGAGAACGAAGAAGCACCTGCTACACCACCACAAAATGGGGAATTGACTGAGGTAACTTCAGACGATGAACCTACTGAGTAAGTACTCTCCTCTATCTAAGTCTTGTCGGTAGGCTTTAAATTCCGTACCTTAGCCATAAGGTTAAAATGGTAATTATCTAATTTAATATTCATTAGTAATTTTACTTTAGCACATTTATTAGCATAATCATCTTTGCATATTAAATATAAACAACACAAATATTTACTGTTTATTTATTGCATCATAAATATAAAAGCCCCATGTGAATAAACCAATGGTAACCCTGTAGGCGTATTTACTGTGGTGGCATAAAAATAAAAATAAAAATAAAAATAAAAATAAAGAGAGCATCTGTATTTACTTTGTTGCATTATGAAAATTCTAAGCCCAATGAGAATAAATATTCTCTGTGGTGGCATAAAAAATTATTATTATAATATGCATACATTTTTTTTATTGTTGAATAAGAAACTTAGAAAAACCTAAAAAGAAAATCCTTTTATTGTTGAATAAGAAACTTAGAAAAATCTAAAAAGAGAATCCTGTTAGAATCCTGCTAAAATCTATTAATTAAAATCAACTCAAAGAATAATCAAAGTGCTCATTGGTTGACCGCGAACCCCTTGATAATTCGAGCCTCGAGTTTTGGTTTTCTTGTTGGAGTATAACTATGCAGAAATGATATTATGACTAAGGAGAGAGTCTGTTAGTGGCACGCACCAGGACTACTACTCTGAAGATCATCAACACCCAGTATTGCAAACATCAAACTTGGGGGAGGAGCATCCCCTAGCTATCAGGTAATTATACCTATGAGTTTATTGAGTTTACTTTATACAAGCACAAAAAACCCAAAAAATATGTGAGCTCATGAAAGTTCACCATAGTATCATAGGAAAATCTAAAATACCAAAAATATATGGGCACATGAAGGTCCACACCTTTTACAAAAAACTCAAAAATATGTGGGCACATGAAGGTCCACTCACTTAGGAAGCTTCTGCTAAAAATATAAAATCAATCACTTACCATAGAGTGGTACTAAACCTAACTCCTCTCCATGAGATTTGGTATTTTTATTGGCAATTGAGTTTCACAGGAAAAATACAAGATCAAAGAGCTAGTAGACCCGACACCCTTACGCTGCCGAGACACCTGCTCTCAGAAGGATCAGTCAATTTGCACACACCAGAGACCCTGTCAAACATCCAGTTTGGGGGAGGGCACCCTCCAATTAAAATCCAGCTAAGTATAAGTTTCCCACATTATTATTATTACCATATCGCTTTTTGTGTGAGTTAGCTAGTAAAATAAAATTTAAAAACCAAATAAATATTTAGCTACATATTAGAGTATGTTTAGAGTCAGTCTAGTCTAGAACTAAATTAAAAATTGAGGAACACTAAAATTTTGTTTTGGAGATGATGAACAGTTGCTCTGCCTAATTCCTTTTAAGTGCCTAGTTATCAAACTTAGATTCTCCTGAGTTTTGGATATTACTGTTTTATTCTAAGAATTTACTCTGAACCTAAAACTTGTGGAGGCATATGCTCGAGCTAAGTCTAGGTGCTTTATTGATATGATTCATGAAGGTAGAGCTAGTATTTATCTTATTCCTAATATTACTAATTCTGGAGATTTATTTTGAAAACTTAAAATTTACAAGATGAGCTCTTGTATGATAAAATGTGAATTCCTACCAAAGCCATATATGATACATTTAGAGATAGGAAACCCTTTGCATATTTATGCTGCTTGTTTTGCATTGAGTTCAGTCAACCTTTGTTGTATACCATATGAGAGTCTTGTCATGCTTTTAAAACCAAGATCACGTGCACACACCAACCACATATGTGTTATTCCTACCCTAGGAGTAATCGCAACCACTTCCACTTTTCATCGATGTTCATCATAAAAATGTTTTCTCCTGCACTAGGAGTGAACACCAAAAATATATAAACCCCATAGGACAGCCCTGTTATAAATGCCTAAGTCTTTACTACTGTATTCTCCCCAAATCATTTATTGGATGCATGTGGCTATGCAAAAGTGTGAAAAGAAAAGGGAGTAAAAGATGGACAAGTGTCCCAGCAATTAAAATAATGGGTACCAGATGCCCGCCTCCCGAATGAAAAAAAGAAAGAAAGAAAGAAAGAATAAAGATAGTCCATGTTTTCCTACAAGTTCCAAGTAAAGGTGGCAACGGGGCGGGTCCAGACCCGAGACCCGCGGGTTTTAGACCCGACGGGGGCGGGGCGGGTCTGTTTTCGCCCCCGCGGGTCTCGTGTTCGGGGACCCGAATCGGGTCGGGGGCGGGGGCGGGTTTTATTTTCCCCCCGCGGGTCCCCGCGGCCCCCGAATCCCCGCACTCGCCCAGACGACCCAGTCGCTCAATCAGTCCGTCGCCCACTCGCCCTCTCATCCTCTCCTCCCCGCGCCCTCTTCTCTTCTCTTCTCTTCTCTCCCTATCGTCTCCTCCCCCACGGGCCACGGCAGGCACCAGGCAGGCGAGCGCACGCCGGCCCTCCCTCACCTCCGAGCTCTGGCCCTCCCCTTCCCCTCGCCCGCGCCTCCTCTCCCTCACCTCTCCCACAGCAGGTAGGGGCGCAGGGCGTGCCGTCCCTCCCTCTCCTCTTCGAAGCAGCGACGGCGACGGCGGTGGCGCGCACGGGGAGGCCAGATCCGGCGACGGTGGCGCGTGGGACGTCCGGATCTGGCCCCGACGCGGATGGGGAGGCCGGCTCCGGTGGCAATTCACCTGGTCTACCCCAAGCGGCGCAGATCCGACGGCGTGCAGGGCGGGCCCTGCTCCCCTGGCGGCGGCGTCCTCTACCACCTCCGGCTCCAGTCCTCCGGCGGTGAGCGCGCAGGATCCGGCCCCTGCATCGTCGCCTTCGTCAGTGGCCCCAGATCTGTCGCAGCGCCGTCCACTGCACGCCGCAGCGCCCCTGCGTAGGTGTAGGTCCCGGGTTTCGGGGAACCCGTCGGGTTTTGGGGACCTGGCGGGTTCGGGGGAGGGGGCGAATTTTCACCCGTTTCAAGTTTCGGGGCGCTTGTCGGGTCTCGGGTACGGGTCCGCGGACGCTGCACCCGCCCCGAACCCGCCCCGTTGCCATCCTTAGTTCCAAGAGAGATCTATTTCTAAAGAGAGCATGAGTAGAATTAGAATTAGCCATTAAATACCACGTACACACATATCCACCATATTCCATACATATGCACATCTTGGTTTGATTGTATGCCTCGATTCTCTGTGGATCCATTATTTGACTTTACAGCATATGAATTGCAAGTATGCTTAAACCTTGTTTTTACCACTCCTATGAGCTCCACTATATATCCTTAGTTATAGGAAGTCATAACATTAATGCCTTAAGTGAGATCCACAAATACCACATATTGAGAGACTTGAGGTGTCATACAATTAAGCTCTGAGTTTTATTTTGAAAACTTGCAAAACTCCAGAATATTGGTACTGTGAAGAATTTGAGACATAGTGCCTGACTTAATTGTTCTATCTTTCAATTGCTCAAGACTTATGCGAGGTTTGTAAAGCTCCATAGTTAAAGGTAAACGAGTAAGTCTGAAGGTTAGAGCAGTTATTGTCTAATCTGGAGGAGAATTTCTGTTTGAAAGCATGTGTACATGGAAAGAATGAAAGCATTGTAGCAACTCCTGATCCAAATACATTAGTTATTAGGCTTAGTTTTTTTGCCAAGGGACTGGCAAAAAGTAAGCATGGGGGAGTTGTTGACGGTCGATAACGTCAACTTTTATTAGAACTTTAGACACAAAAGGATACACGATTACACACTAGTCTAGGGTTTTAACTGATAATTTTCATGAGTTTTGCATGTTCTATATTTTCCAGGGGTCATTCCAGAAAAGCATAAAAGAGGAATTAAAGTGCATATAAATCACAAAATGTAACCGCGAAGGAAACATCATCATCGAAAAACTAGAAGCCACTGGAACACACCCGAAGCGACCGGGACCCGCACCCTGCCAGGGTAGGGCCGGCCGGCTCCAGGGTGGGGCCGGCCGGCGCCCCACGGCTAGGGTTTGGCCCCACCTTCTGGAGTCTTCTTCAGCCGCCTCTTAGGAGTCATCTCGGCCCTTTGTTTAAGTCGGTTTGATCCTACGGCGCACGTTCGTCCCACCGGGCTATAAATAAAGAGGCAGACCCCCCTGGAGGCATCAATCAATCATTCATCGAAGGCATCAAGTCTTCAAGCCATCAAGAGCCTACTAATTCATCAAGAGCCTTCAAGTTCATAGTTCTAGTCTAGTTAGATTAGAGAGTAGAGGAGATCTAGATCTTCGGCGGGATCTGGAGCCCCGGCGACCGTCTGGAGCGCAGAGTTCGGTATAGTTCTAGTCCTTTCTCTATTATTGTATTCTTCGTTATGATTAGGGAAACATTGTTCTTAATAGTTCATATGTTCTTGATTACATTAGTCTTTATCTACTTTAATTATATGTCTAGTATAGTTGGTTTGATCTTATTGAATTCATGCAATTGCATGTATAGCGTTTATCCAAATGATCGTTGGGTAGATGATGAACAATGTGTAGATGTGGTGTCTAGATATTCTGTTTATCTGCGAATGCACCCTGATGTGCCAGGTCATGTGGTGGTTCGCATAGGTGACAGCTACGTTGATTCCTCTGTAGTCCACCCCCCGTATGTAGGCAAGCAGGCACGGTCACGAAGTAAGGTGATGACTCTGTTTCACATCCTTCCTAGATGATGCCCTTTGCATGTGATCACGATATAGGACTAATCTAACAATGATTGCTAGATGTAATTGCACTAGTTGGAGTTATTCATTGACGTAGTTATAGAATTACCTTAGATATTAATTCCTTAGTTTATCCATTGGCTAACTATTACTATGACTAGAAAGTGCTCTGATGTTTATCCATTATTAATGATGCTTGATCATACTTATCACCTGTATTTATCCTTATTATCTTGTGACCTCTACCTGTTAAGAGTAGAGCATATGACATCGGTAATTTCACTTATTCATTGTATATAGTTGTTATCAATATAATAGATTGTAGTTTATCCAAGTCCTTCCCAGTGGTATAAATATAAATCGACAACCTGGTAGAACTCTAGGTAAAATGCTACAATGGTATAATTATCTGTCCGCTTGCAGAATTGTTCTTAGTTTATATTTTATATTTATTTCTACATAGTCACATAGAATAATATATGAAACCTTTATTTATTCTTAGCATTCGTAATAGGGATGACAACCTACTTCATGCTAAAGAATGTTGGTAATAGATAAGTGGCTAGTTACTAATGACAAGTTAATTAAATTACCATGCATCTTCTAATCTCGTCTCTAGTGTTAAAAGTTATAAAGTTATATTAAGTGACGTTAGTAGATGTCAACACTAGCAAAGGTTAAGCTTGGGAGAGCTTGTTGACGGTAATTATTGTATGATTTTATCCGTCAACTAAACATGAAAAGGGCATAAAAGCAAGCACCAACATAAGTTTAGGGCTTTAACTGACAGAATTCCACAGTTTTGGTGAATCAGTGTTTTGCAGGGGGTTATACAGAAAAGAATCAAGGAAGGCCCACATCTTGGATTAAAATAATGAAATCCGCCGCGAAAGGAGATCAAGAACATTCTAGAGAACACTAGAGACTCGCTGGCCAAAGCGGGACCCACTTGGCAGTTGGGGGAGGTCGGCCGACCCACTGACCAGGTCGGCCCGACCTGTCAGTGAGCCATCTCGGGCTCCGCTTCGACGTGGCCCCACATCCCGATATTTCACGTAATCTCAACCGTCCTTCAAAGTCGGTTTGATCCAAGGGCAACGGTTCATCCCACCGGCCTATATAAGGACCCCCAGACCCCAGGGTTTCACATCCTTTTCATTATTATAATTCATATCTCTAGTTAGGGCTTGGATTGAGAGGTGTCCCATTGAAGGATAACCTCTCTCCAATGTAGTAGATTAGTTCTAGTTGAGAGTTAGGGAGAGCAGAGCCATGCTCGGTTCTGGAGAGTTCATCGGAGATCTAGTATGACTTATATCTTATCTCTGTAAGACTTAATGCTTTTATATATTTATCTTCTCTATCTACATACATGCATCATTATGTGATTGGTTAGTATAGTTTTTATACTTTGGCATGGGATCTTCGTTCGTATTGAGTGCTCTAGTTATAGTACTTGACTAGGGTAGTAATCGATAGTGTAGACATGGCGTCTAGACTATTTATTACCTGAGATTGCGCCTAATCCTACGGTTAGTTGTGGTAGCCTCAGGGGTGACAGCCCTGACAGGCCTTCGTAATCCACCACGTTTGGGTTAGTGTTCGTAGAGCTTGTTGGTAGCCTTCTCCCGATTAACCCTTTCCAGTCTATTCGAGAATCGAAAAGGTACTGTTGCTCCAAAGTGCTATTGTGTGATTGCTGCACCTAGCTATCCTTCAGTTATCATAGAACCTAAGTAGTAGAGAAGTATTTAGGAACATTGAACCCTCCCGTTGTCCTCTCAACTTAGCTATACTACTTATTTATCTTACAAGTGATTACTATGCATAACTCCTATCATTTATCACTTACCCCTACTATAGTCAAGTTGGTGTGCTAAGTTAGTAGATGCATGATGGTAGCTATCGGATTTTTTAACCATTGCTTCCCTATGGTAAAATATAAATACGATACTCTGGAATACTCCCGGGTAAAAGTTACAATGGTATTCTATGCGCTTGCGGAATCTTTCATATTCTATTTTGCACTTAGTAAATACCAACACGCATTATGTTGACACTTGCGCCGAAATCGCAGATAGCTTCTAGAAAGCTATGACATCCTATGGAGATAGGAATGACAGGTCTTCCAGGGTCTCCCATCTTCTCAGGTAGTGAGTGATCAATCCACTGTATATCTGTAGGCTCAATTTGGTATTGTGTTGCATTGTGAATATCAACAAAGTTAGCAGTTTCCAAATCTTCTGGCTGGCCCAGAATCTTACCTTTCTCAAATGGTGGGACAGCAGCAGCTAGCTGAGCTAATTGTGATTCTAACATTTTATTAAAGCTGTGCTGATTCTTTATAGCAAAAGTAAAGGTATCCATTCTAGTATTTATATTTTCTAAAGCTTTATCATTAGAGGCTACCTTTCTAGACATTTGATCTAGCAATTTAGATTGACCAGCAACTCAATCTCTTAAAGTGGAAGATTATAATTATTGTAATTATTACCTTGGTTGTTACCTTGGTAATTACCTTGTCGAGGTTGCTGATTCCATCCTTGGTTGGGCTGGTTCCATCCTTGACCTTGCTGAGGACGATAGTAGGTGTTATTGTTGATGAAGTTCACATCCTCTTGCAACGTAGGGCAGTTGACAGCTGAATGCCCGTAATCTCCACATTCTTCACAGGTCGTGCGGGAATCATCAATATGCATGACTTCCTTCTTCTCTATATCGAGCTTCTTCATGATGAGGTCTAGCTTGGCAGTGACCATTTCAGTTTCCTTAAGATGATGGATGCCTCCTCCTCTCTTTCGAGGTTGAGTACGTTCTTCATTACAGCTCGGGTTTGAGGCCATCTTCTCCACTAGTGCTTTAGCTTCTGGAAGCTTAAGTGACAGGAAAGCTCCTCCAGCTGCAGCATCTATGGTCTCACGGGTGCTAGAGATAAGCACGTGATAGAAGGTCTGCAACAATAGCCAATCCTCTATCCCATGATGTGGACAGTCTTTAATATAATCTTTAAATCTCTCCCATGCTTCAGTGAATGATTCATCATGTTGCTGTTAAAAGCTTGAAATTTTTACACACAGAGCATTCGTCTTGCCTGTAGGAAAGAACTTTGCCAGAAAAGCAGTTGAGCATCGGTCCCATGTAGTGTTCTTGTCTTTGTTGGTGTAGAACCACTGCTTAGCTTTCTCCAAAAGTGAAAATGGGAAAAGGCGGAGTAAAATAGCATCTCTTGGTACTTCTCTGATCGTGAAGGTGCTGCAGATCTCTAGAAAGTGTTGTAAATGTGCACTTGCATCTTCATGAGCTTTCCACAAAATTGACTAGCTTGAACCATAGTGATAAGAGCAGGTTTGAGCTCGAATCCATTCTCCCCAGTGTTGACTGCTGGTCCAGTCCGGTTGTTTTCTATTGTTGGGGCAGAGAACTCGCGCAGTGTCTTCTCAGCCATGTCTTCAAACACAGAAGCTAAATCTTCTCCTAAGTGTTCTTCTTCCAATGTTAGAGCTAGCTCCTTTGATGAACTAACTTGAGAAACGATGGGTGTTTTTTATGGTGACTCAAAATTGTCCCTCGCCTCTACAAACTTCTTCCTTCTAAGGAGTTTCTCTGGATCGTCAGTGAAATTGTTTGGAAGAGAAAAACCATTCATTCATCACCCTGCATAAGATAAGCAAATGATAAAAACAAGGGTGTGCCTGTTTAAGTTAGAGATCAATCGGTAACACAATCTTATCCATATGCATATATGTTATCAATATTTCCTAAGTTTAATGTGCCTTCCCCGGTAACGGCGCCAAAAATGCTTGTTGACATCTACTAACATCGCCAAATATAACTTTATAACTTTTAACACTAGAGACGATATTAGAGATGTATGGTAATTAATTAACTGGTCATTAGCAACTAGCCACTTATCTAGTACCAACATTCTTTAGCATAAACTAGGTTGTCATGCTAAGAACAATTAAAGGTTTCATATATGTTATTCAATGTGACTAGGCAGAAATATAAATATAAAAACAAAGAACAATTCTGCAAGCGGACAGATAATTATATCATTGTAGCATTTTACCTTGAGTTCTACCAGGTTGTCGATTTATATTTATACCACTGGAAAGGACTAGATAAACTTTAATCTATTATATTGATAACAACTACAATGAATAAGTGATGTTACCGATGTCATACACTCTACTCATAACAGGTAGAGGTCACAAGATAATAAGGATAAATACAGGTGATAAGTATGATCAAGCATTATTAATAGATAAACATCAGAGCACTTTCTAGTCATAGTAATAACTAGCCAATGGATAAACTAAGGAATTAATATCGAAGGTAATTCTATAACTACGTCAATGAATAACTCTAACTAGTGCAATTACATCTAGTAATCATTGTCAGATTAGTCCTATATCATGATCACATGCAAAGGGCATCATCTAGAAAGGATGTGAAACAGAGTCATCACCCAACTTCGTGACCGTGCCTACTGGCCTACATACGGGGGGTGGACTACAAAGGAATCAACGTAGCTGCCACCTACGCGAACTACCACACAACCCAACACATCAGGGTGCACACACAGATAAACGGAATATCTAGACACCACGTCTACACATTGTTCATCATCTACCCAACGATTGTTTGGATAAATGCTATACGAGCAATTTTACATGAATTCATAAGATCAAACTAACTATACTAGACATATAATTAAAGTAGACAATGACTAATGCAATTAAGAACATATGAACTATTAATAATAATGTTTCCCTAATCATAATGAAGAATACAATAAGAGAGAAAGAAGTAGAACTATACCGAACTCTGCGCTCCAGACGGATGCCGGGGCTCCAGATCCCGCCGAAGAACTAGATCTCCTCTACTTTCTAATCTAATTAGGCTAGAACTATGAACTAGAAGGCTCTTGATGAACTAGTATGCTCTTGATAGCTTGAAGACTTGATGGCTTCGATGAATGATTGATTGATGCCTCCAGGGGGGTCTGCCCCTTTATTTATAGTCCCGTGGGATGAACGTGCGTCGTAGGATCAAACCAACTTTAAACAAGGGCCGAGATGACTCTCAAAAGGCGGTGGAAGAAGATTCCAGAAGGCGGGGCCAAACCCTAGCCGGGGGGCGCCGTCCGGCCCCATCCTGGAGCCGGCCGGCCCCACCTTGGCAGGGTTCGGGCCCCGGTCTCTCGGGTGTCTTTTGGATGCTTCTAGTGCTTCGATGATGATGTTGCCTTCGCGGATAAGTTTCGTGATATTTAAGCACTTTAATTCCTCTTTTATGCTTTTTTGAATAACCCTTGGAAAATATAGAACATGCAAAACTCGTGGAAATCATCAGTTAAAACCCTAGACTTGTGTGTAATCGTGTATCCTTTTGTGTCTAAAGTTCTAATAAAAGTTGACGTTATCGACCGTCAACGGAGACCCCGAGCTCAGCTCGACATAACTCTAACTCCCACACTAGACTACACTACTACTAGAAGTGGAACTACACTAATCTTCACTTGTATCTTGAATGAATCATGTCTTGAGAGAGTGGAAGCTGCCTCTATTTATAGGGAAAGATGGAGGGATGCCACGTCAGCGATCCGTGTGCCTTTCTGATGAGCCCATGGCTACTCAAATCATTCAGTTTGGTTCATTTGTATTCGATGCAAAGAAAGTCAAGCTGAAGAAAGATATTCTAGCCAATGTTGCAGCATTGGGGGCTAAGCTTATTTTTCAGGGAAATAATTTTTGCAAAGAAGAAAATAATCAAGAAAATATATATTTATTGGCACCATGCAGGTAGAGGTCACATGAATTTTATTGGCTTACATGGACAGAACCTCCAAAGAAGGCATCGAATCTCATCATGCGGCTAGTATGTAGATAAATATATTCTAATCACCTCATTAGCAACCTTACCGGATTATTTTTATAATATTTTGAGCCACAACTTTGGCTACTCGTGCATGTGTGCACTTGGTCATGTCGGACGGCATGTATCTTGGGTCTGGTCTATTGTTTGGGTTCGTGCGTCAACAAGTCGTAGTTCCGGTTTACTTGTTGGAGTCGGAGAGACGGAGAGTTGGGCCCTGCGTGGCTATATTCAGGGCACCGCCCTTTGTAATAGATTATTAGATTGGATTTTATTATCGTGGACTATTCCCCGTCAAGCCGCCGCTCGTAAAACCTTAGATGGTAATCTAATCTGGTTCTCGTCTTGAAGAATATCTTCTGGATTTCTCGTGAATCTACGTGGTCGACGTGATCAAGCTGCTACGGCTTGGGTGCGTCGCTTGGAGTTCCCCATCTTTTGCTCGTGGCTCGTCGTCGCCGTGGGTGGAAGAATTATCTGGAGTTTGGTTTGCATCTTGTAGCCGATCAATCTATTAATGCTGCTACTTTTATTGATTGGATAACCAATGTCATTTGGTCCTGCTTGGATTGACTGAATTGTCTAGTTGCTAGTTCTGTTTTCTCGTGAGATTGCCTTGCTCGTCCTGGCCGTTTCCATCTGCTGGTTGTGTACGAGTATTGTTAGCCGTGGGAACTTAAACTTCAGTTTGGAGATTTGGTGCTGGAATTATATATTAATATTGATTACCTGCTAGCTCTGCTCACGGTTATTTGCTATAGAGGAATTCGATTGCCAGTAGGATTGTGAAATATATCAAGTCTTGATATTCTATATTATTCCTGGTTCAGTAGTTCTGTTTCTTGCAGTGACCCAACTGTGTTAGCTATTAGTCAAATTGCAGTGATTGCTTACACCTAAAATTGCTCCAGAAAATAATCAATCATCATCTTGACTTTGTGCCGTGAAAGATTGGGACACAATTTTTGGATAGCGTAGGCTTGTCCTTATCAGGTGGTATCAACATCCAGGTTGCTCACGGTGCATTTGGATTTCTTTCTTTCAATGGCTGACTATAGTCTTGCTGATGAGGAAATTAAGTATGTGGTGCCACTTTTATCGACATCCTATAATTATTGGTACTATGATTGGGAAGATGCTATGGAGAATTTTTTTTGGTGTCGTGGATTCGGACAGGGTAACATGATATATTATGCAGAAGAGACAATGGCTAAAGATGTTTTGAGTTGGTGGCTTGCCTGGATAAACAAATTCCCTTGCTGGACATGGGCAGATATGAAGTGTGTGTTGTAGGGTTACGAGGAAGCTACGCTAGCCGGAAAACAAAATTTTTCAACCTCATAAACCAGGATCTACTGCTAGTTACAGGTCATGGGATTACCACTAGACGCGCAGATGCAGCGAAGACGACTCGATGTAGTCGAACGCGTCGCAGCAGTGCAGTGCAATTGCGTGGTCGTCCGTCATGTCCGACCACGTGCAGATCGTCCGAGCAGGTCCCCAACCTGCTCTGACCAGTTTCCGACCACCTCCGATCAGGTACCAATCACTCCCGACCAGGTCCCGATCACCTCCGAGCAGGTCCCGATTACCTCCGACCAGGTTCTGTCCTTGTGCCGCAGATGCAGCACCTCCGAGGTATCCCACACGTACGGGGAGGAAGCGTTGCGCCTCCGGACTGCTAGGTCCGCGAGGAGCAAAAGGCGTGAGCGTGGTAGGACGACGGCGGCTGCCAAAAGGCGTGGATTGAACCTGGCCTCGCCTTACCCCTTGCTTATATAGGAGTCCCTAGGCTGCTCCCAAGTCGGAGGCCCATTAGAAACCCTAATCCTTATCCAACTTAGGTCCTACCCGAATTGGGCTTCCAACTCCTTAAGTGTGCGACCATATGGGTTCACGCACACATAGACATGGCCCGAGTACTCCTACTCACCCAATAATTGACACCTGCCTCTAGTAAGGCGTGACAACTCCTATGTGTACGCAAAGATCATATCAGACGAACCACCACAACCCATATACAAGTTATTCCCTTACCACACGATATTTGGTCCAATTCGTGGGTTAACACTTAACCCAAGCATGGCCATGCATTTGTTGATCCAATCATTCGAGTGAACAGTGATATCTCTCTCACGTAGAGAGGGGCAAGTTCCATCTTGATTGTCTATGTCTCACAGCGTGTTTCCTGACGAACCCGAAGACTATCTTTATAACTACCTAGTTACGGAGTAGCGTTTGACAATCCCTAAGTAGATCGTTTCACATCTTGAGTACATACGACAATCTCAGGTCTAAGGACATAACGTACATGATGTGTAAAGAGATAACAATAAGAACATCTCACGTTGGGTCAGTCCAGCCCCATGTCATACATGTGCCCATATTATTAGTTTAACATCTCCATGTTCATGACTTGTGAAACATAGTCATCAACTCATAATGTGCTGATCTAGTATTCATTTGTGTCTTACACAAACTTTGATCAGTGACAACTTTTAAAATAACCATACAAGTAAAAGAGTTTCACAAACAATTCACATAATTTCCAATCAATACAAGTTGTCTTTTATGGAAATTCAATGAACTCATAATATATCATGGATACAAGACAATGCAATCATCTCTATGATTATCTCTAGGGCACACTCCCAACATGTGCTACGGCGCCGATTTGTTTCTTCACTTGAGTCAAAGAATGTAGCTGCTGTTCGTGGTCAAAAATCTGTGGCCACCGAGACAATTGCTCGTTCCTTAAGGGATAATTCTATTGCTGGACATAAGCATGTGAAGAAGTTGGCTTCTGATGTACAATCTGGCAAGTTTTCGAATGCAGCAACTTTTCCTTCTCCTAGGTGTCTACGGAGAAAGCTATGAGTCCCCTTGAATATGAGATCAAAGATGCTATTGTAAGGGCATGTAAAGAGCATTTTCAGAAGGTTGCTAGTTCCATAATGAAGAAATATGATTCTCAGTTGTTTCTGAAAGCCAAAGTGCCTGAGCAGACCTCTATCGTTGAGAGTGATGATCTTTCTTTAGCATCAGGGCTGCATACTAGTGATTCTTCTTATGATATTCAGTCTGAAAATTCAATTGATGGTACTAATGATGCTTCAGATGGGTTGTCTATGATAGCACAGGAAGTACTTAGTGATGGTACTCATATTAATGTAAAAGGACAACGGTCCAATATATTTCAGTCAGAATGTATAATCCATGACAAGGTATGCAAATTGATTATTGATGGCGGGAGTTTCACTAATGTTATTATTTCAGACCTTGTGCATGCTTTGTCGTTATCTACACGGAGGCTTCCAATGTCGCGTTATATACAGTGGATGAATCAAAGTGGTACACTAAAAATTACTCATAAGGCTAGAGTAAATTTTTTCTATTGGCAGTTATGTTGATACAGTGAATTGTGATGTTGCGCCGGTGAGTGTGTGTCATTTGTTGTTGGGTCAACCATGGTAGTTTGATCTTGATGCCACTCATGGTGGTCGTTCCAATAATTATTCATTTATGCACAAGGGAATTTATCATGTGCTCAAACCGATGCCTGAGAATGCTATTAAGGCTGAGGTGTTCACCACTGTGAAAAGGAAGAAAAGAGAGGTTGGTGAGATTACCCCAAAGCCGAGGACGGCTTTGCTTCAAGAGCAGGGGAGTGATGTGCCTATAGGAGAATGTCTACATCCAGCAAAGAAAATACATGAATTTGTTGTTGAACTAGATGAGTCATTGAGTAATAATATTGCACTGGCTCCTGTTTCCTTGCTTCGTGCAGACATGGCTGGGTGCGCAATGGCTCAACAAATATGGCTTCAGGAGAATTCTATAATGATCTGAATATTTTTGGTGGTAGCCATGGTAATAACCAGGTTGACACTTTCCAATGCAAGTATGTAAGTCCTGGTACTGAGGATCATCATGAAAATGAAGCGTGTGAATTTAAATCAAAACCGAGGATGGCTTTGCCTCAAGGAGGAGAGAATAATGAGAATTATTTTAAAGGTTTGATAGCCAATATCAATCATGTTTTACCACCTGGGACTGGAGTTAGCTATGATGATCAATTCAAATATGTCAGACCTGGAAATATACCAAAGCTGAGGACGGCTTTGTTTCAAGGGAGAGAGGATGATGAGCCCATGGCAACTCAAATCATTCAGTTTGGTTCATTTGTATTCGATGCAAAGAAAGTCTAAGCTGAAGAAAGATATCCTAGCCAATGCTGCAACATTGGGGACTAAGCTTATTTTTCAGGGAAATAATTTTTGCAAAGAAGAAAATAATCAAGAAAATAAATCAAGCAAATATATATTTATTGGCACCATGCAGGTAGAGGTCACATGAATTTTATTGGCTTACATGGACAGAACCTCCAAAGAAGGCATAGAATCTCATCATGCGGCTAGTATGGAGATAAATATATTCTAATCACCTCATTAGCAACCTTGCCGGATTATTTTATAATATTTTGAGCCACAACTTTGGCTATCCGTGCATGTGTGCACTTGGTCATGTCGGACGGCATGTATCTTGGGTCTGGTCTATCGTTTGGGTTTATGCGTCAACAAGTCGTAGTTCGGTTTACTTGTTGGAGTCGGAGAGCTGGGCCCTGCGTGGCTATATTCAGGGCACCGCCTTTTGTAATAGATTAGATTGGATTTTATTTGTGGAGTTTTTCCTCGTCGAGCCACCGCTCATGAAACTCTAGGCGGTGCTCCAATCAGATTCTTCGTATTGAAGATTATCTTCCAGATTCTTGCGGATCTGTGTCATTGACGTGATCAAGCTGTTACGGCTTGGATGCGTCGCCTGGAATTCTCAGAGTTCCCCATCTTCTGCTCGTGGTTCGTCGTCGCCGCGGATGGAAGGATTATTTAGGGATTGGTTTGCATCTCTATTGTAAGCTGATTCCTCTATTTATCGCTGCTACTATCTTGAGTTTAATCAGGGAAAGTTATTTGGTGCTGGCGGTTCATCTGTCAAGTTTGGGTTTGTTTGCATCTGTTATTTCCGTGAGATAGCCCTCAACCCCCTGCACCAACAATTATTGTGGACTGGATATTTAAATTGTATTTAGCTTCTTGCTGAACACGTGCTTGCGTCAGTTTGAGGAGAAATTGATATTATTGCTGTGTGACCTGATTCATTACGAGTGTGTGCTGCTACTTGGACCGAATTCCAGTTTTCCTTCAGATTGTTGTCGTCTCGTATAAACCATTATTGCTGTAATTTTTTATCAAAGAAGATAGGTTATTTGACCAGATAAAACAAATATTTAAGTTTTGTGTACTGTGAAAGATTAGGCCAATTCTTGGACAGCGTTGGCTTGTCCATATCACTTTCCACCTTGGCCCTTCAATGAACCGACCTTGAAACCGCCTTAGATAGACGGCAGTGATGAAACCAGCATGTGAGAAGCATGCAGAAGGTCGGTGGACCATGGCGGTGACCTGGGCCCACCAAGGGTGGGTCGACCGACCCTCCTATGGCAAGGTGGGCCTACCAATGTGGTCCCCACTGGTCATAGAGTGTGGCTATGTACTGGTTTTGGTTTGGTCTTGTCGGTTTACACCTTGATGCATGTGCTTTGATCTTCCACCGTTAAATGAAAACATAACTTTGATCCAGAAGTGGAATTCAGCTGGTGAAGAATCACATGGATCGTGACATGTCAGCAGAGCCCTGGTGGGCCCCACATGTGGGTCGGCCGACCCATATGTGGGCCCTCCAGGTGCTCCACTCTCTTCTACGTGCTTCCTTAAGTCATGTGTTGAAGTGTGATGATTTGGTGCCTAAATAAGTGGTTCGGCCGACCCACTAAATTAGGCTCCAGATGCTCATCTCTGCTCTGTTTCAACTTCTCTGCATTCACAAGCTAAAAGTACAAGTGGAATTAGTTATTGGATAAAATATGTTCATGTTATGTTGATCCTCCATCGAAACTGGGTCCTGTTGACGGTATTTAGAGTGTGGAATTTTATAACTTAATCACCGTCAACATGATCCCCCAAGCTTACCTTTGCTCGTCCCAAGCAAACAATTGAACTTAGCCTCGGTGGATCAGGAGTTGATGCAATGTTCACCTTTCAATAGTACCATGTGTATAACAAAATATTTCTCTTTGAATGGAAAATTTGGTCATGAAAACTCACCCGTTTTACCTTAGTCCTTTATGGGGCTGATGGCCTTTCCCTTGGCTTAGGCGGTTGAGAGACAGAATAGTTTGACATGAGCACTAATTTTCTCATTCTTTGCAAGTGTCATACTGGAGTTTTTAGCAATGTTTTTCAAAAAGAAAACTTAATGTTCCTCATATGGTTCTCTCATGTCACTCTCAAATGGTATATGATTCCTTACCAAGGCACAAAGTCAATTTTGTCTTCTCTTGTCATCCTACTTCTAAAAAGGCTTATATGGAGCTTAAGGTAGAAATGAAAGAATATAGCATACTTACTTTGCATGTAGAATCAAAGCTTGGATCCAAAGAGGGAAGTGTCAAACCCTTAGATCAAGATGTACGAGTGTGTGGAAAATACTGGACTATAATACTCCTCTATTTGAAAGTGTATCTCTCTACTAAATTTTTGAGACATGACTATCATTTTTCTTTTTTTTATTCATGACCTTAGACCTGCTCATTTCTTTTTCTTTTATTTTCTACGTACTTCCTTTATGTCCATCTTTCTTTCTTTTTCATTTTTCATAGCCATTGTCTCTTTTATCAAATCAACTAAGAGAGATATTCTATGACCTTTAAATTGTTGTGGAAATGGATGGCATGTTGTTGCGTACTTCCAATGTAGAAGCAGCATATATGTGTGGTGTGTACGTGATCTTGATCTTGGGACCATAATAAATCTCTTAATAAGGGTCAACAAGACTTGACAATACTCAATACAAAGTAAATAACTTATTTGGAAGGTTTGGAACATGTAAAGCATATATGGCTGTGGTAGGAATTTATTGCCATTGAGGAATAATAAGATTTTGATTACTTTAAGAAATAAATCTCCTGTAATCATACATGCTCAGAATAATATTATAGTAGCCCTTGTCTTACCATATCATGTCTCACAACAATTTAGACTTAGTTTTAGCACTTAGCATCCCATAAAGTTTTCAGGTTCATGATGATTTTAAATGAGCCAAGTGATCCATACTCAAAGAAATACTAAGTAAACTAGGCATTAAAGAAACATGATCAGAGCAACTATTCATCATTTCCATGAGGAAGATAAACATGCATGACATATATAACATGAGAAAGTAAGAAAAAACATGGGAAATATTTTTGGTATTTTTATAATTTTTAATTTTTTTACTTAATAAATGCATCAAATTAAAAACAATGCAAAATCCTGAGATAGAATACTTACCTTAGTGGGGGAGAGAATCTCCCCCAAGCTTGCACTTTTGTAGGTGTCTCACTGAGGTGGACATGGTGGGTATGGTGGTGGATAGTGAGGAGGATACTGTGGTGGATATGCTGGTGGGTATGGCCGAGGGAACTGCTGTGGGTGCTGTGGAATATATGGTGGTGGTGGTATGTTGTGATGTGCATACAGAGCGGCCCACTATCTACCACTTTGCTCCTAAAAGTTCTGAAGAGTTTGCTGGGTCTGTACTGTGATGTTGTGAATGGCTTCATGGCCAGCCCGCAGCACACCAAAGTGGTTGGTGAGCAACTCGTGGGAGAATCTGGCACTTTGTGCCCCTGACCGGCATCTCCCTCCAGAATTGGAGGCCTGTATTGCATTTGAGTTGTCTGCATAGGTGCTGTCATCTTCTTCAGACGAATCGTTACGCTGTGCAGCACGCGTTTTTGCGCGGGTAGCAGGTCCTGAAAAACTCCAACCGTCACCTACTCCTGCAATGTTAGGTACTAAAGGGTGGCCCCCATATAGTTTTAATTCTGCACATGGTAAGGTGAGTCTTGCAGAAGTATTATAGAATTTAAATTCAAATGTCCCTTGGGGGCCACCAGCAATAATGTGTGCTTTAATAAAATACTCCTCACCCAGGATGGTTCTAGGGGTGGTTATGTAATCATTAAATCCATGAAGCATTTCAAAGTAGCTACAAAATTTTGTGATGATAGATGTGAAATCAAATGAGCCAACTCTTGAGGGTGCAAAAATCCAATGTTCTACCATGGCTTTTATAGGTGATACTCAAATTTTATGTACCAAGGCATACTTTATTCTCAAATCAACCTCTCTAACAATTCTAACATCATCCCTGGGGAAAATGGTGATTCCCAGCCATCTATGATGAAAGTGCAGTGTGGGGTTGCAAATATGACTAGTGCGCGGTTTCCCCATTTTATTTTTCCCTGTTATTTCATGTCAAAATTCAAGCTTGTTGAACCTACGGGTAGCAGCTTCCAAATTTGTGGTGCAGTTTATAAAACCTAGACAAGCACTAAATTGCTTCCACACAAGATCACAATCTTGATTAAACAGGCAAAAATAGATGTTGTCTCTAATTGTTTTTACCGTGCTCATAAATTCTAAGATGAGACTCCTGCTACCTTGGTAATCAGAAAAATGCTAGAATTCACCACATCCTATTGCACCAAAAACATCAAAGAACTCCTCAGACATACCTATGCGTTGGAGAAGTTCTAAATCAATTACCTTGGTGTTTGCGGTTACGGATCGAGTTGAGGATGAGCAATTCTTGTGGAGTGACCCAAATGCCTGTTTCTGGGTCTTGTGTTCTGACAGGTTGCTCTTCTTCTTCGGATTCCTCATTAACTTCTTCATGATCATGAGGTGGTTGCTCAATATTCTCCATGTTGTTGCTCAAAACAGGCAAAGTTGCTCCAGAAATTTGCTCATCTTGTGACCCTGAAAGTCATATCTCAGTGTCATGGGAGAATTGCCCTTACCATGATGAACGTCGTGATGGGCTCCCACTTAGTGCTGTGCGCACTCTCTTTGCTGCTGCTTTGAACGGGTTCTTCATGCTTGTACAAAAACAAAGAGACGAACCAAACTTGGATAATAGGGGTTAGCTTAAATCAATGAGCTTTCTTACCGGATGATTACCTTTCTTGACTCCTTCGGGTGATGAACACAAGGATGAAGGAAAATAGTTTTGGGTTTTATTTTTGGAAGGAGAAGAGCTTTGTTGGAAGGTGAGAGAGTTTTAGAATGTTGAAAATTTCTTCTGGTGGTTTAGTTGCAGCAAGGTGATCACGAGCATGGGAATAAAAAGGAGAAGGAGGCAGAGGTGCAGGGGGCACAAGGCAGGGTTCGGCCGACCCCTGCAGTGCCTCTCCTTGCTATGTGATGAAAATTGGTGTCAATAGTGGTCATTCCTTGCCTGGTGGAGCATCCAACTTTCTCTCCTTTGGATGTTTGCTCATGGAATCCTTTCTTGGGGTGAGTGGTGAATGGGAGGGAACAAGACATGACCATGGCTGGTGGATGCTTGCTCATGGGATGCTTCACGGGAAGGATTCCTTAGAGAGGTGATTTGCTTAAGGATTTAAGCAAGCATCTTGCCCATGATTAGCAAAAGGTGATTTGATTAAGGGTTACATGAGTGGAATTAGGAAGAGTGGATTTACTTTGTCATGAAGAATTTGCTCTATTCCCTAGGTCCACTCATGGTTGTTGTGTGTGCATACCTCTCGTCAAAATTTTGTTAAAGTAAGAGATGAGAGAAATTCTAACTCATAGAGTGCAAGTCGACAACTATATGTCTTTGTTTTCTTGCAGCACTCTAAAGGGCAGCTCACATGAGGTTCTGGACAAAGTAAACTAGTACTAGAACATGTGATTGCACAAAAAAGTGACTGAGAAAATTTCAAGGTTGCTATGCTAGGTTCATTTAGATGATCAAGATTGACATGCTATCTTTTAGGTGTTGTCGTGGGTGGAGCATGTCATGGCATGGCAAGCATTGCAATGGACAAAAGATGGCAGGTAAGAGGCACCAGGGTAGGGTCGGCCGACCCCCACCCCATGGGCTCCAGCTAGTGTCGACTTACTCAGAAGGGTAATTATGTGATTATTTAAGCTTAATTGAGGTCGACAAAAAGGGGTTGGAAATGAATGCTAAAAGTAAATGAACGAAGTGAAATTTAATTAAGTATTAGTGTACTTACCTGGATGGAAGAGTTATTCCCTCAGGTCCTTGCAATAGGACCTCCCTCTTGGGCTGGTGTAGGAATTTTCTTTGGAGACGTCGCCGGTTGTATTACCTTCCTCTTGCATATTTGCTTGCTCTTTGCTCTTGGTTGTGATTTGGGCTTCTTCAGATCTCTTACGAGAGCAAAGGCATTTATCTCCTTTAGCATGATCAGTGAGCATTGCTCAACCTTCGGTCGGAAGTGGAACGTCTCTAGGATCCCATTAATAGTGAATTGAATTTCTCCAGCTCCAACATCAATATGTGCATTGACGGTGCTGAGAAACGGTCTCCCCAAGATGAGTGGAGTCTTCTTATCCACTTCCATGTCCAGGACCACGAAGTCCACCGGGACAAAGAATTCGTGTATCTTGATGGGGATGTTTTCAGCTATCCCCACCGGGTAGCGGACTGATTGATCCGCCAGCTGTAAACGTATTGATGTAGGGGACAGAATAGTATGATTGAGTTTGTCAAACACTACCTTCGGCATGACGCTGACGCTTGCTCCCAAGTCACACAGTGCATGCTCAAAGTACTGTGTCCCAATGGAGCAGTCTATGGTGGGACACCCAGGATCCTTCTTCTTTGGCGGCAGTTGGTTCAATATAGCCGCGCTGCATTCCTCTGTTAATTTGACGATTTCCGTCGTGGGCAGCGGGCACTTTTTATTGAGGATGTCTCTTAAATACTTGGCGTAGGTTGGAACATGCATCGCATCAAGTAATGGAATATGCACATATAGATGATGAATTACCTTGACGAATTTCCCGAATTGCTCGTCGGTGGTTTGCTTCCTTGTCCTAGGGAAAGGTAGCAGCACATTGGTGTCATAATATTCGTGTGGGGCTGTCCTTCCATGGGATTTGGTGTTGTCATCAGGCAGCGGCGACTCTTCTTCTTCATTATCTTCCTTGTCCTTTCTTGCAGCCTTCCCTGCCATTTAGGATGTGGTGGATCGCGAGTGGACTTACCTTCCCTCGTGGTCACCGCATTGATATTTGAAGTATTGCAAGAAGTTTCGGGAGATGGAATAGTAGCAACAAGATGAGCTATTTGAGATTCTAACAATTTGTAAAAACTCACTTGTTCTTTAACAGAAGAAGCGAGAGCATCCATTTTAGCATTTAATGTTTCAAGGGTCTTATCATTTGCTATCAACCTTTTATTCATGCTTTCATTGATTTTAGCTTGATTCATGACAAGATCCTTTAATGATAAATGATTATTTTTGGAAGTACCAAAACTTGCATTACCTTGAAACTTGGAGTTTGACGCCCATCTTCCTTGTTGAGGATAGTTTGTATTGTTGTAGATGGCGTCTACCTTCTCAGGATTTATTTCTGAATGCATTACACTACATACCTGGCTCCATTGATTTTTGGAAGCATAGTGTTGGATGGCCTCTCAGTCTTTCTTGAAGTTAGCACGTTCTTCTAGCCTTCTTAGTAAGAGGTCCATTTTCTCAGAGATTGCATCTACTTCATGAATGGTATGTGTGCTCTTCACCCGGGAGTATTCCAAGGTATCGTTATTTATTTTATCCCAAGGGAAAGCATTAGCTAGAAATGATAATAGGAAGATATTCTTAAATCTATCTCAACTTAGTACAACTAGTGTAGAGGGGGTAATCGAAGTATGATAGGAAGGTCATGATTTAAAGATAACAAATGAAATGCTAAAAGATAACTAGTGTAGTATAGCTAGGTGGGAGGACAACGAGTGAGAAAGGTTCCAGTGATTCAAGCTCTACTCTAGTGATCTAATCTTATCAAATAGGTGAAACTACTAGGATTGCTACCTTACTACTTGTATTGCCGGGGATAGTCTGAGACAATAGAGGATATAACCACTACCCGAACCGGCTATGCTCTTATGGGAGCCTACCTTTTAAGAACTTACTTAAAACACGTGATGGGATGCTAAGACTAGACATGGCTGTCACCACCTGCTAGTACCCACAAACAATCCGTGCAGCAAGCAGCATTCAAAGGTAAGATCTAGTATAACCACCACGCTTACACTAAGTCTTACTACTCTAGCTGTGATCAAGGCAACTAGAGCACCCTATGATAGGCGATGAACAGTAAACAAGAGCTGGTTATAGGATCACAATCTAGTATGTAACAACTATAGGGTAAGATAAATCACAACAATACTATTGCAAGAATAATATTGCACAAAGTAAATACTTAGTAAAATAAAGCAAGAATATTATATTAATAAAGAAAAGTCTCACAAAGAGAGAAAGATACAAAGCGTTACCAGACTCTCTAAAAGACGACTCCGGAGACCCCGAGCTCAGCTCAACTCAACTCTAACTCCCACACTAGACTACACTACTACTAGAAGTGGAACTACATTAATCTTCACTTGTATCTTGAATGAATCATGTCTTGAGAGAGTGGAAGCTGCCTCTATTTATAGGGGAAGATGGAGGGGTGCCACGTCAGCGATCCGTGTGCCTTTCCACCTTGGCCCTTGGATGAACCGACCTTGAAACCGCCTTAGATGGACGGCAGTGATGAAACAAGCACGTGGGAAGTATGCAGAAGGTCGGTGGACCATGGCGGTGGCCTGGGCCCACCAAAGGTGGGTCGCCCGGCCCCCTATGGCAAGGTGGGCCCACCAATGTGGTCCCCACTGGTCATAGAGTATGGCTATGTACTGGTTTTTCTTTGGTCTTGTCGGTTTACGCCTTGATCCATGTGCTTTGATCTTCCACCGTTGAATAGAAATACAACTTTGATCCAAAGGTGGAATTCAGCTGGATGAAGAATCACATGGATCGTGCCATGTCAGCGGAGCCCTGGTGGGCCCCACATGTGGGTCGACCGACCCATATGTGGGCCCTCTAGGTGCTCCACTCTCTTCTACGTGCTTCCTTGAGTCATGTGTTGAAGTGTGATGACTTGGTGCCCAAATAAGTGGTTCGGCCGACCCACTAAATTGGGCTCCAGATGCTCATCTTTGCTCTGTTTAATCTTCTCTCCATTCACAAGCTAAGAGTACAAGTAGAACTAGTTATTGGATAAAATATGTTCATATTATGTTGATCTTCCATCGAAACCGAGTGCTATTGACGGTATTTAGAGTGTGGAATTTTATAGCTTAATCACCGTCAACAGCCACCAAGCCACCAAGTGCACTAGGATGCAAGATGATGATCACTACACTTGAATCACTCTCTCAATCAAAATCTCAAGTTGAATCAAAGGGAGAGAGTTGGAGGGAGTGTGCTAGGCTCACAAGAGGCTTAGGAAGATCAAAATGCGTAAGAGAGTTTACCCCAAGCCAGCCACACTCCTATTTATAAGTCTAGTCAATCATCTAGCCGTTTCTCACTGAAAACGTACACACCGGACGCACCTTAAGTTCACACCAGATGCGTCCGGTGGTTGTCAAGTGCATCGCCCGTTGACACATGTACTAGCCATTTCAAATTCTCCTCTGCACACGCTTGCACCGGACGCGGAGCCATCACACTGGACGCTCTGACGCTGGCGTCCGGTGTCCATGCAGAGAGTATCCAGAGAGCTCAAAATGGCACCGGACGTGTCCGCTGTTAGGTCACCGGATGCTCCCAGTGTCCGATGCATTCATCGAGTTAGTTTCACAAAGTTTACATCGGACGCTCGTTTAAAGTCACCGGACGCACTGGAGCCAACATCCAGTGTCCACTCAGACAGGTTCTAGAAAGGCCAGATGCACACCGGACGCACGCATTTGGTGCACACCCACCGGATGCGCCCAACGTCCGGTGCACCTCTGAGTGCTTTCCCATGATTTTCTCACCACCCTTGCTCTCATAGGCTAACATCTAAGTGTTTCACACTCTTAGGCACGTATGATAGTAGGTTTTAAGCACATTTGCAAGCCGGAGTTAGTCACTCTAGGTTAGTTTCAAGTGTATGCAACTAAATGCAACCTAGAGCACTTGCCGACCGGGTTCACAAAAATAATTCCCCTCTTAATAGTCCGGCCATCTATCCTAAATGTGATCACACTCACTAAGTGCCTTGATCACTAGAACAAGAAACTCTATCCTTTTACCTTTGCCTCTAGCTCCTTGTTCTTTTTCTTTCACCTTTCCAAGACTTAATCTTCACTTTAGCTCATGTCATCTTCCTCCTCATCACTAACCTCTCTTAGGCTACACACACTTAGCACTTAGGTTAGTAGCTAGCTTTCATCAATTGCCAAAACTAAACTAGGGACTTTCAGTCTCTCTCTTTTTGGTAATTGATGACAACCCTTTTTACAAAAGAAATATGCATTGAGATTTTGAACTTATCATGCTTGTCCATAAGTAGATCATGAAAGGATTTGGACAACCATCACAAGTTTTATTTTGGTAGTATTATCTCCCCCTACATATGTGCATGGAGTTTGGATATAAGGCTAGCACATATGTATTGGAATAGAGAGTAATTCTACCAAAATGATGCTAAGGTGTATAGAATGGACCTTTGAAGCGTGATACCATCGGAGTTGCCATGTACATCAGCCTTAGCACCTTAGTAACTAGAAGGTCACAAACGCTAGAGCATACCGTGAGATCATATTATAAGCAAGCTCTAGTTACCACTTGTAAGCACAAGACCAACTAGTTACTCCTACACATGCTAGTTGTTCAAATTATCATTCAAATCCTACTACTAGCAATACACCACACAAGCAAGTATATGAAAGTAAGTACAAATGCAACGAGCAATCATATGATTAATGCACATCCAAATGCAACAACTTGCATATGTGATTGCTCCCCCTCCTTGTGTGCTTCAAAAATCTAGTTACCCCTCTCCTTTGGCCTATTGCTCTCCCATCATCGGCCTAATGATGGTTCATCGCGCTTTCTCTTTCTTTTGTAACTTTCACAAAAAGGTTAATTTTAGTGGAGAGAGTTAGTTAAGTTCATTTGATTTGGAAAGAGAGTACATGTCTCACTTTGGCCCAATCTAGTGCACTCACCTAGGTTATATAACTAAGTTTGATCCAAGGACAAACTTCTTCAAGCCACTAGGGGTTATCTTGCCCATGTTAAGTTATATACCTAGAGCTCATGAACTAGATTGAACACTAAGGAATCAAACACACATACATGTCATATGTTACCACTAGTTCATACAAGCAAGAAAAGCAATAGTGGTACATATATACATCAAAATCATTTGTTTTCCATGAATGAACCTGTTTACACCAAAATCTAGACCGGGAGCCGATAGCCGATGGCAAGGGCAGGTAACCGATTTCGGGAGTAGAGACCATCGAGCGGAAGACTGAAGACAGCTGATCGGGCCCCAAATCGGGTGTTCAGTCAAAACAGAGGAAGGCACGGTCAAGGCCGGAATCGGCTATTGATGACGTCAGCAGGAGTCTACACCGCCGGAATGCGATCACGATCGGAGTCCGTTATGGAAAGGGAAGATTGGACTCCAAGTTACCATAAAAATAGGACAGTTTGTTAGCTTCCATATCTATTTTTGAGTTGTAATTCGACTAGGACTCTATCTCTTCATCCCAAGGGTATAAATATAAGCCCTCGGCTATTGTAATACGTATGTACACATCAATACAACACACCTTTCGGCTTCGGCCAAAACCCTAGGAGTAGGAGTAGGAGTAGAGTAGATTCCGGCGAGTTTCTTCGAACGGGCTGAGTGCCATCCGGTGGACGCAGGCTTGCTTGTAAGTACCGTCATGCCTTGTGTTGGCGGTCTTTAAAGCCTATTTCTTACCGCCAATATGTTACTAAAATAAATAGTAGGTAGGGTTTTAAACTAATATTTCCACAAGTTTTGGTGTGTACTTGACTTGCAGGTGTGACATGTGGAAATGCACAAAAACCATAAAGAAAGCGCACATCCAGGAAACGTATTCAGAGAAGGCGCAATCCAAGAAAATAAGAAAGCCTACCTCAAACACTAAACTAGATCCATCCGTAACCGCGGGGGAGGCCCAGGCCCAGGGAGCAACCGACCACCCGAAGGCGGTGGCCAGATGGCACTCTCCAGGGACCGACCGCCCCAGGGGATGGCCGCCCCCTGGTGGGGCCTCCCGGGCCCATCCTCCTCAGGCGGTGCTCATGGCTATTTGGCAAAGGCAGTTTCACCTCCTTCCATACTTAGAACGCCCAAACCGCCCTAGTTGGACTATAAAAGAGAGGGAGAGCTCCCCTCCAACACACACCATCATTTGGAGCCATTTACCTCACCTCTCACTTGTATTCTTTAGATTAGCTTTAGTATTAGAGCAAGGCAAGAGCTAGAAAGAAGAGTTTGTATCCTTGGGAGAAGAAGGAACACCTCGGTATGAATACAATGTAGTTCTCTTCCAAGTTCAAGTTCTTATCTTATTTATATAGCAATGCATATGAACTAGAGTATAGTCTTGGACATGTTATGATCGTGATATATGAACTAGCTATAGTTTATGTGTTATGTTCTCGATATGTTCATCGTTGTTCTTCATCGTTCATCGACTTAGTATGAATAAAGGAAGAACTAGGGATGAGGTGACGGTTCGTCGTACCTTCTCGGTTGCTCTTTGCCTAGCCTGTCACTCCGAAGGGGTGGGGTCTTAGGGGCTAGGAGTTGTTTCCAAGTACGCGAGCATGGTGCTCGGGTATGCGGAGATCGGCGAATATGCCGGTATCCCATGGCCAGAGGGGTAGGTGGGCAGGTGGTGACAGCCAGCCCATCCCTAGCACTCCCCCACGTTCGGATATTGGGTAGGAGTTTGTAAAGTCTCTATCGGCTGGCAGACCAGCTGCGGGGATCTCCCTGTCATCCCAGACCTAGTCCCGATACTAGACATGCTAGTTAGATGTTTACTAACAGTTCTTTGCATGGTTATATATGACCAATGCCTGCTCAATTAGATATATTCTTTTATTCTTTATTTCTCTTTTATCCTTGAGGTCGGCTCAGATGTGTGTCCACTATCTTTGAACTATGATTTACCCCTGCCTATGCTATGTCTACCTATGCATTCAATAAGTGATCATGTTTATGCCAAAGCTAGATGCATTCGTCCTGCCCTCCTATGGGAAATTATAAATACGACACCCCTAAATACTCACGGGTTGAAATGCTACAATGATAGTTCCGTGCGCTTGCGGATTTATCTATACTGAGCTATCATGATTGGCATACCTAAGTACCATTACTTAAGGATTGTAATTCTTGTGCACCTCAAGGCGTCGTGTCACAGTTTTGCATATCGTAAGTAATGACGGTTAGGAAGGCCAATCCGGCACTTCTAACTGCTATTACCAGACTACATTACCTAGGCCGGCGCCATTAAGGGCCAAGGGTTACTTTTCCGAAGTAATGGTGGTTGGGAATGTCAACTTATGTATCTAGTATTATTATTAAGGACGGACTTATAGTCTATCTTTAGTAGTGATGCTAAGAAACGCCAACAAACATTTCTGGCGCCGTTGCCGGGGATGGACTTTTAGTCTATCTTTTGTAACGACGTTAAGAAATGCCAACACCTTGCTAAGCTTTGTCTCTTTAATGTCATCCGGTGGACATAGGAGCACGGTAGATCAAGGTCGATTCTTGTTTGGCATGAGTTTAGCGTCATCCGGTGGACGTGGGCTTAGGTCAAATAAGGGTTAGTTATCGATTCATGTTTATTTTCTTGATTAATCTATGTTTAGCGTCATCCGGTAGACGAAGGCTTAGATTAAGCTAGTTTATGGGCATGAGTTAGTTATCGGCTCTAACTAAATTGGCATCTTAGTTAAATTCATTAAGTTGCCGGTGATGATTGGTTTTATTTGTTTATATACATGTATCTCCAACTAAATTTGCCCAATCTTGATCTGTTTATGTCGGCTTTATATTTAATAGATCTGTTTATTCAATGAAAGATGATTATCGTATATTTGCGTATTGATAAATAGAATGTATTCACATCAGCCGACACATCTAGATCTCGATTGTGTACGAGTTGCACTCAAGTAATAAGATAAACACTGTTTAGATTCGATAACCAACAACTTTGGATCAGAGTTTACATTATGGCTATCTCGATCCGCTCGATCCCCACTGTTGTACAACGATGAGTCAAATTTGTTGGTTTGAAAGTCAAAGCATTGTTTGGCTTATTGGCTTGTATGTTGCTCGTATATGACGAATCGGCTAATTAGCCGATTTCACCCTGTTTCACATTGGTATATCTTATGATCGAATTGACTTGACATGAATGTATTAATTATGTTATAATCTACCTCATGCAAGATATTATCATCACTGATACACAAGAATCGGTTATTTTACGCTATAATGCTTATTTCATGACAATCGATTCATACATGCTGGAATCGGCTCTTTAGTCGATCTCCACTCATATCGACTCTCAGAGCCATACATTTGGAACTGTCTGGACACACCAGCAAGTTCCACCTTGTGTTACTGATTACTATCTTTTTCCTTATCAATTGCAGGTCAAATTTACTGGCACGCTTGGGAGTTGCCGATACTCTCAGACCGGGTTTGAAACTAGCTGGATCTGCGAAAGCTCCATTGCTTTCAAGGGTCGTTTCCGGCTTCGCTGGTGTGTTGAGCGTGAAGAACCACTTTTTATGCCAGCACACTTTTTTGGCAGGCCTGGTGGGACTCGAAGTTTTCATTCATGGCCAAAGACAAGAACGCTCAGGAGAACGCTCCCAGAGACGATGGTGTCATCAGGGTTGAACGCGATGAGATCGCACCTGAGGATGCTGTGGTTCTGGACAAGATCATAGAGCAATTCACTGATGCCTGCCTGCTCTCGTTTAGTAAGACCCGCGAAGGCAATGTGGTGACGAAGAATCCATTCCCAAGGTGGGTCATGCATGGCCACAGCGACAAGAGTGAAGAAGGGTTCAGAGATTTCCTAATCACCAACATTTGGACAGCTTCACACCAGGCGGTTGGGCATCATCACAACGTCTTCCTACAGACATTTTACAAGATCATGGTGGCAGTCATCAACAAGCAGGATTGGGAATCTTTGGGCCCTGCGTACTTTGGCATCCCCCCTGAAGATCCCAATCCGAGTGCAGCGGCAGGTACATCCAAACCTCCGCCGCAAGAGCCGAATCCGCTAAAGCCGTATGTTCAAAGTCCCACTATGACGGCGGGTTCGGCTTCAAAAATAGCTGAGTCACCCAAGCTATACAGGGATTACACTCCTGAGCAGATCGCCGCCTACATGTAGACGACTGGGAACCTGCCGACCGGGAACATCCCTCTCCCGGTGGTTCCAAATTATCACTATGGGCACTCTTATCAGGACCCCACGCAGACAGCACATCCCGGATACACTCAGTCGCCTAGTGATGAATTGCTGGACAAGATGAGTGTCATGCTCCGAGACAAATTCGGCCTGCAGCCTAAGGCGGGAGTCTCGCTCAAATACAGGCGCCCCTATCCTGAGTGCTTTGATCGCGTGGCACTGCCTTCAAGGTATCGCATGCCAGAGTTCTCCAAGTTCAGTGGGCAAGATGATGTGTCCACCATAGAGCATGTTAGCTGATACCTGACCCAGCTTGGTGAAGCATCACAGGAGGAAGCTCACAAGGTCCGTTTCTTCCCACTGTCATTGACTGGCCTGGCTTTCAGTTGGTTCACCACACTAGAGCCGGGGTCAATTCAGAACTGAGCTGAGTTGGAGAGCAAGTTTCACAGTTATTTCTTCTCTGGCACTGGTGAGAAGGACATTGTTGATCTAACCAGCATGCACCAGAAGAGTAGCGAGACTGGCTCAGCCTTCATCAAGCGTTTCAGGGAAATGAGGAACATTTGCTATTCGTTGAACCTGACAGACAAATAGCTGGACAATTTGGTCATTGGTGGACTGCTCCCACACGTTCAAGAAAAGCTGGTGGGCACTAAATTCGACAGTGTTAGCCACGTGATGCAAAGAGTGGCAGCGCTGGAATTGCAAGCTCAGAACTTCAGGAAGGAGGTGAAGTACAAGCACACCGCATACGTCCGCAATTCTGACTCAGAGGATGAAGATGAAGATGAGGTTGCCGCCATCAATCTGAAATGGAGAAAGAGGCCCACAGCTGTGCCCAAGAGCTGGAGCATTGAAGACCAATATGACTTTGATACGAACAAATTGGACAAGCTCTTCGACTTGCTGGTCAGTGCCGGGCAGATCACGTTTCTAGCAGACTATGTGAAGCCCTCCCCTGAAGAATTGAAAGGCAAGCCATTCTGCCAATATCATGGCCGTGACACACACCACCAATAACTGCTGAGTATTCAGAACCCAGATTCAGAGAGCAATTGCTCGCGGTCTGTTAAAATTTGAGAGTCCGGCCAAAGGGAAGATGAAGATCGATAAATTCCCGTTCCCAAAAGGCCAGAATATGGTTGAGGTGATGACCCCTGCAAGTAAGATGAAAGTTCTGACCTTTGAGCAAGCAAGAAGGAATGCATCAGTCGATCCGGACATGCAGATATCGGCTGAAGAGCTGGCGATGATCAAAAGGAGCAGAGAGCAGAACAAGAACCGATTTGAGAAGGGCGAATCCAGTGGCACCAAGAAGACCAGGCCTACCTCCCATGATTTGCTAAACAAATGGCGCCGGGAGAAGGAGAAGGCTCATCGGAGGCAGCTAGAAGAAGAGGAGTACCGGAGGTGGGCTCGCGACGAGGAAGATGCCCGCTACCAAGAGGAGCTGGCTCGCCGCCGGGAGGACGAAGAGAGTCACTGGCATTGCCCATTCTTCCGGCATTGCTGGAACGAAGGTCTGAGACTGCCAAAGCTGCGCAATTGCCCGGAGTGCATCGATCAGTACCGAGAGTACAGGCATTCTTAGACCAACCGCCGGTCTATGCATGAAAGGCTTGGACACCCACATGACATGCAGGATCGGCGTGAAAAAAGGGATGTGCATGATCGACTAGATACAGCATTAGTCGATCGCGAAGAGCCGGCCTGGCAGAAGGGCCAGTGGTGCCCTGGGTACTTGACCAAGAGTCAGAGACACCGTGTGCAGTGCCTTAGGAACAGAGAGCTCAAGGCAGAAGAGTGCCCGAAGCAAGTCTGGCAAGAAAAGGCTTCTCAAGATAAAGGGAAGGTAATAGCCGATGCACAGATAGTGTTCGTGCTTCTGGCTGAGTTCAGAGCGCCCAAGGCCAGGAGGAGTGAAGTTTCTTTCGACTCCAATGAATCAGAATCTGAGCAAGGAACCGCCAGGCTGATCTTGGCTCAACAGGCCACTTTTGACACCGACACCTGAAGGCCCTGTACCTCAAGGGGTACGTTCATGGCATGCCCATGACCAAGATGCTGGTGGACGGTGGCGCCACGGTCAATCTTATGCCCGACACCACGTTCCATAAGCTGGGCAAGGGCCCTAATGATTTGATTGAGAATGACATGATGCTCAAGGACTTCGGGGCAACTCTTCTAACACCCGGGGGCAATCAATGTCGAACTGACGGTTGGGAAGAAGACGCCGCTCACCACCTTCTTCGTCATCGACAGCAAGGGCTCCTACAGTTTGCTGCTTGGGCGTGACTGGATTCATGCCAACTGCTGCGTGCCGTCTACTATGCATCAGTGTGTTATTCAATGGCACGGTGACGAGATTGAGCTGGTCCCGGCCGATGATTCTGTTAGCGTGGCAACAGCTGACGCCGCTTACTGGGAGGCCAGGGACCATAACTGCTTTTTTGGCAAAACCTGGGATGAAGGCTCCATTAAGGTCAGTGATGAGAGTCAACAGCCGATCCGGATAATCGGCTCTGAGTCTTTTTATTAATGGAGAATCCGATCGACGGTACTGAGGGCAAGCTTGGGCAAGGCTTTACGTCGGCCAATAAACTCGAAGAAGTTGATATCGGACCTGGCGATAGACCAAGGCTGACGTACATAGCCGCCAATCTTGACCCTGAATTCAGGCGGGAGCTAATTGAACTTCTGAAAGAGTACAAAGATTGCTTTGCCTGGGAATACTACGAGATTCCAAGATTGGACAAATCGATTGTTGAGCACAGACTGCCTATCAAGACTGGCTATCGGCCATTCAAGCAACCTCCGCGACGATTCAAACAGGAGGCGCTACCTGACATCAAGGCCAAGAACGTGAGGCTATTGGAAGCCAAGTTCATTCGAGCTTACCGATACGCCAAATGGGTATCGAATATTGTCCTCGTCTACAAGAATAATGGTAAACTACGAGTCTGCATCGATTTTAGAGATTTGAACAGAGCTACTCCAATGGACGGCTACCCAATGCCGATAGCCGATATGTTGGTCAATTCAGCCGCAGGACACCAGGTCATTAGCTTCATGGATGGTAATGCCGGCTACAATTAAATATTCATGGCTGACGAAGATATTCCCAAGACCGCTTTCAGGTGTCCAGGTGCGATCGGTTTATTTGAGTGGGTAGTGATGACTTTTGGTTTGAAAAATGCCGGTGCAACTTATCAAAAAGCTATGAATTATATTTTTCATAAGTTGATCGGCAAGATAATTGAAATCTACATTGATGATGTGGTTGTGAAGTCCAAAAGCTACAAAGATCACTTAGCTGATTTGAAAGCCACTCTGGAGTGCACAAGGAAGCATGGGCTAAAGATGAACCCCAATAAGTGTGCATTCGGGGTATCGGCTGGTGAGTTCCTCGGCTTCATGGTCCACCGAAAGGAGATAGAGGTTGGCAGCAAGAGCAGAAAAGCAATCGACTAGCTTGTGCCTCCAACCAACAAGAAGGAGTTGCAGTCCCTGCTTGGCAAGATCAATTTCATCAGAAGGTTCATTGCCAATCTGTCAGAAAAGGTGCTGCCATTCTCACCATTATTAAAGCTCAAGGATAATCAAGAGTTCAGATGGGGTGACGTACAGCAAAAGGCTTTTGACGAGATAAAGGAGTACATGAAGTCTCCACCTGTATTGGTACCGCCACAGGCAGGCAGGCCTTTCAAGCTGTACGTGACGGCTGAGGACCATACGATTGGCTCAGCCCTTTTTCAAGAATTTGAAGGAAAAAAGAGGGCAGTATTCTATCTGAGCAGGAGGCTCCTAGATCCTGAGACCAGATACACGTCAACTGAAAAATTATGCTTGTGTTTGTTCTACTCAAGCACCAAGTTGAGGCACTATCTGTTGTCAACTGAGTGTGTGGTGGTGTCCAAGGCAGATGTCATCAAGCTTATGCTATCAATGCCAATCCTGAATGGACGGATCGGTAAGTGGATTTTGGCACACTCTGAATTTGATTTGAGGTTTGAATCGGCTAAGGCGGTCGAAGGTCAGGCGATAGCCGATTTCATCACCCAGCATCATGGTGGTGCAGTTAGCATGGTGGATGTGGCACCATGGACCATGTTCTTCGACAACTCATCTTGCAAGCAAGGTGGAGGTGCTGGAGTGGTGCTTATCTCGCCACAGGGGCAACGTTTTGAGTATGCCTTTCAGATTGGACCGACAGTAACGAATAATCAAGCTGAGTATGAGGCAATCTGGAAGGGATTTCAGCTTCTACATGAAGCAAAGGCCGACGTGATTGAGGTGTTTGGGGATTCACAACTAGTCATCAACCAATTGCTCAGCCTATATGAATGTAAAGATGATGTTCTCAGGGGCTACCATGATCAGCGTCAAGTTTTGATCCAAGGATTTATGGTGGTTTCCCTCCATCATGTCCCCAGAGCTCAAAATCAGGAAATAAATCGGCTGGCACAAAGCGCGTCAGGCTACAGATCGATGCATGAAATCTTCAACAATGAGCAATCGGCTGATGACTAGAGGGCCGAAATAGCAGGATATCTTGCAAATCCTTCACAGCGGGTCAGTAGAAAGCTGAGGTACAAGGCTACCAAGTATGTATTGCTAGATGGTCAGCTGTATTACAAGACTGTTGAGGGAGTACTGCTCAAATGCCTAGGCGCACAAGAATCGGTTAAGCTGATGAGCGAGGTCCACGAAGGAGTTTGTGGGGCTCACCAATCGGCTCACAAAATGAAGTGGATCATCAGGAGGACTGGTTACTATTGGCCAACAATGCTTGAAGATTGTTTCAAATATTACAAGGGTTGCCAAGAGTGCCAAAAATTTAGAAATATATAGAAGTCACCTGCTTCTACCATGAATCCTATCATCAAGCCATGGCCGTTCAGAGGATGGGGAATCAATCTGATCGGACAAATCTATCCACCATCGGGTAAGGATCATAAATGGATATTGGTTGCAACCGATTATTTTACCAAGTGGGTAGAGGCTGTTCCTTTGAAGAATCCCACCTCAGCCGATATAATTGAGTTTGTGAAGGAACATATTATTTGCAGGTTTGGCATACCTCAGACCATCACAACCGATCAAGGGACTATGTTCACTTTGGAGGAGTTTTTGACCTTTGCCGATGACATGGGCATCAAGATTTACAATTCTTCACCCTATTATGCGCAAGCTAACAGTCAGGCAGAAGCTTCAAATCAGATTTTGATCAAAGTTATTAAGAAGAAGATTGAACAAAACCCTAGAAGGTGGTACTTGACTCTGAGTGAGGCGCTGTGGGCGTACCGGATGGCACAGCATGGATCGATCAAGGCTACGCCATATGAGTTAGTCTATGGACACGCTGTTGTCCTGCCATGGGAGATTCAGTCTGAAACACGGCGCGTCACGTTGCAAAACAAGCTTACAGCCGGTGAATACAAGGAAATTATGATGGATAGCCTTGAAGACTTGCATTGTCACCGGCTCAAGGCTTCGGAGTGCATTGAGAAGAACAAGATACGGGTATCCAAGTACTACAACACCAAGGTGAGAAGCAAAAGTTTTGCTGAATCAGAGCTAGTATGAAAGGTCATCCTACCTATTGGTACTAAAGATAGCCGATTCGGTAAATGGTCGCCAAATTGAGAAGGCCCGTATCGAGTTATAGAATGTGCCCCTAGCAATGCTTATATCCTAGAAGATTTAGAAGGAAAAAGATTCGCCAGGGCAATCAATGGAAAGTATCTAAAGAAGTACTATCCCAGCATCCTAGTCGGGGGTTGATAGCCGATCGGTGCGAGATCTGGCTCTAAATAGCCGATTCTGAGTAAAGGATCGCCTTCAGGATAAAAAATAGCCGATTCCGTGATGACGGATCGCCTTTAGAACAGAAATGTAATGCCCTCAATGGGGTATAACAGCCGATGCGATAAGCGTCGCCTTTAGTGCAAAAAACAAAAGTAATAAAAGAGGAACTGGATTGTCTTGGGCAACAGAGTTCAAAGTACTAATATTTACATTTTTGCCTTGATACATTCTAATGCTCATCGTTAACGCCGTCGTGGATCATGTCTTCGGCATCAATGGCGACGGCGACCCCTTCGGCGTGAGGGAAGAAGGACACCATCAGAGTACTGGTCTCCTCCATGTCCTGTCCCTCAGGGAACCCTGGCTCAACGGCTTCCTGGGCTATTCCGGAGCGGAGTCGTGCGGCGGCGAGGGCTTCCGTGGCGCCGTAGCGAACACCGGACATGGCCACTTGGCGGGCACAGTGGTGGATGTCCTGGAGCCTTTGTGCCGGGGTCTCGCCTCGAGTGTTGATAGTGTTGGCGGCATTCTCGGCAGCCACACGCAACTGTTGAAGCTGTGCGGTCAGGGCTGCAGGAGATGGAAAGATCAGCGCAAGAATTTTCATTGATACATCACAAGATAACTCCAGAAGATTACCTACCACCGCGGCGTCCGATTCGGCGAGGTGGGCCTGCATGTTCGCCACCTCAATCTCGGCGGTGGCGAGCGCAGCTGCTTGGGCTTCGTTAACGCCCTGCAGCCGGCCGTTCTCCTTCGTAGCCTCTGAATAGAAGATAAGGTACTCCACCATCTGATGGTGGAAGCGGCGGCCGTCGTCGGCGGTGTAGGAGCCCGCCGAGCCCGCGGACGATCCCGAGTCAGACCCATCATGGGACGAGGTACTGGAGTACTCATCCTGCTGAGGGATCGACTGAGGCGCGGTGTGGTGCACCCCGGAGCCTTCGCCAATCGGCGCACCAGAGGGCAGGTGGAGGGGAGGCCGTTGGCTGAAAAACGGCGATCAACAAGAGCGATATCAGATTTGAAAGCCGAAATCTAATGCCATGAAGGTGGATAGGCTTACCTGCTGTAAATGGCCCATTGCCGGGATGTCGACCAGCGGCGTATGGGGCGAGATGGTCCCGCGACATCACTCGGAGCAGGGGCAACTCCGCCGGCCGCAGGGGTGGCTCCAACGGTCGCAGGGGCGACACCGCCAGCTGCAGGAGTAGCCTGTGGAGGCCCAGCATTAGCCGCAGGAGCGACTTCGGAAGGACCGCCGGTGGTCCTAGGGCCACCAGCGCCGATGGTCGACCGATTGCTGCACTAACAATCGCCGATTAAATGGAAATCAAAGATACAAGGAATCAGCAGTTATCTTACCCTAACATTGCACGCAGTAGGTGTGCCTGGGAACTCAGGGCGCGGAGGCTCTGGCTCATCTCGTCGCCTTCAGCCGGGTCCGACGCCGGGCGCTTGCCGCGGTCTCCGTTGCCAGCCATGGCGATGGATTGGAGGTCGCTTTGTTTGGGTCTGAGAGAAGGAAGAAGACGGCCGGGCAAGTGAAGGCTGATGGCGTGTGGTTGTTGCTCAAGCCTGATATCTATTTATACTGACAGAGGCGTCGAGGTGGTTCCTCGAAAGACGAGACGGCGTGGCGGATTTTATGCTGTGGTTAATTCGCGTTTCTTGAATCCGGAACAGTTGCCAAGCGTGGACGTGAAACGCCGCGATCAATTACCGTCTCAATCGGTTGTGCTAATCGGGCATCCCAGAATCGGTTGTTGAAATCGGTTATCAGAACAGCAGTAAAGGATCTGGCTATTTAGCCGATTCTGAAGGGAACAAGGTTAATAGCTGATTCACGGCTTCAAGACTGTTAAAGGCTACGCAGGGTAATGTGCATTATACAGATCAGCATTACAAAGCCAACAATGACCGAATGGAAGCGATGATCTCAGAATGAAGAGTCTGGCCAATTCATAGCGATTCTTGATCTTCGTCAGCTGTCGACTTCAAAAGATTTAGGCACTGGTGAATCTGTCTGCCTTCAACGACCAAAGCACTAACCTGCTTCTTCTTCTGGGAATAGTCGATAGCACTGGTTGAGACAGTAATTTCACGTTGAGTGATGGCCAGATTGACTTCTTCAAGTTCTTTCCTCAGTCGGTCACGCCTAATTTTCAGGGTCTCAAGTTCTGATTCGGCCGTATCGATTGAAGCTTTCAGAAGCTTGACTTGAGTGGCTAGGCCAGTGGCTTCTTGCTTATTGGATAGTTTGCCGTTCTTCAGTTGCTCGAGCTCTGACAGGTTTGCATGAGCGACCGCAATCTTTGGTGCTGCATTCTTGAATTTGGTGAGCTGTTGCAGGAAGCTGAAGGCTGATGGATGGGCCTGTTGTTGAATCAACTGGATAGCTTGATCAATTGGTTCAGAATGCAGAGCTAAGTCGGCCAAATTTCTATCCAGCTGAGGAAGCAGTTCACTTAGCCGATTTTTGAAATCTGGCTCTGGCAGTGTCTGGGACTTAGAACTAAGTTCTTCCTCATCACAACACTCTGTCAGGTCAAAAGAGTAGCTTGGAGATGAAGGCTGTGGTACCTGCATCTATGTGTCAGATAATGGTAACGTGGACGATGATCAGTCGACTCATCGAAAGGATAATTCACCTAGTCAGAGCCGGAGACAAGTAAAGCTGATGGCTGCTTTGTCAGGGCTGTTTCCTTCCCAGTTATGGATGAAGTCTCGACATGTGTTTCAACAGCCTGCTGGGGTTCTACAAATTAGAAGTTAGCAACAAAGAGAAAATACGGTGGTGTTAACAGCCGGATGGCATTACCTGAGGGTTTGGCAGGTGGTGATCCCTCTTTTTCAATCTGGGCCCATGTATCCTCAGAAGGGCTGTTCGGCTGCATTTTTTTTAAAAAAAATACATGACTGGTCAGAATTCTTGTAAAAAAAATGAGACATGTGATTCGGTTCAGAGTACCTGAGTATGAGTTGTTTCTGGAATTTCTTCTTGGGTATTAGCCTCTTCGTGGCCAGCAGAGTCTGTTTGGCCTTCATCTTGGGCTTCTCCTGGTGCACTCTAAATCAACTGGATGCTCACCTGGTAATGGCTGGTTTAGTAACTGAGCATATCATACAAGGAGGGTCATCAGATATTCATATACCTAGGCAGGATTCCTCTTGGATCTTTGCTTCTTGGTTATCGTTTTTTGAAGACTGGATGAAGCTTTCCTTTTTTAAGCTGGAGCTGTTACTGTGTCAATAGGGGTTTTCATCATTTTCCTCAATGAGGGGGCTTGAGAGCCTAATCTTGCAACTAGGGAAGAAGGGTAGTAATTGACTTGCTCTGGTGGATCAGTTGATGGATCCTGCAGTAACAAGGGATAAGGATGCAGCTGAATAAAGTCAGTTTGGTTAGGATCGGTTAATGATACTTACTGCTGATTCAGAGTTAAAGCTGTAGTCTTGGGCCTTGCACCTGTCATGGATGGATTGGCAAAAAAGATGAGCATGCCATTGTTGCCACCAGTCATCAAAGCTTAGATGGGTGATTGAGATCCGATCCCATTTCCCAACTGAATAATGTGGCAGCTCTGTTCCCAAATTGAAGACCCTATCAGCATGCAGAATTTCAGTAATTTCCTCTCTGGGCTTTAGAAGGTGCAGGAATGAAAACTTTGGGGGCAGTTGGCCAAAACCCAGTTGTCTTGCTGCAACATTGGGGTGATAAAACTCATATGAAGGCCAGCTGGGCTTCTTGCTTCTTGTGCTTCGAGGATGTTTGAAGTCAACTGGCAGTGCACAGGGTTTTATGATAACATTAAAAATTGCAATTGCTCAATCATCAGGGCACCCTGTGCTAAACAAGAAGCTGTAAGGCATTGGAAATTTATCATCTTCCTCATAAGGAAACCAAGTCAAAACATTTGATCCCAGGCCTCTATATACTGTTTCCAGCATATTGCCTCGGTTGACGTTTATGGTTATAGCTGAAACAGCCTCACCAAAATTCTGGCAGCACCTGGTAACTTTATCTTTGTCTTCTTCTGCATAATTGATGGAGGGGTAGCTGAGGTTTTGAAGGTCTTGCTTCACCATTTTGTGCAAATACAGATTAAGCCATAATTGGATTAACCACCAAGGACCTATTATGCACTGCACCTCCTCACCCTTCAATAGATAGTCGGCAACTCGGCTCATTAATCTGTAGGCTGCTCCCAACAGAAGCTTGCCTAGAGGGATAGAGTTTCCTTGAGCCAATTTATCTGTAAGAGCTTTGAAGGGGTAGGCTGGTCCAAGGGCGGCACCACAGAATACAAATCTTTCCAGCCACAAGATTAGAAACGCTATGTATTCTTTCTCACTAACAGAAGGAGACGTATGATGGTGGGTTTTGATATAACCGGTCCAGCCTTTGTAATCGTTAAGTTTGGGGAATTTCTTTTCACCACCTGAACAGAAGTCCCATAGGTAACAGGATCCAGTGATCTGAAGGCCAGTCAGCATGTGAATGTCACCCAGGGTAATGATCATTGGGCCATTTCCAAACATGAAGGCGTTCAGAGAATTGGACCAGAAGAAGCTTGCAGGAATCAAGAGGGGCTCATTCTTCTTCATCTCGCATAGTGATAGGTCAAGACACTGGCTCAGGTTGCGCAGCTCCTAATCTGCTCGCTTCTTCTCTGAAACGCGACGGAACCAGTTTCTCCATCCAGTTGGCATATTTGGCCAGTTCCAGAAAGAATTCTTGGTCCAAGAAGATTCATCCACCACTGGGCCCCTGAAGGGGATTTGGTTCGTTTCTTTGATGATAAACTCCACCGGGTTTGAATCGCCCATCAGGCCCAGGTAGAAGGCGGTCGGGACACCATTCAGTGGAATCAAAATCTCGTTCTTCAGGTCCTGAGGCAATAGGCGGTGTATGTGACCGATTGGGTGAAAATCCACGAGCGGAAGGAAAGATTGATGAAATTCGTACCTCAGGGACTTCGGAAGGAGTCGCCATTTGCTTGAAAGGTTAAAGGCGGTGGATCGAAGCCTGGGAAGGAATGCGGTGGTAGCTCTCTTGGTTAGGGTTTTGATTTGGTACAAAGCTTCGAGGTGCTGAGCAGGAGACTGCGGTTTTTCGGCTGTGATTTGAGAATGAAGATCGATTGAGGCTTGGTGCTAATTTTGGAACATAGCTAGTTTATCCCAAAATTGGGGGGCATGTGTTTACACCAAAATTTGGACCGGGAGTCGATAGCCAATGCCAAGGGCAGGTAACCGATTTCGGGAGTAGAGACCATCGAGCAGAAGACTGAAGACAGCCGATCGGGCCCCAAATCGGGTGTTGAGTCAAAACAGAAGAAGGCACGGTCAAGGCCGGAATCGGCTATTGATGACATCAGCAGGAGTCTGCGCCGTCGGAATGTGATTACGATCGGAGTCCGTTATGGAAAGGAAAGATTGGACTCCAAGTTACCATAAAAATAGGATAGTTTGTTAGCTTCCATATCTATTTTTAAGTTGTAATTCGAGTAGGACTCTATCTCTTCAGCCCAAGGGTATAAATATAAGCCCTTGGCTATTGTAATACGTACGTACACATCAATACAATACACCTTTCGGCTCCGGCCAAAACCCTTGGAGTAGGAGTAGAGTAGATTTCGGCGAGTTTCTTCGAACGGGCTGAGTGTCATCCGGTGAACGCAGGCTTGCTTGTAAGTACCGTCATGCCTCGCTAAGCTTTGTCTCTTTAATGTCATCCTCTGGACATGGGAGCACGGTAGATCAAGGTCGGTTCTTGTTTGGCACGAGTTTAGCGTCATCCGGTGGACGTGGGCTAGGTCAAATAAGGGTTAGTTATCGATTCATGTTTACTTTCTTGATTAATCTATGTTTAGCGTCATCCGGTGGACGAAGGCTTAGATTAAGCTATTTTATGGGCATGAGTTAGTTATCGGTTCTAACTAAATTGGCATCTTAGTTAGATTCATTAAGTTGCCGGTGACGATTGGTTTTATTTGTTTATATACATGTATCTCTCACCAAATTTGCCCAATCTTGATCTGTTTATGTCGACTTTATATTTAATAGATCTGTTTATTCAATGAAAGATGATTATCATATATTTGCGTATTGATAAATAGAATGTATTCACATCAGCCGACACATCTAGATCTCGATTGTGTACGAGTTGCACTCAAGTAATAAGACAAACATTGTTTAGATTTGATAATCAACAACTTTGGATCACAGTTTACATTATGGCTACCTTGATCCGCTCGATCCCCACTGTTGTACAATGATGAGTCAAATTTGTTGGTTTGAAAGTCCAAGCATTGTTTGGCTTATAGGCTTGTATGTTGCTCGTATATCACGAATCGGCTAATTAGCCGATTTCACCCTGTTTTACATTGGTATATCTTATGATCGAATTGACTTGACATGAATGTATTAATTATGTTGTAATCTACCTCATGCAAGATATTATCATCATTGATACACAAGAATCGGTTATTTTACGCTATAATGCTTATTTCATGACAATCGATTCATACATGCTGGAATCGGCCCTTTAGTCGATCTCCACTCATATCGACTCTCAGAGCCATACATTTGGAACTGTCTGGACATACCAACAACTTCCGCCTTGTGTTACTGATTACTATCTTTTTTCTTATCAATTGCAGGTCAAATTGACTGGCACGCTTGGGAGTTGCCGATACTCTCAGACCGGGTTTGAAGCTAGCTGCATCTGCGAAAGTTCCATTGCTTTCAAGGGTTATTTCTGGCTTCGCTGGTGTGTTGAGCGTGAAGAACCACTTTTTGTGCCAACAGGACCTAAGTTGAGAGTATGTCTATATGCTCTAAACATGTTCTAGTAAGTATGAATGCCATGTTAACCTGCATTGTCGGAGTAGAGGCATGTCATATATATGTGTGGGGTGATCTCAACTCATATTGGAGAAATCAAGAATATGCAGTTCATTCCTTAACTTGCAAAACCTCTTCTCATCTAGTGGCTTGGTGAGTATATCGGTCAATTGATCATCGGTTCCAATGCTTTGAATGTCAATGTCACCCTTTTGTTGATGATCCCGAATGAAGTGGTGCCTCACATCGATGTGCTTGGTTCTTTGATGTTGAACCGGATTGTTGGTTAGCTTGATGGCGCTCTCATTGTCACATAGCAATGGCACTTTTCTGAAGTTGATTCCATAATCCCTCAAAGTTGCCTTCATCCACAAGATTTGAGCACAACAACTCCCCGCACTAATGTATTCGGCTTCGGCGGTGGAGAGTGCTATGCTATTTTTCTTCTTGTATGACCACGAGATAAGAGATCTTCCCAAGAGTTGACATGTGCCCGATGTACTCTTTCTATTGATCTTGCAACCGGCATAATTCGCATCGGCATATCCAATCAACTCAAACTTTGCACCCTTGGGATACCACAATCCAACATCTTGAGTGTGCTTGAAATATCTCAATATCCTCTTTACGGCCTTCATACGACTCTCTCTAGGAGATGCTTGATATCTAGCACACATGCACACACTAAACATGACATCCGGTCTTAATGCGGTAACATAGAGCAAGCTTCCAATTAGAGACCGATATGCCCTTTGATCTACCCTATTGCCAAGTGCCAATAGGAGTGCTAATTGATTTTGCATCTTGCATTCCAAACTTCTTGATCATATCCCTTGTATACTCCCCTTGTCTAATGAATGTGCCATTCTTCATTTGTTTGATTTGCAATCCAAGGAAGTATGTGAGGTCACCATCATAGACATTTCAAATTCTTTTGCCGTCATGCTTGATTTGTATGATCATCAAGTCACCATCAACTATCTTGGTGAATAGAGTAATGTCAACCTTGCCCATCTTAAACCCTTTAGAGAGGAGAAAATCCCTTAGCTTCTCATACCATGCTCTTGGTGCTTGTTTCAATCCATAGAGTGACTTCCTTAGCTTGTACACCTAGTTGGGTTTCTTCTCATCTTTAAAACCGGGTGGTTATTCAACATATACTAGCTTATTGACAAAGCCATTGAGAAATGCACTCTTCATATCCATTTGGTAGAGCTTGATGTTGTGAGCACAAGCATATGCTAGAAGCATCCTTATTTCCTCCAGTCTTGCAACCGAAGCATAAGTCTCTCCAAAGTCCAAGCCTTCCACTTAAGTGTACCCTTGTGCCACTAATCTTGCCTTGTTCCTTACTACAACACCTTCTTGATCTTGCTTATTTCTAAATACCCATTTGGTTCCAATGACATTGTAGTTCTTTGGTCTCTCTACCAATTCCCAAACTTCATTTCATTGAAAGTTATTGAGCTCTGCATGCATAGCATTCACCCAATCACTATCTTCTAATGCTTTCTCAATGTTTCCTGACTCTTCAAATGATACGAATGAATAGTGAGCATAAAATGATGCTAGTCTTGATCTTGTTTGCATACCCTTTTGAATATCACCAACAATTTGATCTAAAGGATGATCTCTTACAACATTCATAGGTTGGAGCACTTGAGATTGATTGCTTGAGCTTGATTGAGCATTAGATTGATTTGCTTGAAATAAACTAGGTTGATCTTGATGTTGCACTTGAGAGCCACTAGCTTGGAACTTGCACTTGATCTTTTTTATCTTCTATGTCAAGCACTTCAGTCGGCCTAATGTTACCAATGTCCATCTCTTGCATAGCCTTTGACAATTGAGGTCCACTCACATCATCTAGATTCTCATCTTGATCTTGTGACCCATTGGTTTCATCAATTTCAACATCATGTACTTACTCAAGTTGACCACTTCCCAAATTCCAAACTCTATAAGCTTTGCTAGTGGTAGAATATCCAAGCAAGAATCCTTCTTCACATTTCTTCTTAAATTTGCTCAATCTAGCACCATTCTTCAATATGTAGCACTTGCAACCAAATACCCGAAAGTATGCAATATTTGCCTTTCTTCCATTCAAGATCTCATAGGATGTCATCTCCAACATAGGATTGCAATATATTCTATTTGAGTAGTAGCATGCCATGTTGATTTCTTACGCCCAAAAAGATTGACTCACATTATACGCACTAAACATAGATCTTGCCATGTCAATGAGAGTCATATTCTTCCTTTCAACTAGGCCATTGGATTGAGGTGTGTACTTAGCCGAGAATTGATGTTTGATTCCATATTCATCACATAGTGTTGACGGTAGTTATTGTATGATTTTACCCATCAACCAAACATGCATGAAAAAGGATATAAATGAGAGCCAACACCTAGAATAGGGTTTAAACTGACAGAATTCCATGAGTTTTGGTGAATCTGTGTTTTTCAGGGACCATACAGGAAAAGAACCAAAGAGGACCCACACCGCAGAAAAAAATACCGAATTAAGCCGCGACAGGAGATCAAAAATATTCTAGAGAACACCAGAGACACGCCTGCCGAAGTGGGACCCGCAACTCAGAGAGAGGGGGTCGGCCGACCCACTGACTAGGTCGGCCGACCTGTCAGTGAGGGCTTTCCCCCTCTGCTTCGACGTGGACCCACATCCCGAAATTTCACGCAATCCACACCGTCCGTCGAAGTCAGTTTGATCCAAGGGCTACGGTTCATCCCACAGGCCTATGTAAGGACCCCCAGACCCCAGGATTTCAGAGGAGAGGATCCAGAGAGAAATCAATACAGGGTTTCAGAATTCCACCGGCATATCTATGATAGAGTAGAAACCCAAGATAGGATCTACAGCCAAGCATCAAGTAGAAGATTAGCCTTGTAGTCTCTACAGATTAGGGCTATTCTTGTTCTAGAAGTGGTGTGGTAGTAGAGCTGGAGATAGTTGGGGGAGTTGCCGGCCTGTCAGTGACTACTCTATGACTTGTACCCACGGATTCAAGTCCTTCTTTGGGGCTTGTTTCTGAAGATTTCTTCGGAGTTCAACTTCTAATCCAAGTGAGTAACATTGCTATTATTGTTCTTAAGGTTTACGATTCTTTTGAGTGCTTTAGTCTTGGTAGCTCCTTGATTGAAATAGTTATGTATAGTTTAAGCGTGGTGCTTAGATTATATTTGCTCGTAAATGCCTGTTGACGGTAGTTATACCATGTTTTCTACCATCATAACCGTCAACAAAACACTATTTTCAGGGAAGAAACAAGCAAACATATAGTGACTTAGGTACAAATAACTTGGTTCCACATGTACATGTTAGTATTTGTTTGCAGGTGCTCAAACTAGGTGTTTTCAGAGTATAGAAGAGAGTGGAGCACCTGGAGGGCCCACATGTAGGTCGGCCGACCCACATGTGGGCCCCACCAGGGCTCTGCTGACATGGCACGATCCATGTGACATCCCACTCAGCTCAATTCCACCATCAGATCAAAGTTGTGTTTCCAATCAACGGTGGAAGATCAAAGCACATGGATCAAGGCATGAACCGACAAAGACCAAGGCAAAACAAGTACATAGCCACACTCTATGACAAGTGGGGACCACAGTGGTGGGCCCACCTTGCCATAGGTGGGTCGGCTGTTGGTATAAATTAATTGCACTCTATTAAATAAGATCGTATTCAGATTATCCGCAAGCGCACAGATAATATACCACTGTCACATTTTACCCAGAGGTTTTAAATATCGTATCCACAGGGAACAGTATGTGATAATGACCAAGCCGATGAACTTAACCCTACAATTAGGCTAGATAATATTAAGAAAGAGGAAATAGCTATTGACTATCTAGTTCCAATAACCGGTAAGCTTTCAATAATATCGTTCTAACTGGGCAGTGAAATGAATAAGAGTGGAAATTAGAGTTCTCTCCTACCAGACACTTATACACCTATTGATCCTATCAATGGGAAGTGGACTACAAAGGACTCAACGCAGCTGTCACCTACGCGATCTACCACTATCCGGCCAATCAGGGGACATTCACAAGTAAACCTAGCCTAGGCACCAGGCCTACACTATGAACTACTACTTCAATCAAGTAATGACCAAGATCAAAGCACTCAATATGAGTTACAAACTTAAGAACGAATAAGAACAAATACTTACTTGAATTAGAAGTTGAATACAAAAGTACCTCAGAACGCAGCTCCGGGCGAGGAAGCTGAATCCAGAAGAATATAGCCACGAAGAAGCACCGACAGGCCGGAACTCCTCCAGAATCTCTACTCTCCTACTCTATCTCTCTAATCTCTAAACAAGACTAGATCTAGAAGAACTAGCCTCTCCTAACTGCTAGAACTAGATGAACTAGAACTAGATCAACTAGAGGGACCCTAACCCTAATTTATGTAGAGAATATGAAGCACCGGGGTGTAGAATGCCTCTAGGAGGGGCCTTGGGGCATCCTTATATAGGCCAAGGTGGAGTAGGGGGCAAGGAACCGCCACGTCATCAATCCGCGTCTCATGTCGCATGCACCGTCGGATCAAACCGACCTTAGATTGATGGAGGGATGCTTTACTTGGGTGCCAAGAAAGCGTGGGAGGAAGATTTCAGAAGGCGGGGACCGCAGTCCAGCAGGGGCTTCCGGACGGCCCCACCCTAGGGCCAGCCGGCCCCACTTTGTGGGATCCGGGGCCCCGGTTGCTCTGGTGTGTTCTAGATACTTCCCACGTCCTGATGACGACGATTCCTTCGTGGTTAAGTTTCGTGTCTTTTACGCACTTTAATCTCTGTTTTACGCTTTTCTGGAATACTCCCTGAAAAATACAGAACAAGCAAAACTCGTGGAAACTATCAGATAAAACCCTAGACTAGTGTGTATTCATGTGTCCTTTCATGTCTAAAGTTCTAATAAAAGTTGATGTTATCCACTGTCGACCACTCCCCCAAGCTTACCTTTTGCCAGTCCCTTGGCAAACGACCTAAGCCTAATTACTAATAAATTTTGATCAGAAGTTGCTACAATGCTTTCATGCCTTCCAAGTACATATGCTTTCAAACAGAAATTCTCCTCCGGATTAGACAAAACTGCTCTAACTTTCAAATTTACCCATTTTACCTTTAACTATGGGGCTTTACAGCTTTTGCATAAGTCATGTGTAATTGAAAGACAGAACAATCAAGTCAAGCACTATGTCTCAAATTCTTCACAGTACCAACATTTCAGAGTTTTGCAAGTTTTCAAAATAAAACTCAGAGCTTAATTTTATGACACCCTCAAGTCTCTTAATATATGTGGTATTTATGGATCTCACTTAAGGCATTAATGATGTTATGCCTTCCTACAACTAAGGATTATAGTTGAGCTTATAGGAGTGGCAATAACAGGCATGAGCATACTTGCAATTCATATATTGTAAAGTCAAACAATGGATCCCAGAGAGTCAAGTCATACAATCAAATCAAGATGTGCATGTGTATGGAATATGGTGGATAGGTGTATATATGGTGGCAAAATGCTAATTCTACTTTTGCTCTTTGAAAATGATTCACTCTCCTTTTTGGAACTTAAAACTTTCGTAGGAAACACGGGCTATCTTTTATTCTCATTTTCTTCTTTTCTTTCTCTCTCTTTTTTTCAGGGAGGCGGGCATCTCAGTACCCATTGTTTTAATTGCTAGGACACTTGTCCATCTTTTACTCCCTTTTCCCTTTTTTCAATACTTTTGCATAGCCACATGCATCCTTTGAATATAAATAATTAGAGAGATAATGATAAGAACTTAGAGCAATTAAACAGGGGCTGTCCTATAGGGTATATTTTTGAGTGTTTACTCCTAGTGCAGGAGAAAAACATTTTTAAGGTGGATCTGGATGAAAGTGAAAAATGATTGCGCTTACTCCCAGAGTAGGAGTAATGCAAATGTGGGTGGAGTGTGTAAGTGATCTCGAATTTAAAAGCATGACAAGACTCTCATAAGGTATACAACAAAGGTTGACTGAACTCAATGCAAAGCAAGCAGCATAAATGTGCAAGAGTTTTCCTACCTCTTAATGTATCATATATGGCTTTGGTAGGAATTCACACTTTGTCATACAAGAGCTCATCATGTAAGATTTTAAGTTTTCAAAATAAATCTCCAGAACTTAGTATTGCTAGGAATAAGATAAATAGCAGCTCATACCTTCATGAATCATATCAATCAATCACCTAGACTTAGCTCAAACATATGCCTCCACAAGTTTTAGGTTCAGAGTAAATTTTTAAGTCAAAACAGTAGTATCTAAAACTCGGGAGAATTTGAGGTTCAAAACTAGGCACTTGAAAGGAATTACAGCAGAGCAACTATTCATCATCTCTAAGACAAAATTTTAATATTCTTCAGTTTTTATTTGACTCTAAACTTAACTAGACAGACTCTAGACACACTCTAAGACCACTCTAATATATGGCTAAGTATTTATTTGGTTTTCAAATTTTATCTTACTAGCTAATTCACGTGAAAAAGCGATATGGTATAATAATAATAAGGTGGGAAACTTATACTTAGCTGGATTTTAAATGGAGGGTGCCCTCCCCAAGCTGGATGTTTGACAGGGTCTTTGATGTTGCAAATTGAGTGATCCTTCTGGGAGCAGGTGTATCAGCAGCGTAAGGGCGTCGAGTTGACTAGCTCTTTGATCTTGTATTTTCCTGTGAAACTCAATTGCCAACAAAAATACCAAATCTTATGGAGAGGGGTTAGGTTTAATACCACTCCATGGTAAGTGATTGATTTTATATTTCCAGCAGAAGTTTCCTAATTGGGTGGACCTTCATGTGCCCACATATTTTTGGGTTTTTCTAAAAAGTGTGGACCTTCATGTGCTCACATATTTTTGGTATTTTTAGATTTTCTTATGGTACTATGGTGAACCTTCATGTGTTCACATATTTTTGGTATTTTATGACTTATAAAACAGACTTGATAATCGCATAGGTATAGTTAACTGATAACTAGGGGATGCTCCTCCCCCAAGCTAGATGTTTGCAATACTTGGTGTTGATGATCTTTAGAGTGGGCTTACCAGCAACAGTCTGGTGGGTGCCACTGATGGACTCACTCCTCAGACATAGTGTTATACTGCATAATTATACTCCAACAAGAAAACCTAAACTCGATGCTCGAATGTGATAAGGGGTTAGCGGTCAGCCAATAAGTAATTGATTATTCTTTTGAGTTGATTTTAAATTGATAGGTTCTAGCAGGATCCTCTTTTTAGGATTTTCTAATTTTCTTTACGCAGAAATCAAATATGTATGCATGATATATATATTTTTATTTTTATGCCACCACGGAGAATATTTATTCTCATGGGGCTTAGGATTTTCATAATGCAAGAGAGTAAATACAGATGCTATTATCATTTTTTATGCCACCACAGTAAATACTCCTACAGATTACCATAAGTTTATTCACGTGGGGCTTTAATATTTTGTGATACAGTGAATGAAGCAATAAAGATTTTTCTTTTCCTTTTTGATATGCATAAAGATGAATATGCTAAAGTAAAATTACTAATGCAGACATAAATACTGATTAATTAGATAACTACCATATTACCTTATGGCAAGGGTGCGGAATTTAAAATCTACCGACAGGATTTTTTCTTCCACTCCTGTGTATCTCACCGTCTTAGAGATAGAGGTCTTGATGGTTGCACCCCTTGTAATGGTGATGTCACTTTTGTTCTTTGCTTGGCCAACATTTGAAGTAGAGCATTAATAGTGGAAGCTGACAGCATCTTGCTCAGCGTGCATGTTCATAGAACTTTCACTTGTAGAATTATGGGAATTAACAAACTTTACTCAAAGTGTTGCCCTGTTTGCCAGATTAAGGTAGAGATCAACTGCATGGGCTCTGCTAGTGGAAAAACACCAACAGAACCAAATCTATTTCTTTATTTATTCTTCTCTAACCTTAGGCACATTGAATAGGACGAAATTGGTGTTGCATAATTTATTTACTTATAATATGAGTGGTAAGATCAGAAGATTATGCATTTATGTTGCATTTAAGTTTATATGGCAGAAAAGATTTAAATTGCTTAACCAATGGAAGGGTTGTCTATCTCTACATAATATATAAATTTTCACATGAGTATGACTATCGTCTTCCAAAGATAGAATACAATGTTTTAACACATTTGGTTAAGATTAAGATCAAGAGAATGATGCCATGAACAATCTTAAAGGACAAAGCATATTGAGTTAATTAGGTTAATCAATTAAAGCTGTAACTCTGTCATCTTCATTTATGTGCATACCAAGATCAAGAGAAAAATAGTGACCACTTACCTTAAAATACTACCTTCATTATTAGAGCATGATGGCACTAAGTAATGAAGGGTAGTGTTGGTATTTTTAAGTGCACACAGATAAATCCGCAAGCGCACGGATACCGTTGTAGCTTTCACCCGGAGGGTATTAAATATCGTATCCACAGGGAAACGGGCCTGGTCAACTACAATCTAACCTAACCAGGGGTAGTCAATAAGTAAAGATAAAAACTAAGTGGTATTCAATGATGGTGGTGATCTAATCAAGGATAGTGGTGTTGCAACTAAGGTTATGGCTGTAATGTAGTCAAGGGTGTTGATAATATGGCTATGGTGATCTAGGTTGTAGATAATAGATGTGTAGATAGGATAACTAGGGGTTTCTACTTCTAACTTGGGCAAGCTTAAGTCTTCTATTGCTCAGCTGGGGATGAACATAAGGAGTAGACATCAACAAAGGATGCTATTCCTTAGCACAAGTCCTACATGGTACTACTGACGAGAGGTGGACTACAAAGGACTCAACGATTGCGTCAAGGACTAAGTCTACCGCGATCTACCACCGATCCGGACAGTAGGGTGTATTTACGAGATACCGAGTCTAAGCACCACGCTTACACTACGAATATTACTTTAACCTAAGCCGGATAGATTAAAACACTCAAAAGAGACTCGTAAACTAGAAGAACAATATAAACATAAACTTACTTAAATCAGAAGTTGGTTGCCCGAGACATCTTAAGAGCTAGCTCAAGTAGAGCTAGATCCTACCGAAGTACAAGCTGTAGAAGGATCACCGACAGGCCGGCAACTCCCCCTAACTCTTCCCTCGCTCTCCATCTCTCTACTATCTAGTCCCTAGATCCTAATGAGAAGTTATCCTTTCATGGGACACCTCTCCATTAGGGTTTACATGTGATAGAATAAATTGGTATGAAACTCTGGGGGTCTGGGGGTCTATATATAGGCCGGTGGGATGAATCGTAGCCCTTGGATCAAACCGACTTTGAAGGACGGCTAGGATTGCATGAAATTTTACCTATTTTTAATTTTAACAGTGAACAAGCAAGGGCTCTACTAGGTTGGACCCTAGAGAGCCTAAAGCTTATTATGATTTTTTTTTTACTTATTAACTATTTTTTTATTATATAAATTTTTATTTGTTCATGCAACTCGCATAACCCAAACAAGGCCAAACTTAAGATGCAACGTAAAAAAAACCTTGGCTTGTCTCCATATCAGATTATCTCCATTGTTTATGATGCCATAAAGAAGCGTGAGTGATCAAGCTATGGAGACAAGTATGAGCAAAAGAGTTGGGGATCATTACCTTTGCATACTTGAGTGTAGTTACCGGCAGCATGGATGGATGAAACATCAGAGTTGTTACTGCGGTTCACATGATGACTTTTCTCAGGTGAATCACCAGGCCAGGCCATTCTCATGGCTTAGTGTGTGTGGGTCATGGCCCTGATGATAGTAGCAAAGGCTTTGGGTGAGCCCTTCTTGCTTATGCAAAATAATGATGGGCAGAGTCAGGCAACCCATAAGTGTTCCTCTTCTAACATGTGGGGCCAGCCTGCTCCTTCTCTCTCCTTCAATATTATATATATTTTTTTTACTATTCCCTTTTTTTTTTAACAATCTCTTCTCTTGTTTTTTTCTTTTCACTTCCCTTTTTTTTAAGCAAGGTAGAGCCAACATCTCTTTTTCTTTTGAACCAAGGTGATCTTGAGGTGAGACTCGCACCATCCTCCCCCACACTTGGACTTTGTTGAAAGTCAAGTGTGCAAGGTCAGGGTCTCCTTTTGAGTTTGTTCCATCACCAAAGATCATCAATGTGTGTTGTTGATGTTGCTCTCATGTTCTCAAGCTTCGTATGTCCTTTCTTTGTTAACCTAAAATGGTTAGTGACAAGAATACCCGAAGGTGCATACTAACTTGACAACATGTGCTTACATTTATTAAAAAAGGAATTTTTTTATTATTATTATTTTTTCATTTCTTTTTTTTTGCAAGGTAACAAAAGGATATGAGAGGGATAGAGATACATGTTACCTTGTTATGGTCCTCCCCCAAGCTAACTCAAAGCCAAAGGATCAGGGTTGTACCCAGCATTTCTGGTTTTCCTGCATGGTTATGGTTTGGTAGATCGCAAGGGCTCTTACCTTTCCATTGTGATCACCGAATTGGAAAAGATATATAGGAACCAAATTGAGCTAGTTGGTTTTTTTCAAAAATTTATCGAAACTTTATTATGCAAGGGAGGACGTTATTAACAAATTTCTTTTAATGAAGATTCATTTTTATTCTGTAAGAACAAAAAAAGAACTTATTTTAAAGATAAGTTTTTAACTTTTAGATTTTCAAAATATCTCTTTATTTTTTTAACCATTTTATAGAATATTTTCATGATAAATAAAATAACTCAAATTTTTTTTATTTAAAGCCTACACCCAGCAGTTTTGGAACAATGATTAGACATGTCATTTAATCAAGGTAGGCAATTTTAACCTAAGCTCCATGCTTAAATTAAAATGCTTATGAAGATATGATGATCAATCATACTTCAAACCAAAACATGCTGTATGTAAAACTTTGAAAGCAAACTAGCATTTATTAAAAATATTTTAGCAAAAATTTATTTATATTTAAGAGGACAACAACTCCCGGTAGTGCTTTCTTTATGGTCATAAGCTTGACCGCCAAAGCTAGGGCAAAGATTGAAGCCAGAAGCTATGGTTGGCTTCGATGGTGGCTACAAGAACTCGTCCTTAGGAGAAATATTTTGATTTTGAATTTTGAAAGGGCATTACTGTAGAAAGAGAGAACAAGAATAATAAAAACTATTTATTTTTTAAAATGCTTTTTGAAAATAAGAGAAGATGATACGAGAGTGAATAGAAATCTTTTTGTCCATGTGCAAAAATTTGAACATGCAATTTTAAAAATAATAATGCCCTTTTTCTTTTTGAAAGATAGGCTTCATGAAGGAGGGTCATGAACATAGAAGAAATAATTTTTTTATAAGACACAAGGACACACGAGTGAACTAGGTTTGGACATAAATACGAAACCGTTCCCCGGCAACGGCGCCAGAAAGCTTGTTGGCGCTTCTTAGCGTCAGCAGAAAAGTCCGCAAGCGCACGGAAGTACCGTTGTAGCCTTCACCCGGAAGTATTCAGGGTATCGTAATTTCCCAGAGGAACGGTCTTTGTACTTAGTCTCTTAAACTAGTTTACTCAGAAGAGACAGAAGGGATAGCTTGGGTAGAGAGGTTCTTCTAAGGTCAAACGCATATAAGCGATGGTAACTTCCCCACTACTTGTCTGCTTCAGGCCCACTGACGCAGCTGGTCTGCCAGCCGATACCAGTATCAGCGCTCCTCCGCGGCCGAACGTGGGGGAATTCATATACGAGTGGACAGGGCTGTCACCACCTGCCACCTACCCCTCTGCCCGTGGGCACGCGCAACATACGAAGGTAGACCCCGATTTAGACACCACGTCTACGACGGCGACTACTACTCTAGCGGCGTACAGGAACATCCGTCTCTATCAGAAGTCCTCTTACTAGAGCATTCGTCCAAAGGACGAACGACGATCCCACAAACAAGTAGCTTTATGGAAGTAACATGCTTAATGAATCAAACCAAAGTTGAACACGAACTTCTTACTTCAAGTAGCAAGACGATCGTAGAGGTACAAGTTGGATCGAGAGCCGACAAGCCCGGCACTTCGTCCACCCGGAGGCAGAACTGTTTCGACTCAGCTCTTTCTCCAGCTCTTGTCCCTCTCTCACTCCCTATACTAAATTAGCTATAAGCTAATGGAATGGAGCATGCTCTTCCTCTCTACATTGTGACCTCTTGTGTTGGTGAATCAATTGATCCCTTTTTTTTCAATAGGTGTAGAGAGGAGGCCTCCTTTTATAGCTTGAGAGGAGGGGGTTCTATGCAAAAGGTTCATCCCCACATGGAAAGACCCAAACCGACCTCCAAAGGGCGGTTTCCACTTTCCATCTGTGTTGATCGTAGGTGGGACCATCCTTGGGGAACCGCCCTACAACCGCCAGAAGAAAACTGGGCACGAGAGGCCCCACCAGGGGGGCGGCCGCCCCTGGGACCGGTCGGTCCCCTGGTGGGCCCATTTGGCCACCGCCTTCGCGTGGTTGATTCTCCTTTGGGCCTAGACCCCTCCTATGGTTACGAATGGGCCTAGATTTGTAATAAAGGTGGGCTTTTTTGTTATTCTTGGTTGCGCATTCTCTGAATTCACATTTCTCCTTTACGCTTTCCAATTGGTGTTGTGCACTTCCACTTGTTTCACCATAAATCCTGCAAAAACATAAACACTAGGGGTACAAGTGGAACTCTATTAATGGCATATGTCTATGTGTTAAAGTATGATAGTTTCTCTCCCTTTAGGCATAAGTTGGCGGTTAAAAATGATCTATAAGGACCGCCAACAATGACTCTCTCAAGTCTCTCAATATGTGGTATTTGTGGATCCTCACCAAGGCAGTAGTGATGTATGCCTTCCTCTCACTCACCCTATAATTAAATGGCTTATGTGGAGCTCATGGGTAAGGAGACAGCTCATACATACTTGCAATGAATATGTTGTAAAGTCAAACAATGGATCCAAAGGAAACAAGTCATACAGTTGAATCAAGATATGCTCATATGTGGATGTGAGGTGGTAGGTGGATGTTTATGGACACTAATCCTAATTCTACTCTTTTGCTCCTTGAAAACATCTCTCTCTTTTTCAATACTAGGGAATTATGCTGCAGGACAACATGAGCTATCTTTCTCTTCTTTTTTTCAGGCGGGCATCGGAGTACCCATTGTTTTGATAAATTCGGACATTTGTCCATTTTTACCTCTCAGACGGGCATCTTTGTACCCATTGTTTTCTCTCATCTCACTCTTTTGCATAGCCACATGCCTCTTCTCCGCAACAGTACTTCCCTTTTTCTTTTTCTTTTGAGAGATAGCAACAAGAATTTTGGAGCATTAATCTAGGGTTACCAATGGGGTCTATTTTTGGATGTTTCCTCCTAGTGAAGGAGTAAACTTTTTGGGTAGAATAGATGGAATGTGGATGCGCCTACTCGGATATGAGTAGCGTATTATGGGTGGAGTGCACATGATCTTGATTGCAAAAGCATGACGAGTTCCTAAGGTATCAATAAAGCTTGACCAAACTCAAAACAAAGCAAGTAGCATATAATGTGTATATTTTTTCTAGTCTAGCATGTATGGCTATGGTGGGAATATAAAGCTCTTGTCATACAGGAACTCATCATGTGGTTTTAAGTATTTTCAAAATAAATCTCCAGAATTCAAGTTTCACTAGGAACAAGATAAATAGCAGCTCACACTTTGCATATCATATCCCTCAATTATTTAGACTTAGATTAAGCATTTGCTACCCACAAGTTTTAGATTCAAAGTAAATCTTCAAGTTAAAATGGTTGTGTCTAAAACTTGGGATGATTCAAGGTTGAAAACTAAGTGTTATGAGGAATCATAGTGGGGTGCTACTTATCAAATTTCATGCATGATGTTGATGTATGGAGTTCAATGTATCTGGGCAACAACTTATGTAAGCATTTTATTCAAACCTAAACAAACTCACTAAACTAAACTAAGCAAACCTAATCAAGGTAAGCAAATCTTTATTTGGGTTTCAAATTTTATTTCATTAACTAACTCACGAGAAAAGCAATATGATACAATAATAAGGTGGGAAACTTATACTTAGCTAGATTCAAGTGGAGGTTGCCCTCCCCCAAGCTGGATGTTTGACATGGTCTTTGATGTAGCAAGTTGAGCGATCCTTCTGGAAGCAGGTGTACCAGCAGCGTAAGGGCGGTAGGTTGACTAGCTCTTTGATCATGTATGGTTCTGTAAAATTCAATTGCCAGCAAGAATACCAAATCTCATGGAGAGGGGTTAGGTTAATACCGCTCCATGGTTAGTGGCAATATTTCCAGCAGAAAGCTCCCTTAATGAGTAGACCTTCATGTGCCCACATATTTTTTGGATTTTTCATAAAAGGTGTGGACCTTCATGTGCCCACATATTTTTGGTATTTTATGTTTATGAATGCAGAAAGAAAATATGATGCAGAAGTCTATTCTAGATGCATGCAAATGATTTTTGTGCCACCACAGTGACTAGTCTTATGAGCTATGCCATAAGATCAGTCACATAAGGCTTATATATTTTTTTCAATGCAAGGCAGTAAGTAAATATTTTATTTTCTTTTCTATACAAATGCAGCAAGGTAAATATGCAACTAATTATACTAATATGTTAAAGGAAAATTATGCAATGCTGAAAGAAATATGGATAAGTACCAAATTTACCTTTTGGCGAAGGCTCGGTGGTTTATGGTCCTCCGAACGGGACTTCTTGTCTTGTTCATTCCTCACTTAGTGCAGCATTGGGTTGAGATGGTGACCCTGGTTCCACCTCTGATGATGTACTGGAAGGTGACTCTTGCTTCCTCCATTCCTTTCTAGTTGGTGAAGTTAATGTCGATGTTGAGGTTGGGGATCATCCTTCACAGTCTCTTCATTCTTCTCTTCTTATCTTTTGATGTAGTGGTCTTTTCACTCCTTACAACTTCTCCTTCATAGTCTGCCTAACCATCCTTGGTGGTTGGTTCTTCTGACATTGAGATGAACGACGTCTTCTCCTTTATCTGTTCTTCTTTGGCTGCTTATAAGTTGTATAGCTGTTGAAGTAGCAACAGTCCTTTTCTGTGTGGAATTGGAAGTGGACCTTTCCTGATCTTTTATAGATAATTGCTCGTGTAGTGCTGAGGAACGATCTTCCAAGTACAATCGGTGGATCATACTCTTCCTCTCCCATGTCTAGGACCAAGAAGTCAGAGGGGACATAGTGATTCTGAGTCCTCTCTGGGAACCTGAACATCTGGTCTGTCATCTTTTCCCTTATGTTGACACTTGATCTAGTGTTGCAGAAACTCCTATGAAAGATTCTCTGGTGTACTCAAACTGGATCGTCTAGCTTTGGCAGGTGTGGTGATGCAAGGAGGTGATATATTCATCCAGAGCCGAATTGATCATCCTCACTGCTTCACTATATATCTGCTTGGGCAGGAGTTTATAGTGTCTTGCTCATGAGTGGCTTGTATCCCTTTGTTCCTTCCTTTGAGTTTTGTTTGGACCTTTTGCTCCTCTCATTGTTCTATTCTTACAAAACATTAGTGGACAACACATACCCGAAGAAATATACAAGTAATGACAGGGATAGTGTTGTCATCAAGCTAAAGGTCACTTTCTATGATGCAGAGAAGTTGTTTGAACATTGGTATAGAATATTTATTATTCACCATTACTTCTTCTATGGAGGATTGATGTTATGTTGTCTTAAGTTTGATTTTCATATATGGCATTTGTAGAACTAATCAAACTTATAGAAGTAAGGTAATGGTGAGTAAAGGGATTGCAAACCAGCGTGCCTGAGTGACGGGAGCTTGAGAGGAGGAAGACCACGGTTAGATCAGCTTTGGTGGAATTTGGTCTTCCTTCCTTATCCTCTAACTGGACAGAGATGGCTCCTGGTTCTTAGGTCTGCCGAGAAATACCTCTCCCTTATGCACAACTATTGAGATTCATGTCTTGCTTCATCTCTGATTTGAGTTTATCCTTTGACTTCCCCGAATTGATTTAAGAGTTTCCTGCAGGAGTTAGTCCAACAAAATATCCAGTATCTACTATAGCATACTATCAGCTAAAAAATCAAACTAGACACCATGTCTAATTTGACTTAGGAGGGCATTTAATCTATGGACAAGCTTAATTTAAAAACCTTTGAAAGTAAGATCGAACACTTCTAAACTAGGCACAATGCTTCATTTAAGAGACGTATGAAGTTACTCCCAACCCTAAACATATACTATAGCAAATAAAGGTAGTGTGAAAGCATTATAAGGATTTATTCAAACTGAGATGTGTGAGCATGATTTAAGGTAAAGACAACCAAGGTGAATTAGCAACATGGTATAGGATTTTTCAGAAAAGCCCATCCCCCAAGCTTGAATTTTACAAGGTAAAAATCAAGTCTAGATGGATGTGATCAATGTTAAAAGTGGTTGGTTGGACATACCTTTGAGTCGTCATCCTTTATCCTTTTGTTTTGCTTTAGTCTGAAAAGGTTAGTGACAATAACACCCGAAAGAATATTTTCACAATGATGTTTCTATGCTACAAAGACATCACAGCAAAAAGGGCACAAGTTTGTTCTTTGGGAAACATTTTAATTACACTCATGTTAGTGAAGTGGTTTCCCCACCAACACTAAACTCTATATACCTACCTCAAGATTCACACCTCGAGATTTGCAATGTTTATGATAAACATATGCATCTACAACCACCTTTTTCAAGATTCTATGGACAGGTAGTGTGAGGGGGTTGAAGATCTCATGCGGAACAATGTTAGAGAGACCAAATGATTCACAAGTTTTCTCTTGTGAGCAAGGACTTGATGAGGTGTTCATGAAATAACTTTCATGCTCACTAATGTCATAATCCGTTTCAATCTCCAAGGGTGTCTCTTCATGAATGTCTATCGGCAAAAATGTTGTCTCTTTCATTCCATGCCTGAGACAGTCATTGGGCATTTCATTGTCCAAGATCTCCTTTTGATGGGTGTCTCTCAGGTTGATCTCACCTAGGGCTTCCATACTTGGATGAGCTATAAGTTTATCTTTTGGATCTGTACCAAGTATGGATTCCATCCATAAGGCTTCATATCTGTCCATCCATTCAACACATCCCTCCCATTGTTGTAGCTCTTCTTGATCTTCCTTGTGGTCTTGATGACTCCTATGCTTTGGATGTCTGAGTGGGTTTCTAGGATCATCATGAGTCTTAGGAGAGAGAGTACAAGATGGATCATTGGGATGAAGGATGGGTTTAAAGATGGGTTTAGCTAAGTCATCTACTGTGGGCATAGAAGGGGAGAAGATAGAATTGGCTTCTAATTGGCTTGGCTCTCCTTCTATGGCATCACTAGGCATGCCATCCTCGAATTCCTCCCAATGTCCTATGTGAGGACGCTTTCTAAGAGACTCCTCCGAAAAAGGATTTGAAATATGATCACTTGGAGGTCTCTTACGCGGATGAGAGTTATTTGTTCTCCCAGAATCAATGAGGTTACCCTCGAATTGAAAAGGATGTTCCAAAGGTGGAATTCCTTTTTCACTTAGGGAATTGTGGGGTATTGATGAGATAGCCAAATCTTGGGATTGGAATTGTTGTGATTCGGCTATCAGAACTTCCTTTCTTTGATCAGGACATGATTCCTCCTTCTTCTCGGGTAGTGTAGGACGAGTGCTAGAGCAATAGGTCACTCCAGTAAATCTATTAAGCATAGACCTTGCTTCAATAGCAGTCAAATGGGAAAATGATCCTCCAGAGCAACAATTAAGGTCTTGCTTATCATCCTTGCTAAGACCCATATAAAAATGTTGAAGAAATATATGGTCTTCAATAGCAAGGTTTGGGCCAGTGAGGATAAGTTCATTGAAACGCTCCCAGGATTCAGAAGAGACTCATCGTTGCCTTGTTTGAAGGATAAATTTTCCTTACGAAGGCTGACTACCATGGATATGGGAAAGAATTTTGAATAAAATTCAGTGCACAGTGTTTCCCAATCTCCCTGCATACTACCTATGGTTTGGTTGTATCAATGTCTAGCTTTTCCAGTCAAAGAGAATGGAAAGAGCTTCCATTGTAAAACTTCATCTGGCATGCCAGCGATGCGCAAGCATGCACAGATGCGGTAGAACTCACGTAGGTGTGAGTATGGGTTTTCATCACCTTCTCCCGAGAAGGGTTGCTTTTGGATAAACCCTATAAGACACGGGCTCAGCTCGTAGCTAGGTGCTAAGATAGGCTTTGAAGATTCTGGTGGCATGAAGCTAGAGCTCGTGGGGTTAGCATACTGATAGATAGGAGTGGAATCTATGGTAAAAATAAAAATAAAAAGGCTAAGCTAGGCTTGTAGCTAATTCAGCAACCGTTTCCCCGGCAACGCCGCCAGAAAGCTTGTTGGTATTTTTAGGTGCACACAGATAAATCCTCAAGCGCACGAATACCATTGTAGCTTTCACCCAGAGGGTTTTAAATATCATATCCACAGGGAAACGGGCCAAGTCAACTACAATCTAACCTAACCAGGGGTAGTCAATAAGTAAAGGTAAAAACTAAGTGGTAGTCAATGATGGTGGTGATCTAATCAAGGATAGTGGTGTTGCAACTAAGGTTATGGCTGTAATGTAGTCAAGAGTGTTGATAATATGGCTATGGTGATCTAGGTTGTAGATAATAGGAGTGTAGAGAGGATAACTAGGGGTTTCTACTTCTAACTTGGGCAAGCTTAAGTCTTCTATTGCTCAGCTGGGGATGAACATAAGGAGTAGACATCAACAAAGGATGCTATTCCTTAGCACAAGTCCTACATGGTACTACTGACGGGAGGTGGACTACAAAGAAATCAACGGTTGCGTCAAGGACTATGTCTACCGCGATCTACCACCGATCCGGACAGCAGGGTGTATTTACGAGATACCGAGTCTAAGCACCACGCTTACACTACGAATATTACTTTAACCTAAGCCGGATAGACTAAAGCACTCAAATGAGACTCGTAAGCCAAAAGAACAATATAAACATAAACTTACTTGAATCAGAAGTTGGTTGCCCGAGACATCTTAAGAGCTAGTTCAAGTAGCGCAAGATCCTACCGAAGTACAAGCCGTAGAGGGATCATCGACAGGCCGGCAACTCCCCCTAACTCTTCCCTCGCTCTCCATCTCTCTACTATCTAGTCCTTAGATCCTAATGAGAAGTTATCCTTTCATTGGACACCTCTCCATTAGGGTTTACATGTGATAGAATGAATTGGTATGAAACCCTGGGGGGTCTGGGGGTCTATATATAGGCCGGTGGGATGAATCGTAGCCCTTGGATCAAACCGACTTTGAAGGACGGCTAGGATTGCATGAAATTTCGAGATGTGGGGCCACGTCAAGGCGGTGGCCAAGATCTCTCACTGGCCGACCTGTCAGTGGGATCGACCAATCTCCCCCTGCTGCCAAGTGGGCCCCGCTTCTGCCAATGAGTCTCTGGTGTTCTCTAGAATATTCTTGATCTCCTTTCGCGGCGGATTTCGTTATTTTAATCTGACATGTGGGCCTCCCTTGATTCTTTTCTGGATAACCCCCTGCAAAACACTGATTCACCAAAACTGTGGAATTCTGTTAGTTAAAACCCTATTCTATGGTGGTGTTTGCTTTTATACCCTTTTTTCATGTTTAGTTGACGGGTAAAATCATAAAATAATTACCGTCAACAGGTAGATGACTGGTGGCCCTTTCCTTCTCTTGCATCTTGAGTTGTTCAAGAGCATCTTGTCTCCTTTGATACTTATCCTCTTTGCCATCTTTTACTTCTTTGATCTTATGACACCTTGTCACTCCATTCATTATTATGCCTGCAACATATTAGTGGACAACACATACCCGAAGGAATGTACAATTTTGGAACATAGGTTGTTTGTCCAGAATTTTATCATGTTCCATCTGTGCTATTAAGAAGATAGGATTGATATTATGTTACCATAGATTATGTTCTATACTGACATGGCTTGAGGTAAAGTAACTTGCAGTAGAAGATAAAGTGAATGAATCATTAATACTCACAGTTCTTCCATCCATGATGAGTGAGCTGTGGTTTCCTCTGCAAAGTTATTAAAGTTCAGCATGCGCCCTGTCTCATCTCTGATTTGAAATTTATCTCATAACTTACCTAGATTAATTGTGAAAGTTTCCTGCAGGGGTTAGTCCAACAAAATATCCAGTGTCTACTATAGCAATTTCTAGTTCAATAACCAAACCAAACTCCATGTCTAGTTTTAATTAAGGAAGGCGTTTTTAACCTGAGCATCACACTCAATTTATAAGCCTTTAAAAATACCTATACCGTCATACGTAGTACTTCCAAACCAAGACTTACTATGGCAGATAAAGGTGAAATGAAAGCACTTATAGATTTATTCATTTAGAGATGAAAAGGCGAACAATTGAACATGGATTAGAAAGGTAGAGACAACCAATATTAGCAACATAAGATTTTCTAAATAAACCCATTGCCCCAAGCTTGAATTTTCCAAGGCAAAGTTAAGTTTGGATGGATATAATTCAACATTGCATTATGATTGGTTGGACATACCTTGCGTTGTCATTCTTCTACTTCAAACCTGAAATGGTTAGTGACAAAAATACCCGAGGGCATATTTTCATAATTATAATTCTATGCTCAATTCACAAGGACATTATAGTAAAATTAAAGGTGCAAGCTCAATTCATTTTTCAAGAGTGGTTATTTTAGAACACAAAGTCGTTCTTGGGAAACCTTCTAATTATTGTACTATAAGTTCATGGGGTGGTTTCCTCTAGAACACCAGTTTTTGTGCACCTATAAAAAGATTACAACGAGATCTACAATATTTATGATAAACATATGCATCTACAACCACCCTTTCAATAAATTTATGAACATGTAGAATGAGGGGGTTGAAGATATCGTGTGTGATAATGTTAGAGAGACCAATTGATCTAGGAGATTTCTCATATGAGCATGGATTCGATGAAGTGTTAATGAAGTAATTCCCATGCTCATTGATGTGATCTCCCTTTTCAAACTCCAAGGGTGTTTCTTCATGGATGTCTATAGGTAATAAGTTTGTCTCTATTATTTTATGTCTATGACATTCATTGGATGTTTTATTTTCTTGGATTTCCCATGGATTGGTGTCTCTAGGATTGATTTTGTCTAAGGCTTTCTCTAACTTGGATGAGTTATGTTTATTACAGAAATTGATTTAAGCTCACCATTTGAATCTATACCAAGTTTAGATGCTAGCACTAAGGCTTCGTCCTCTTCCATCCATTCTTTGACAATAGCATATGTGTTTCTAGTATGTTCCATGCATTCCTGCCATTGTCGTAGCTCTTCTTGGTCATTCCAATAATCTTCATGACTCCTATTCTTGGGATGTCTTAATGGGATCCTAGAGTTATTATGAGACTTAGGAGAGAGAGCATAAGAAGGATCTTCGGGGTCAAGGATGGGTTTAGAGATGGGTTCAGATGAGACATTTAATGTAGGCATAGAAGGGGAGAAGATAGAATTGATTCCTATGTGGCTTGGCTCTCCTTCTATGGCATCACTAGACATACCATCCATGTATTCTTCCCAATGTCTTTCAGGGGGAAAGGAAGTTGACGACATTTTTTTCAAGATGCTCTTCTAAGAAGATCTGATTTACATTGATTTATAAGCATCTTAGCTAACTGGAAGTCTAAATCATCAAAGTGGGGTTTCGATGGTTTAAGATTAACAGCTAAATCTTGGGATTGGAGTTATTGTGTTTTAGCTACCAAAACTTCCTCTTCTTGTTCGGGAGATGATTCCTTCTCTTCCTCGGGGAGTTCAGAATTTGCTTGAGCAACCTTGTTGATCATTGCTCTTGCTTTACTTATAGGCAAATAAGGAAAGTCTCCTCCAGAGGATAAATCAAGGGATTCCCTAGAGTTCTTGGTAAAACCCAAATAGAAATGTTGAATAAGCACAGGGTCTGAAAAACCAAGGTCAGGGCCAGATGTAACAAGTTCATTAAAATGATCTCATGATGTACTAAGAGATTCTTGTTCTAGTTGCCTAAAAGTTAGAACCGCTTTTCGAAGGTTAACTACTCTATGGATGGGAAAGAAATATAAACAAAATTCAGAGCACAATGTTTCTCAATCCCCTTGCATACTTCCTATGGCTCGATTATACCAACGTTTAGCTCTTCCGATCAAAGAGAACGGAAAAAGCTTCCATCTTAAAGTTTTATCAGACATGCCAGCAATGTGCAAGCATGCACAGGTCTGCTCGAACTCTCGTAGATGTAAGTATGGGTTTTCGTTACCTTCTCCCGAGAAGGGTTTATCCCGAATCATATTAATTAAACATGGGCGCAGCTCATAGCCAGGTGTTATGATAGGCTCTATAGATTTGGGTGGCCTGAAGCTTTTGCGCATGCCAAATAGATAAATAGGCGTGCAATTTAAAGCATCCATAAGGATAAACATAAAATGATGAAAAGGTAGGGATAAAATAGAAAAGATAAAAGTATAATACAAGATTAAGCTAAACTCAGTCAAAATCAGCAAACCGTTCCCCGGCAACGGCGCCAAAAATACTTGTTGGTATAAATTAACTGCACTCTATTAAATAAGATCGTATTCAGACTATCCGCAAGCGCACAGATAATATACCGCTGTCACATTTTACTCGAAGGTTTTAAATATCGTATCCACAGGGAACAGTAGGTGATAATGACCAAGCCGATGAACTTAACCCTACAATTAGGCTAGATAATATTAAGGAAGAGGAAATAGCTATTGACTATCTAGTTCCAACAACCGGTAAGCTTTCAATAATATCGTTCTAACTGGGCAGTGAAATGAATAAGTGTGGAAATCAGAGTTCCCTCCTACCAGACACTTATACACCTATCGATCCTATCAACGGGAAGTGGACTACAAAGGACTCAACGCAGCTGTCACCTACGTGATCTACCACTATCCGGCCAATCAGGGGACATTCACAAGTAAACCTAGCCTAGGCACCACGCCTACACTACGAACTACTACTTCAATCAAGTAATGACCAAGATCAAAGCACTCAATATGAGTTGCAAACTTAAGAACGAATAAGAACAAATGCTTACTTGAATTAGAAGTTGAATACAAAAGTACCTCATTACGCAACTCCGGGCGAGGAAGCTGAATCCAGAAGAATACAGTCACGAAGAAGCACCGATAGGCTGGAACTCCTCTAGAATCTCTACTCTCCTACTCTATCTCTCTAATCTCTAAATAAGACTAGATCTAGAAGAATTAGTCTCTCCAAACTGCTACAACTAGATGAACTAGAACTAGATCAACTAGAGGGACCCTAACCCTAATTTATGTAGAGAATATGAAGCACCGGGGTGTAGAATGCCTCTAGGAGGGGTCTTGGGGTGTCCTTATATAGGCCGAGGTGGAGTAGGGGGTAAGGAACCGTCACGTCATCGATCCACGTCTCATGTCGCATGCACCGTCGGATCAAACCGACCTTAGATTGACGGAGGGATGCTTTACTTGGGTGCCAAGGAAGCGTGGAGGAAAACTCCAGAAGGCGGGGCCCACAGTCCAGCAGGGGGGCGCCGGCCGGCCCCACTTTGTGGGATCCGGGACCCCAGTTGCTCCGGTGTGTTCTAGATACTTCCCACGTCCTGATGACGACGATTCCTTCGCGGTTAAGTTTCGTGTCTTTTACGCACTTTAATCCCTCTTTTACGCTTTTCTGGAATACTCCCTAGAAAATACAGAACATGCAAAACTCGTGGAAACTGTCAGTTAAAACCCTAGACTAGTGTGTATTCATGTGTCCTTTCATGTCTAAAGTTCTAATAAAAGTTGACGTTATCCACCGTCAACATCGGCCGACCCACACATGGTGGGCCCAGGCCACCGCCATGCTCCACCACCTTCCTGCATGTTTCACACGTGCTGGTTTGATCATCGCCGTTCATCTGAGGCGGTTTCAAGGACGATTTATCCAAGGGCCAAGGAGGAGAGGCACATGGATAGGTCAAATATTATAGCACAAGCTTAATCCAGCAGTTAAATTTGCTATTATCAGGGCAACTGTGACTACCCAGATCCCGTGCACACCAACCGCTACAGGAGAAAGACGACATCGATTGTGCCATCGACATCATGGACTGAGCAAATCTTCTGCCAGGGCCCGCCTCTCCTTTAGATAACGCTTCTCGCGGGAGGTAGCGTGTCCGAGGGAGGGTACCCTGCGACCACGTCGCCGTGCCTAGCTCCCACGGGTGGAGAGTCCCCGAGCCCCGAGGGTTGGCACCCGAGGGGCGGCCCTTGACCACACCAATACAGGAAGATCAAATCTCAACTAGGTACATCGCCACGATGCCACGTCGCGTACCAGCCATACTGAGCACTGTATGCCTCCTCGGAAATCATCAATCGACAGCGGAAAACTGCCTGAAGGACGACAGCCACGCCATAGCAGTACCAAGTTGTAACCACGACTGGCGACAAGCGTCGATCTTCGCGGCGGCCCCTCTTCCAAGCACGATCTTAATAGCGGAAAACATGTGACCCTGCCTCTCCCTTGTGGCTATAAAAGGGAAGGTAGGGATCATCCTTAGGGACACACACGCAAGCTCCAGCACTCTATTGCCATAGAACACCAAACACATACGATCACTGTCGACGGAATATCGCCGATAGTCTGCCGAGGGGTATGCCCAAGGTAGTAGATTGATAGGTGAAGGTGCGCCTGAGACAAACAAGCGTAACGCAGCAAGCGCAAGACACAACATTTATACAAGTTCAGGCCGCCGCGACGCGTAATACCCTACGTCCCGTATGCTGGTGGATTGTATTGTTATGAGATGAGATGATTTGAGGGGATCCCCTGCCCATCTTATATAGTCCGGGGGGCAAGGTTATAAGTCGGTTTTACCATGTATATAAGACTACAATCCTAGTTGAACAAGGAAATTAATCAGCTAGATATTAGGAAAGCTATTTCCTTAACCGCCAAGACTTCTAAGAGCCGGCGGATATGCGTGATCTTCAGGAGAACGTGTAGATGACGCGTCCTTGGCAGTCCGGGCCTGGTCAGATGACTTGGCCCATGTAGCGCTATGCAGGTCTATGGGTTTATCCTCCCACAGCTAGTCTCCAAGCATCTTGCATTCATCAGAAAGCGCAGATCTCCAGAGTTGCTTGACTAGACGAAAGTAAGGAGTTCAGAAAAATTTTGAAAAAAAAGGCTTCTCTTTGGTGAAGTGTATCCACTTTTGGTCCGCTAGGAACAATATCTTCACTGTTAGGTGAAGTGTATCCACTTATTCCCTGAGCCTGATAGTAGGTGATGCAGGCACGTTGTGTCAGGATCAAAATTTTCAAAATCCCCGAACACAGCAAGTGCTCGGAAACGCTGACGTGGCGACGATGAAGTCCCCGAGCACACCAAGTGCTCGGAGAACGCTTCTGAGGTGATGATTGAAAGGTCCTAAATGGCTAGAGGGGGGTGAATAGCCTATAAAAATTTCTACAAACAACAATTAGACAAATAGGTTTGACAATTAAACAGCGAAGCGAGTTTTGCGCTAGCCTACCAAAAATGCAAGCCACCTAACCGTTCTAGGCTATAGTCTCTAAGTCACACACAAGAGGTTAAGTCACTACTTCTACTCTACTCCTAGGTGAGCAACTAAACTACCAAGCTACACAAAAGTAAGTGCGAGAAAGTAAAGAGTGGAGAGGGTAAGTTTATACCATCGGTTTGATGATGAGATGAATACCAATATAATCAATCACAATGCACAAGAGATCCTCGGTAGAGAGATGACAAAAGATTTTTTTTGCCGAGGCTCGCTTGCCGGCAAGTTACTCCTCGTTGTAGCGACACACCTACTTGGAGGTTCACGCGCTAATTGGCATCACACGCCAAACCCTTCTCAAGGGTGCCGCACAACCAACACAAGATGGGGATCCACAAACTATGCACAATCCACTAGAGTAGCCAATTGTGATCTCCCGCAATGAAGGCTCAAGAACCCCTCACAAGTCACCGATCGGAGGCGGAGATAATCACCAACTCCCCTCAATGATCCACGCAGCTCCAAGCCGTCTAGGAGTCGGCAAACTCCAAGAGTAACAAGAGAATCCGCTGCGAAAAACACTCACCAAGTGCCTCTAGATGAACACACTCATGCAATGTACTTGATGCTCTCCAATCTCACCAAATGATGATCTCAAACAAGTGGGATGAGTGAGAGATGAGTAGAGAGGCTCACAAGTTAGTAGGAGTGATTAGAATGGCCAAGAGAAGGAGCACAACCCAGCAAACCAGCTATAAATACTCCCCACACTCAAACATAGCCGTTAGGCTACACTGCGTGCCATTGGACAGCAACCGTCGGATGCCGTACGCGCAACTGTCGGACTAGCGCCCACTGTTCGACGCCTTGGATTGAAGCCACGTGTCCCTAGCCGTTTAGGGTTAGTCGTTGGATCACAATGGCTATTTTCTCGCACCTAAAGCACCGTCGGACGAACACATCGTCGAACTAACTCTCTTCACGGTCTGTAACACCCGGAAATTTTCAATCTTTGAAATAGGAATTTAATTTGATTTATTCATGCAATTGATTGAGCATTTAATATATAGAATAATATTTTTTGTGAATTAAAATAAACCCTAGGGCATAGAAACATGTTATGTTGCATACATGCCGCTGCACATATTTATTTCCTGAGATTTGATTGGATTTTGCAAGGGTTCAAAACTTAGTTTGAAAAGCCATTTGGAAAAACAAATTTGAAAATGAATTGAGAAAATTAGAAAAGGGAAAACTCCCTCCCCTTCTCTGCAGGCCGAGCCGGCCCATCCCCTCTCCTCAGCCCAGGGCGCTGCCCCTCTCCTCCTTCTCCGCATGGGCCGAGCCGGCCAGGCCGAAGCCCAGCTTCAGCGCAGCCGCCTCCCCTCCTCTCGGTCTCGCTGACACGTCAGGCCCACGGCTCAGCGTCGTCTCCCTCCTCAGGACGGAGTCCGAGCGGAGCACGAGCGCCGCCTCCAACAGAAGGCAACCGCCGGATTTTTCGGACGAGTCCATCCCGTGCATGCCTCTACTGGCCCGTAAAAGGAAGCCGCGACCCTCTTCCCCCGCCGCTGACGCGTAGGGCCCGCTGCCCCGCGCCATCCCCTTCCTCCAGTCGGAGTCCGCGCGAGACACGAGCGCTCCCTCCTCCGTGTCGAGTCCCAACCGAGTCCAGCTCTCCTACACCTCCCTCGCGCCCCTATATAGGTCGGCCGAGCCCTGCCGTCCCTCCCCACAATTTCCCGAGCAAGCCACGCCCTCCAATCTTGCTCTAGCCGCCGCCCCGAGCTCCGCCGTCGCCGCCGATTTCTCCTCGGGAAGACTTCTCCGTCGAAATTGGTTGTTCTCCAAGCTTCGCAGCAAGGTCAGGGACCTTCCCAACCCCTTCTCCCTCGGTTTTGTGCACTATAGCCATGATGCCGAGCTTCGCCGCCGCCATAGTTCCGCCACCTAGCTCGCCGCAACCTCCCCGAGCTACCTCTGTGGCAACCGAAACCATAGATAGGTTTGGCTTGAGCTCCTCTTGCTTCCCGACCAGATCCCGAGGTGTGCCGAGCTTCCTAGCCCCAAAAACGCCGTCTCCGGCCATCTTCCGGCGAGGAATCGGCCGGGCGCCGCCCGACTCCGGCGACCAGGGCCGCCCCTCTTTTTCCCCGAGCTACCTGTGCCGTCCACAGCCGATCCAACGGCTCACAGTGAGAGATACCCTTTCGCCGGCACTTTTGCAAAAGAGCCCCTGAGCTTTTTAATGTTCTAACCCGCGATCCTTTGGCGTATTTTTCAGATTACGCTTTCCTTTTTAGAAAACGTATTTTCCTCGGTTTAGATTTAAAAATACGTTTTCAATATTTGCAGATTTGCCACTCAGTTTATTTCGGCCATATTTTATTCGTTTTAGCTCCGATTTGATCCTTTCAAGTCTCGTTAGATTCGTAATTTCGTAATCTACCTAATGATGCTACTGTTACTCATGTTTTTAACTTTTAAAATTCGAGATTAGATTTAATCTATTATTTTATTAAAGTAAAACTTGTTTATTTCATAACTTTCCCGTTTGAACTCCGATTTTCGTGATCTTTATATCGTTGGAATCGTAGCGACGCGTAGATTATGTTTATACACTTTTCAATCTGTTTTTCCACTGTTGGTGTACTGTTTCTAATATAGATCTTGTTTGCTTCGTGTATGATTGCCTCGATGATTGTGTGGTGATTTTGTGATCGAGTTCAGACGGTGACCAGTACGTTGGTGATCAAGAGTACACGGAGGATCCAAGTTCTCTAGAGCACTTTGATCAAGGCAAGTATAGCATGGACCATCCTTGTTGCCTATTCACCTTAATCACCAAATTCATGATGCATGTGTCTACCTTGGCAACCCTAGTATTTATTCCTACCTTTTGATCACTTGATCCTTGTTACCTATGAGATTGCATTTGAGTAGTGATGCTAGTGCTTTGATGGGACATGATCTTATGAACTTGAATAATTGATTATGAAATAAAGATTAAAAGATGCTTTTTAGCAACATGGACTAAGGACTTATCTGTAAGTATGACACCGGGACTTACAGCGCAACCATGGGGGCTATATGGCTCTGCCTTTAGTCAAGTAGGAAGTTACTTTCTACCATGCTATTAATCTTGAAAGGTTCCTTACCGAGCTGGTTGTTTTGCGGCTCCTGTCCTTGTGTGTACTGCTGCGTGTGTGTGCCACTTGGAAAGAGGGCTCTACCGCCCCTTGCCATTGCGCCCGAATTGATTAGTAACTTGTTAGAGAGCCTTTTGAAAGACTTCATAGTGAGACCCTGTTATGCACCTTGGCAGTGTAGTGTGGGCCTTGCAAACCCCTGACACATGGGAATCACGACTCATGGTGAAAGTGTGTAACCTCTACAGAGTGTAAAACTGATATATCAGCCGTGCTCACGGTCATGAGCGGCCTTGGACGTCTTACAGAATAATAATAATTGAATATTGATTTATTAATTTGAAGTTTCTATTGATGTTTATTCCATATTAATTATCATGTTTATATGATCATGCAAATCTTTGTCCTTGGAATATTCTATTGCTGCTACTCAAATTGCTAAAATGTGATCAACTAAAAGCAAACGCTGTCAAACCAGTGTCTTGCCTTATTTGAGCCTCATAAACCCATGTTATTCTTGTTGAGTACGACATGTACTTACGCTTGCTTTATTTTTTCATATTTGGATAAAAATCCCGGATGGGTAACAGATGACTATGATGATTCTTCTGAGGATTACTAGGATTGTGGTTCACCAGTCAACTACTTCCCTGTGAATTGGAGCTTCCGCGAGAGATTATATTTATTAGTCCGCCGCTATATGTGTAAAGACTCTGTGATATTATTCGTTATATATTAAACCTTGTGATGGTACTATGTAATTTGTTACTTATGTGTGTGATTGATCTCTGGGCGCACATAAGTTGGTTCATTCAATTTTATCCTTAAAATTGGGTGTGACACGGTCCGACAGAGTCCAGAGAGTAACCCGAGACAACCGTCGGACAATGTCCGAACCTTACCGTCGGACCAACGCCGTTCGTCCGACTCTCACAGCGAGGAAACCGTCGGACTCTGCCTAGCCGAGCCGTCGGACTAAGCGAACCAAGCGTCTAACGCTCGCAATTCTGACCAGAGAGGTCCAGAAATGCTCGGATGATGTCCGACGCTCACCGTCGGACTAACTGAACGCGTCCGACGACTTCACAGCTCGCCACGTGTCACTTTCCCACTGCGCCGCACCGTCGGACTCCAGGGAAATAGTCTGACGCTCTCTCTCAGCGCGTCCGACGCTCTCAGACAGAGGGGGATAGGGTTAGCCGTCGGACCGAAGCCAATGGCCCAACGCACTCCAGGGTTAGCGTCCGATGCTTGTTTTTCTATTGAAACTTCTCCGAAAAACGCTGAATCCTGCCTCGCAAGCTCGACAGGAGGGAGAGAGGACCCAAACCCTCTATAACCCTCAAACTTCACCCCGTTTGCAAAGGCGCTAACACTCCAAAGCGTCTCTCACTTTAGTACACGTGTGTTAGCATTTTTCAAAGAGTTTTCCACGGGTTTTGTTAGTGTCACTAGCATCTATATGCATATGCAATGAATATGAACACCTAGTGGCACTTGATAACCGCATTTCATCAATGATTTCTCTCCTCTTGATAGTATGACTATCTATCCTAAATATAATCACTCCCTCTATGGAGTCTTGACCACCAAAAGCAAAAGAGCTCATATGAATTATACCTTTGCCTCGAGCTCCTACCCTTTTTGCCAACTTTCTTCTCATCTCTTGATCAAGCTTGTGGACACCTTTGATGATGGACTTATACCCTTTGTATGGACGCCGTCATTGCCCTACACTTGTGGCCTCCACCGATTACGTCCTTTACTCCATCTTGTTTACTAATTGTTCTCATGAAACACTTAGAGCAAAACATTAGCAAACTAGGTTTCATCAATTACCCAAAACTAAACGTGGGCTTTTAATGATGAAGTTCCAGAGCACAGCAAGTGCTCGAAAATGCTGACAAGGCTCCTGCGGCGGCGGAGTACGAAGCATTGGAGGTCGGACCGCCGGAGGGACAGCTGGAGAGGCCGCAACCCGCAGGGGCGCGCACGGCGCAGCGACGCAGGGCGCCACCGCTGCCACGACATTGCGGGCGTGCGGCACTAGCACCAGCAGCCGGAAGCAGCAGGACTGCAGGAGGGCGCCGGCGCAGGGCGTGCCGCAGCCGCCAGCGGCCAGCCGGGAGGTGCGTCCAACAGGCAGCACTGAGCACCGAGCTGCAGGGTCAGCCGCCAGCAGAGGCAGGCAGCAGCCAAGCAGAATAGGGGAGCGACCTAAACTTTTGTAAGTTAGATTTAGACTTTCAGTCTCCCCAAATCTTAAATTTATATTCAATTTGTTACTTGTTAGTGTCTTGCAAATAGCAATTTGTCCCTAAATTAGTTAGTCTAGTATCTTGTTAATTTATGCTGAAATTCTTCAATATATGAAATTATACTCAATTATGTGTATATTTCCTATATGATATGTAGTTTTAAATGTATGGTATTATACATGTTGAAATGCTAAATATCAGCTATTTGGTTGTAAAAAAAATATTTTAGTGCTCCAATATATTTTGAATACCATGCCCTAAAATCCTAGGCCCGCCGCTACTGACAGCGAGCTGTTAACGTGCAAATTATGCAACCCCGGTCGTCACGGAGTCAGCAATTTGCACGAGCTCCTCAAAAAACGAGAAAAAAAATTATTATAAGCTGTCTTCGTCCAATGATAGTAATGATATTTTGTAAATAGGAAAGTCAAACTTTTTTCATCAATTATTTAAATCAATATAGAAGTTTATAGAATATAAAAGTGGTACCAATAGATATGTATTCAAACTAATTCATTGCCAAAATGTATTGTGTTTGGCCCTTTCTTGATCAAAATATACGCATGACAAATTATTTTTGAGATTTGACAACCTCGACAACTCAAAGTCAGTCTATTCCATTGCTATGTACTACATATACAAATTCAGGTGTTTTAGAATACGAATGCTATAGCTTAGTTAGGACTTATTTGGATCCGTTAGTAGCTAATAGTTAGTTAATAATAGCTCTTAGCTAACAACTAGCTAGGTTGGTCTAACTAATGAGATAGTTATTATTAGCATATCTATTATACCTAAATAGAAGGAACCCGCTAGCAGATTTCTCTGCAATTTCGTACAGCCACGTCACCTACGGACCCCACATGGATGAGTCACAGAAGCGTCGTTCCCTCTCATCCGCGTTCCCGACTTAGGTGACTCCTCCTTTCGGTTCCAAAAGCTGTTTTAGTGGCAACAAACTGAAGAGCCATTCATGTCCGGTCTGCTCCCACAGCCCATCCTTTAAAGCTCCACATCCAGATCAGCGCATGCGACCCTTCATCACCGTTCCACCACCACTAGCTGCATGCACCACCGTGTGCCTGGTAGCTTGGTCTCCCACCGTGTCTTTATAAGCTAGGAAAACGCAGCTTGGCAGAGGCATGAACCCAACTTCGCTCGCTGCATCTCCTTCCCTCTCGGTACGTCCAAGAATTCGTCGTTGAGTATTAAGACCTGCGCAGAGTCCTCTGTCGTCACGGCCGTCAGCCTCCCGTGGCGCTCACACCCCATCCTCGCCCACCTCAGCATTCACATCGGCGCTGTGCGCGCCTGAGCGTAGGACCCGGCTACCTCCAGCACTGCCTCAGGCCGTGCGTGCAGGCCGCACTCTCCTTATCAGCCAACGCCGACTGCCTCTTGGCCGGAGTGTTGGATGTACGCCTTCCTCCGGCTTGCCAACGTGCACGACAGCTTTTCAGGAGGCCGTGGTGGAGCCGGAGCAGGAGCAGGATGGGGCTGAGGTCCTGGCCGGTTTGCAACTCGCCTCCGCACTCTGGTCGCAGCGCAAGACCGGCAAGACCTTGGGGCCCTTTGGCCGCGGAGGACGAGGTGGCTAGGCCATCACATGGGCCGTACGTGCTGTTCAGGCCACAGCGGGTCCCTGCTAGAGTTCGTAGAGTCTCAATTTTTTAGGAGATTCATTGAGGGAATTTTGTGCTCGACCATGAAGTTAATCCGGAAAGTAAGAAGTGACGCACAAAATAAGTGGAAAGGGAGAATCCACCCCGTTCGTTGGTGATACTGCAGCCAAAAACTGGAATAGTTGCACGGTCTAGCGCAGATGTAAGATGACATTTGAAATCTTAATACACCGCAGGTAGTTCATTCATTTCCCTATTTACTTTTATTCATTTTTATAAAAAAAAAACAACAACTTTGATATTTCAGAATTGTCTACGAACATTATAAAGTTCCCGCAGCAACGCGCGGGGTACTACTAAAAAAAACTTAACCGTGGCGGTCATATTTGATTAACCGCAGCGGCTTTTCAAACCGCCACAGAGCTAAGGTCAAGCGATTCACCGTGGCGGTTGGCTGCCCGCCACCATAAATCGTGAAAAAAAAACAAAAAAATTTGAAAAAGCCCAGATCCAGGCCCATTTAGGGCTGGATCTGGACCTGGCCGCCACCGCCGCCGTGGTGGTCGCCGGAGAGGCCGGATCAGGCCGTATCCGGCACCGGGGTGGCCGGATCCGCCACTGGGGAGGCCGGATCCGCCGCCTGGGAGGTGCGTCCGTGTCGCCGCCGCCGTGGTGGTGTGCCCGCGCCGCCACCGGCGTGCCGCGGCCCCAAGCCCGGGCCGCCGTAGGGGTGGTGCGCCTGCGCGGCCGCCGTGGTGCACGCGCCACCCGAGAGCACCGCTGGCCGGGCTGCCGCGCCGCCCCTGGCCGGCAGCGAAAGGGGCCGTCGCGCGCCCTGGCCGCCGCGCCGCCCCTGGCCGGCAGCGGGAGGGGCCGCCGCGAGCCCTGGCCGCCGCGCCGCCCCTGGCCGGCAGCGGGAGGAGGGCGCCGCGTGCCCTGGCCGGCCGCGCCGCCCTGGCCGTCGTGCCGAGAGGAAGGGAGACGGGTGGGTGGGAGAGAGAGAGATAGGAGACAGAGTGCCCTGGTCGTCGCCCTGCTCGTGAGTGAGAGGGGGGAGAGAGAGTGCTGAGTTAGGGTTTCACACTTCTCATTTATATATTGCACTCGATAGTGGGCTGATGTGGGTTTTGGGTTCAGGCCTGATTTACCGAGGCGGCTGCTTTAGACTATCCGCCTATTATTTACCGAGACGGTTGGCTTTAATATACCGCCTCGGTTAATGACGATTAACCGAGACGGGCATTTTAACATGACCGCCTCGGTTAATCGATTTAACCGTCTCGGTTAATAAAAAAAATAACCGCCTCTGTTAATGTCAGCATTAACCGATGCGGTTTTCCTTCCTCGTTTTGGAAAATAAATTGGAAGTACCTACAAAAAGATTTTATGTAGTTTAATTAATAACTAGCTACTTTATTAGCTGTACGTATGTACTTGTTTGAATTTGATCCAGCTAACGATTAGCTCCATGGATTCAAATAAGTCTTATAGGTTTTGATTAATTGGCTAACATGTCTATTCACACCTTTCTTCCCGGTCGGTGTTGGGCATCTATCCATCGGCAGAGCTGACTGCGACTGGTGGACTGAAGGAGAAGAGAAGAAGGGAAAGGAAGCTTTGGGTGGGAGAGGAGAAGAGGAGGGTTGACCGGAGCGGAGCGGAGGGGGAGTGGAGAGTAACCCCAACAACCCCCATCATCTCCTGCTCTCTCCCCTTTCTTATTACCACCACTCCACGTCTCCACCAAACAAGGCAGCAACAAGGGAGAAGTAGATCTGCATCTGCGAGAGGAGGCAGCGGGGTGGTGATGATGGAGAGCCAGCCGCTGCAGGACCCGACGGCCACGGCACCGGCCACTGGATCTGCGGAGCCTGCCGGAGCTCCGCCTGCCGTCGTAAGCGCCTTCGTTCCTTCCTTCCTTCCTCTGCCTTCGTTTCTTGCTCTTCTTGCTTGCTTGCTCTGCCGCGCCATTGCTTAGCCCGGGATCTGATTCAGTTACTGCTTGGCCACCGAACCCGGATCTTGTCGTTTTTCGCAGACCCCCGGCAAGGAGTTCACGCGCACCTGCAAGGGCCTCGTCGTCGTGCTCATCGGAGGATACGTGCTGCTCCAGCTCCTCCCCTCGTCACTCAACTACCTCGCCATCATCCCCTCCAAGTACGTGCCTGCCCACGACGCTTAAAAGAAACAGCTTTTCCCGGCAGAGCGTTGGGTTGCCCCCCCAGGACATTCCGTTGACTTGTGTCTGCGCCTTGCAGGACAATCCCCTATGTATGGACCGTCTTCACCGCTGGTTACATCGAGCAAGTCCTCCCAGGGGTGAGCTCACTTTCTCCCGATTTGATGTCTCCTATGTTTCTTTGAGTCAAAGTTTGAGTCGAGCATCATGGCTTGAAACACTTGTGAGATCTTGTGTTGTAGCCACACAGGGCCGTACTGCCGAATTAAATTGAGGCTCGGCAACAAACAACTTCTTTTCTTGTGCCTACGATGAGTTGCATTTCCAGACTCCAGGCATTGTAGCCTGCACCTCGAGAGTAAAATAGATGGATACTACCAGAACAGGATTTACTTTGGGAAAAAAACGTGTAGTGCTTCCTCCATCCCAGGAAGGTTTTAATGAGGTATGGTTAGAGTTAAAAGTGGAGTAATTAATTCTTGCGATGATTGGCAGAAGAAATTTGCAGCAGCAAATCAACAAGGATTGAATGGGGGTGCAGAGAGAACTAAGATAGCCATGTGCACTTGCTCGGAAAGAACAGCTACACGTTTGCGACATGCAAGTTACCTGCTTCTAATCTACCAAGTATATGGAAAGAAGTATTTGGGGTCCCTGATGGGGATGGGGGGTTGCTGTGCTACCGCGCAACATGTTCTTGCTAGCACATGGCCATGTTGTAAGAACCCCCAAAATCAAAATTAAACGTTTAAGCTGAAGCAAACATATGCTCTTAAAATTTGCTTATCGCTTTGGAATATTAAAATTGCCATCTGCTTGCACTTGCACCATATTATGCTCCAAAATTCGAGAGACAAGGAGTGGCATTTCTCTGACAGCATAAAGTAGTCTCCTTTGTTATGTTATTAATGATAACAAACAGAATTCTCGCTTTTACAGGCCATTGGCAGTTCTCTTGGTCTTCTCTTTTGTGGAAAGGACATTGAACCGGTATGGGGTCGTAAGGAATTCTTGAAGTTCATTATTTTGGTCAACTCCATCTGTGGCGTTCTTGCATTTTGCTTTGCTATTGGACTCTACTACGTCACCGGAAAGGAAAGCTTCCTGTAAGTTTTAATCCGTCATTCAGTCTGTCAGATGTGCTTATCACTAATTACTCATTATCTGACACTGCTCTTAGTTCTGTTTAATGTGCCTATTTCACTTGCCTTCATCGAGTGTCAAAATAGTCAATTGATGTGCTCGTGTTGACATCTGCTCCTAACGAATAAGATCATACTGTTAGGTCTGCCAGTAATAACTGCAGAATGACTAGCCGATATTAAACGGTTATGCTTTTATTCCTAATTAAAATATTTGTAGTTTAGAAACGTTGATACCACATGATCATTCATAGTTGTTTACTTGTTTTGCGTCATTCGAGCTACTAGGTTACTTGGTAACATACTACTTCCTGTCTGAGCGCATTACCTGACCTTTCTATGCCATGACATGCAGTGTCACACCACTTTCTGGTTTCCACGGTTGCCTTGCCGGCTTTCTTGTGGCCTTGAAGCAGCTATTACCAAACCTTGAGCTTCCTATGTGCTTTTTCTGGAAAATAAAGGCAAAGGTATACCAAATAGCCATTTATAAGCCTACAGCTGTACTATACTTATTCTACTAGTATACTTATTCCGAAGACACTTACAAGCTAGTTGTTGCTTAGTTGTTTTATCTCTTTGTTTCTCTCTTGCTACTGCAGTGGATGCCATTCTTTGTTGTATGTTTCTCAAGTATCATGGCCTTCATCGTGCCTGATTCCATTAACTTCCTGCCAACTTTGGTGTCCGGGATGTATGTTAGTTGGCTTTACCTGAGATACTTCCAGAGGAACCCACTGACTGGACTTAAGGGTGATCCCAGTGATGACTTCTCCTTCCCCAGTTTATTCCCAGCTGCCATGAGGTAGTTTGAATCTTCTGTTTTTCTTTTTTCTTTTTACATCAGCAAACACACACTACTGATCTCACTTCTGATATCATTCGCTGCTTTTGTTTTCCCTGCAGACCAGTTACAGACCCTGTTGCCAACCTGTTTGATAGGATGTTGTGTGCAAGGTCTAGGCCTTTGGAAGTAGCTCTCCCAATTTCAGATCCTACCAAGGCTTCAAGAAGAAGGTATGCACGTTCTCTTTGAGTTAGAATTTGGATAAGGTGGTATCGTTGTGCTATAGCAGCTACATTTGCTGTTGGCGCTTCGCTGTGATTGCGATGGTAATTCTTAGAGTTGAGTGAGGCATCTAGACGTCATTCAACTTCCAAGTGCTAATAGAGCTAACACCACAAGTAGTTTTAATCTACAAGGCAGCTAGAGACAGAAACTGTGTTACTGAAATGTTTGGAATCTCAGTAACAAGTCTTTATAGTGCTTATATTAACAAAAAAGAACTGACTAATTCCATATCAATCATTTCAGGGAGCGCGGTGAGAGGGTTCTTGAGGAAAGGCTGGCGGCTGACACTGCTGGTGACACAGAAGCCTCGCCTCATGGCCATGGCACCGCGGAGGACTGAGAACTTCCTCCCGACCATCAGCGCCTTTTATAGAAGTTATGCCTGCAGCCCATGGCTTTGCTCCTTCCAGCGTCGTAGCTCTCCAGATTTGTCTTGTGGAGATGGAGAGTCATTCAGTTTACAGCGAACCAATAATATGATCTTAATTTCTCTCTTTTGTTTATCTGTTTGATGAGATTTATTGGTTAAATTCCTTAGTAGTCGATTGTTATATCACAGTAAACAAAGAAGAAAAGGGTGGCATTTGCAGCGAGATGTCGAGAGTCCGTAGTAGTATGCATTTGCAGCCTATTGTTTGTTACTGGTCAAATTCTGTACTAGTTATATACTCATATACGGAAAGAAGATAATCGCCTTTTAATAAAGTGATTAGAGTCAACAATAGGTTTCACATAAGAAATTAATGCCCTGAAATTGTGTCCTCTTATGAGAATAAGAATGGTTTATCGATATCTCCTTTATCTGGCAATAAGAATCTACGCGGAAGCAACGTGTGTAAGAAGCAGGGGCAGCCTGCCCGCCTGCGTTCGGCTTCGATGCCTGTCTCACCTGAAATAGGAGTTCTTAAATAATTCTTATTGCATTGTACGGATGTGTGATAACTCTCAGAAGTCAGATCTCTTAGCCATATTCCATAGCTAAGGTATAAGACCGTGTTCATAGCTAAGCTATAGGCTATAGCACTAGCTTGCATACTTAGGAAAGTGTGAGTGAGTAAGTTACGTGTGTGTTGTGTGATACACTTGTGCCCGAAGGTTAAGGCCATAAAAAAAGTCCATGCTGTTTGGTTCAGGCTAGTGCAGTGACAATGGTAATGTCACTACGTGGTACCCGCTCTGTCCAAATTATAAAACATTTTGGTACTTTTATATTTATAAGTTTTTACTTTATGCCATATATATCTAGATATATTCAATATCTAGATGCATAGTAAAATTTATGAATCTAAAATATTATAATGTCTTATAATTTGAGCCGAGTCAATAAGAACAAGCGGTTGTTTTGTTGGAATTTTTAATGTCTTCCGTTCCCTTAAAATCGTGTTTGGCTAGCCAACAGCACGGTTCCATATAGCTTTTACTGCTGCAACTTCTTGCTAGGGCTTTCCATCAAAAGACGCGTGTAGAAGCCCACATGCAAAGCACAAGTACAGCGCGAGCCACGACCGTGCGAGCAAGGCCAATAAAGTATATCATTTCATCCTGAAAAACTATTTTACCAACCATTTTGGTGAATGCGCTTTTATTATATATCATATAAGTTAATATATTTTTATACTCCATCAGTTGAAAACAAATCAACGAATCATCCGAAGTCAAACATTTTTTAGTTTGACCAATTTTTATAGAGAATAATTAATAACACTGTTTGTGACACCAAGGAAACAAATTATAAAAATATATTTAATAGTGTATCCAGTGATACAAACTTGATGTCATAAATATTGGTATGTTTTTTCTATAAATCTAGCCAAACTTTAAGTAGTTTTACTTAAAGGTAACTCTAGATTGATTTATTTTTAGACTGAGAAAGTTTAAGTTCTATCAAAGTTCCAAAATACTCCCTCGGTCTCAGGATACACTATACCACAACACCATCATTAGCGATGGATGATCTGACGCAAAAGGTGGATACAACGTCGAACAATCTGACGCTAAAAACTTATAGCGTCAGACTTCTGGAGACGTTGTAAGTCCTGACGCTAAAACTTTTTAGCGTCAGATAGGACTTTTAGCGTTAGATAGTCAGTTGTCCTAAATATCTTTAGCGTCAGACAGTCTGATGCTACTCTTTAGCGACAGATAATCAGTTACCATACGTTTAGCTTCAGTTCATCCAACAATCCGCGGATTTATGGCGTCAGATTGTTCAACGGGACTACATTAATATAATAATAAAAATGAATAAATACAATTAGAATACATTTAGCGCATACCATACCCAGATTCAAGCTTAAGATCCATCACATAAAGGTACACATACATCACATGAAAGTCAATACATATAACATATATTGTCTTATACACCGTTTCATTCATCCAACAAAGTTTGGACCAAAAGATTACATGCACATATATCCCAGCAAATAAGACTAGTAGTTCGTGCTTGAGATACTAAGGTCTATGCACATAATGATTTCTAGGAACTAAAAACACCAAAAGCAATGGTTGCCAACAGTAGAGCACATCATCAAGTTATGTGTGGAGAACCATTTTCCAGTATCTCAAGCCAAAGACCTATGTCCAACACTTCCTGAAAATATAACCAGCATGTAATTAGGCAAGTAGAGAAAATATGTAAATATGTTGTACAATACAAGTTTGTAATCAACCAAATGTAGACATGCTATGGAAAGCTAATTCAAACTAGAGACAAGATTATTCAATCATAAACTCAAAATGCTTGGGTTTTTGACAAGCCATTACATATTTCAATTCTTAGATCTTTTCAAACTGTGCATACAACATGGTATTTCAGTTTGGCTGTTAGTTTCACTAGAAGGATGGTAGATGACCTGAAGTTGGGATGGGGTAAAATCATGGAAGAAGTTAATAAAACTAGGCTTTAAATGATGAAATATATATTTGTGAGGTGGGTGTCACTTCTCAGCCAAAGTATATGCCTATGCCATCATGCAGTCTTTTCCTTGCACCAACAACATGGTCAAATGTACTATTCCAAATGCATACCATACATACACGAGAGCAATGCAAGTCAATCATCATGTTTGGCTGCTCAAATTTCAGTTGATTTTAAATAAACAGATTCAGCCAACCATCTAGGATCCGCTCAGCAACTAGACATGAATATTACCCAATACAATTAAAAAATGATGCCCATATAGCAGGTCTTGCTGCCATTACCAAGTCTATGTGAACAAGTATATGAGTGACAATCAGGACATGCAGCTTCACCCGCGGTGACACAACCAGATGCATAGCCCAAACCTAGGAAGTCTGTAATAGTCCACAACACTGCTGCCCGTAATTGTAAGTACTCGCCCTTTGATGCATCATAAGTTCTAACCCCATCGACAAACATATCTAACAAATCATCCACAAGTGGCTGGAGAAAAACATCCATAACACTACCAGGAGCATGTTTTCCAGGAATTAGCAAAGAGAGTATGAAATTTGATTGCTTCATGCACATTGATGGTGGAAAATTGTAGGGAATACATATGCCAGGCCAAATGCTATAACTGATATCTTTTGACCTATAAGGATTAAAACCATCGGTGGCAAATGCAAGACGTATATTTCTACTATCCTCAGCAAACTTAGAATGTTTAAGATCAAAATCTTTCCATAAAGGAGAATCTGCAGGATGCCTAAGAATATCATCTCTTGTTCTCTCCTCATCATGCCATCTTGTTAGACTTGCTGTTTTAGAACACAGAAACAATCTTTGGAGCCTTTTCTTTATCGGAAAGTACCGAAGAACCTTCTTAGGAACCTTGTACACATGTTTCCCATCTAGACTCTTCCTAGCTGATTTCCAACGTGAAACCTTGCACTTTGGACATGATTCAGATTTTTCATGTTCCTTCCAATATAGAATGCAATTATTTTCACAGGCATGAATACTAATGTACCCAAGTCCTATGGACTTCATCAGTTTCTTAGTTTCATAGTAGTTTCTGGGTAGTGTTGAACCCTTAGGAAAGGCATCATTAAATAGATCTAGTACAAGGTCAAAACTTTTGTCAGTCCATCCTCCAAGGAGCTTGATGTGAAGAAGCCTGATCAGGAAACGCAGTTTCGTGTACTTGTTGCAATTAGGAACTAATTCTTGACTATTGGCTTCTACCAACCTTTGGAGGTCAACTAGTTCTTTAGGAAGCTCAATGGAACTGTTGTCTTCAAAATCCCCTCTATCATCTAAACCACAAGCTAGATCTCTAAGCAATGCAGAAATATCATCCTCTTCACTAGACTCTTCCATAGGATCAGCACCATCACCATTATCGGTATTCACAAGAGATGAACTACCTTCCCCATGTACGTTCCAAGTTACGTAGCCTTTTAGAAACCCACATGATGTCGGTGCTAGTTTTAGCGGGGCTAACACCGGCTAATAAATTTGTGTTTTGCGGTTGAGGTTACGGGTGGTGTGCAAGGGGGAACACAGGGTTTATACTGGTTCAGGTCGAGAGGGCCCTACGTCCAGTGGAGAGGAGAGTCATGTTGCCTTGCACCGGGGTGCTTATAGTAGGGGGTTACAAGCTGAGTGAGAGAGAGAAGTGCTCCCAAGTCTCTTGTGTATGACTAAGTGTGTACAAGTCGCTTGTTGTTGTGTGTGGTGAAGTGGTGTGAGAGCTTGAGAACCCGAGAGCCTCTAAGGCTGGCCTCTGCTCCCCCTTTTATAGTCACAAGGGAAAGGTGAGGGCAGCGCGTACATTGCCATGCATGTTACACTGGGGAGTTGTTGCCTCTGTTGACCGTCGTCAGCTATGGTCTTGTCTCCGCGTCTCAGAGGTATGGCCGTAGTGGTTGGTACGATCTTGGTAAGTTCCAAGGCAGCAATAGTCGTCGAGATTACGGCATGGCGTAAGGTCACACCTGGCACATCTGATGGTTGTCCTTCCGCACGAGGTGACAAGAGGGAGAGTCGCCTCGGGTCGTCGTCTCCCGAGACTCGGGACTCCTGGAGGCGTGATGGAACGAAGCAGGGCGATATCTTCCCTCGGGCGGGTTTTCGACTTTTGGACAGTGTTTCCCGAGGGTCAGGTGGGCCCAAGTGGAAGGCGTGCTCGTCCTTTCGAGTAGACAGTGCAGTAGGCGCCTTTCCCGTTCTTACGTAGCCCGTTCGTCAGGCGCTTGGACTGTCGTAGTCGTAGTTAGTAGATCCCGGCGAAAAACGGGGTGGTGCACCGTAGACCATACTGTGGAGAGGATGGCCGTAATGGGCCTATCAAATCCGTTGCCAGGGAAATCCTGACAGGTGGTATGGCCGCCGTGCGCGTGCGAAGCACTGTCATGTCGAGAATCTCGCCTGACGGGACAGTGCTTGTAAAGTAGTCAGAGAGGTCTCTTGTGGTCCAAGATTGCTCTGCTGACGTCAACTATGCATTGGATGCCTTTGAGAGGTTGCGCTCGAGGAGGATGGGGAGGCTCGGGCGAATCGGAGAATCGGCGCCCGAGGATGCCGCTTTCCCGAGCTCTCCCGGGGAGGCTCGGGTGAATCGGAGAATTGGCGCCCGAGGGTGCCGCTTTCCCGAGCCCTCTCGGGGAGGCTCAGGCGAATCGGAGAATTGGCGCCCGAGGGTGCCGCTTTCCCGAGCTCTCCTGGGGAGGCCCAGGCGAATCGGAGAATTGGCGCCCGAGGGTAGGCTGGCGTTGATGCAGCGCCGTCATGGGCCTCCGTAGGTGCGGCCTTCATGGGCTTTCACAGGCTTTGCCTGGGCTGGGCCGTGTTGGGAATATGTGTTTTTGCATCGAAGTTGGGTATCCTATACTTTGGTACCCGACAGTAGCCCCCGAGCCTCTGCCGGAGTAAAGGCACTCCTCCACAGGTTCACTGCTGTGGCTTTCTTGGCTTTCGCTGTCATATCAACCTCCCACGTTCTCTTGTGTGTCCACTTGTCTTTACAATCTAACTATATTTATGTACTGTGCCTCTACTATAAGACCAAGAAACTAGAAAGCCCTGAACCTGATAAACCTTGCCTCTCCTCACTTAGCCCGTCGACGACGCGTGTAGGTACTTGTTCTTCTTTTCATCTCTCTAGTTCATACTGCAACTTGCTGTGCTGGTTTGTTAATTGTTCTTTTGGCGTATATCTATTTTGTGGAATTGATTTTTAGAAGTCATTCAAGTGTGATTCTTTTGGTTGTACCATGATGATGTCGAGAATTCAGTAGATTTAATTTAAGGACATATCTCTATCCACCCGAAATTGTTTCTGACTTCATGTGATTTTTTATAATGGTGGTAGAGACGACGGGAGGCAATAGATGTGTCTATGGTCGGTGAGGCCAGAACATGAGAGACGATTGATGTGTCTATGTATAATTGATGGGTTCATATGCGTCACGTCTTCTTCTCTCGCTTCCCATCGTCTCTGAAATTGAGGAGACGAGGACGTCCAGGAGTGTTAGTTCTTTTTTCTAGTTCTCTTTTTTTAATAAAAGGTGAAAGGGTAAATGCTTAGCTGCAAAAAAGCCCACGTGCTACCGCGCCCTGCCTCGCCGACAGCCCCGGCGCCCGTATGCGGTCGTCGGGCGGCCACTCCGTCAGCGTCTCGTCGCGGGCCCGGCGGACCTGCATGTGCTCGCCGACCAACCATCCGGCTCGTTCCACTGCAGCCTGTGCGCTGGTGCGGATCGGTGCCGTGGAGGGCGGCGAGTGCATGCGCCGTGCGCTCGCGCGGCGCAGCACGGCCAAGACCCAGCCGGCTCCTTCGCCGGCGACAACGGCACCACCAATAGACCTTCGCCGACATGCCATCGTAGAACTAGCACTCGCAGTAATCGTATAGCACGAGCAATCGAGGAGTAAGAACAGAACAGCTGGGGGAGCTTGGAGCGAGCGCTGGCGATGGATCAGGACTAGTTTTGGGAGCCTGCTCCATCCATGGATCGATCCTCATCCAGGAAAAAGGGGTTTCTTGGATGGATAAACATGACCGAGGAATCGAGACCAACTGGGAAAAGTTCGCCAAAAGCGTCCTGTCCCGTAACCGGCCGGCCTATGGCGGAGGCAACACGATCGGTGTCGCCGCGGGAGGACACGTGTGCCGCCGCCGCCGGGCGCGCGTGGTGCCGCCGGACACACGAGCGTTTGCTTGCTCACCATGTGTTTGTACTGGTGTTGACGTGCTTGGCGCTGTGCCACGTGACGTGAGAGTGAGAGGACCCTACGCAACGACGATCGATATTGCCTTGCCACAAAAAAAATCCCAAAAAAAGGGTTATTTTGCCGAGGCGATGGAAAGCGATTCCAACCATTGTATGTCCTTGTATTCTATGTTGCAATTGGTCGAGCCTTCAGTACGAAATCCAACATACATTTTATCTCTACTCATTTATTAATTTTATTCCATTTATGCTACCTGTTATTTTTGGTAATTATGCCACCTGTTTGTATGATAAATCCGTTGAGATTAATTGGTGAAATCAACATCAGCTGTGAGCCTAAGTCAAGATTGTGCAACTATGTCGAGATGCTAGCATTTGTTCGTTAGCACGTGACCTGATAAATTTACCATTCCTTTGTAGATAAGACATGGGTCAAGCACTAGGCTTGATTCAAGTGGATCAGTCGACAGTAGCCATCAAGGAATCTTTTGGGAAGTTTGACGAGATCCTAGAGCCTGGATGCCACACCTTGCCATGGTGCATAGGGAAGCAAATTGCTGGGTATCTGTCACTGCGTGTGCAGCAGCTTGATGTTCGCTGCGAAACAAAGACAAAGGTGCCCCAGAAATCGTTTTTTTTTCTCTATAATTTGTTAAAATTACTGTGAATTGGTAAAAATGTTATTTGTATAGTTTGCATTGTACTCAGTTTTTTTCATGTTATTGTTGTTTTTCTGCTTTAGTCATGCTGATGCTGGATACCATGTTCTGAGTAATCTGCAGGATAATGTCTTCGTCAATGTTGTGGCATCTGTGCAATATCGTGCCCTTGCCGATAAGGCCTCTGATGCATTTTACAGGCTTAGTAACACCAGGGAGCAGATCCAGTCATATGTCTTTGATGGTAAGGCTGCTAGCCTGCTACTTGTTCATAATTGCAAAATTCATTACTCTACCACATACATGGATTTATTCAGTATCCCTTTTTTCCCTGTCGCATTATATACTCATGTAGTAGTACTGTAGGAGTCACCTGAATATTGTTGGTTCTATTTCGTTTCATCTTAACTTCTATCCAATGCTAATAGAACTTTGCTCATTTTCAGTCATCAGGGCATGTGTTCCAAAGATGAACTTGGATGATGCCTTTGAGCAGAAGAATGAAATCGCCAAAGCTGTCGAAGATGAACTTGAAAAGGTCTGATTTTTTTTTTTTTTTGTCTTCTAGAGCATGGAAGTTTTGTTTTTTTTGGCTAACCCTTTTCTTCACTGTGTAGGCAATGTCTATGTATGGATACGAGATTGTGCAGACTCTGATTGTTGATATTGAGCCTGATGAGCATGTGAAGAGGGCCATGAATGAGATCAATGCAGGCAAGTTCCACTTATTTCTTGTTCATAGTTGAAACATCAACTGCATGTGGATTTCTTTGTAAGAACTACCTGCTCAATTTTATTACAACTTGATATTTGTGCATTGCTATGCTTTCCAACTAAGTACTTATACTTCATCCGGAAAAGGGAAAATGGGATGGATTCGTGACTCAGCGGCATGGCAACAACAATAGCTCAGTTTCCTGATACTTGTCATCAATATGTCACCTAATGTTGTCAAGTGCAGTAGTATTCCCATCAATATTATGTTCATTGATCATGAAATAAACATGGACGCCAAAACCATCTCCCATATTTCTGGTTTTATTATACCTTTTTAATGTTATCATGATATTTAGAAGGTACCTTTTTGTTTTCTGAAATCATCTGCACCTAGTTTAATTTGTTTGTTGGTGATGAACTTGTTTATTCTCACCTAGTACAAATTAAGTAACTTTCTTTTTGAAGAAAGCAGTTTAAGTAACTTCCCATCTGCTTAACTTAAGTACATTTTGGAAGATAGACTGTACCCAATTATCACTTCACGAAACATTGAGCACAATGTATCTCTGTTACAGTATTTCTGAACTGTTCCTGTCGTTTAATGAAACAGCTGCTAGGCTGAGAGTCGCTGCTAACGAGAAAGCTGAGGCAGAGAAGATACTGCAGATAAAGAGAGCTGAAGGTGATGCAGAATCCAAGTACTTGGCCGGTCTGGGTATTGCAAGGCAGCGGCAGGCTATAGGCCATCCCAGTTGCAGTTGCAATTCTGCACTGTAGCACGTTCGTTTGTATTTGACAACTTTTGTCCAATCATGGTCTAAGTAGGCTTAAAAGATTTGTCTCGTGATGTACATGCAAAAAGTACAAACATACAAACATTTCGTCTATATTTAATGCTCCATGTATGTGTCGCAACGTTGATGTAACTAGTTGCAGTTGCAATTTGCACTGAATCTAAACAGGGCCATAATGGATGGGCTGAGGGACAGCGTTCTTGCTTTCTCTGAGAATGTGCCTGGGACCTCTGCGAACGATGTCATGGTGACGCAGTACTTCGACACAATGAAGGAGATCGGGGCCTCATCCAAGTCCTCGTCAGTCTTCATCCCCCATGGACCAGGTGCTGTCAGAGACATCGCAGCGCAGATAAGGGATGGTCAGCTCCAGGCCAGTCAGGTGTGAGCACGTTGGAAAAAGCATGCTTTTGACATTCCTATCAGTAGAGAAGTACATATACCTCATGAGAAGTTAAACTTATTAGGGATAATGTGAGTACTTGGAGCTTGTTCGTTCTGTCTATCTGCTACGTGTGATTCTTTTGTTATCGAGATCAATGCTATATAGGTTTGTATGGATTGTGCTAGAACAAGGATAAGGACCAGTTGCTATAAAAATTTGTCATTGCCATGGTACTGTGCCTAAAGTTGAGTTGCTTAAGGAAACTCCTCCAAACTATTTAGTGATGCCCTGCTTCTCTGTTATCGGAATGAGAATCTCATCTTCATTAAAAAATTAACATCAGAAAATGCATCATAAAAAAATATAATACAAAACATCATCATATTAATATGTACTATGCTACAGGAAAAATAAACTCACATCCGATGCATTAAGGGCTGTTTGGTTCCAAAGACAAAAGTTCAGTTCCAGTTACATCGATTATTTGATACTAATTAGAACGGCCGTGCTAATTCGCGAACACCCACCCGATGGGAATCGGGCAAACAATCTGACAGAACGAGCCTTTCCGTTTCTGGAAAAAAATAATTTGCACCTTTTCCTTTTATGAACTGCTGCGCGTGCTCCACATTCTCCTTTCCCGCTCGTGCACGCACGTGCCGCTCTTTTTCTTTTGCGTGCGCGATTTCTCTTTTCGTGCACTAAAATTGTCATAAGACACCTACTGTATTTTTTTCTCTTTTAGAAATCAAGTTTTTTCTAATTATTCGGGTACATGGGAAAAGGATAAAAAGGGGTGGGGAGTCAAATAAAACTAAATTTTACACTATAGAGAAAATAGTAAATTCCATAACATTAAGAAGCATATGATTAATTTTCACAGAAGGACTAAATTTTTACATTACGGAGTAGACAGTAAATTCCATAACACTAAAAAAATATGAAAAAGTTTGACGGAAGGCCCATTTCGCATAACAAGACTTTGCGCTTCATCTTAATTTGGAAGATCCGCAAAATATTTAATATTTAAAATCAAGAATTAAAAATTCAGACTTGAGAACAAATAAGGACATAAATTTATTGGAGAAATTAAAAAACTTATATAGAAAAAGCTAGAATAAGATGACTACCTAACATAGTTTAATAAACATGAATAGTCAAAATGAAAGAAAAACAACTTAAATACATAAAACTTAATCATATATATGCCAAAACAAATAGTGATTGAATGGCCTGGAACAACATACAACAATAATATTATTTTCAATCTTATTAGGTTGTAATCTCTAGGAGTGCAAGGAGGAACTCATTCGAACCATTCTAAAGAAAGAGGAAGTTATGAATATCAAATAATTTATATAAGAGAAAACTTGTATAGCCTACTACATAAAATTATATAAGAGAAACTTCTATAAATAATCTATAAATAATTTATATAATATTTTCCATAAATTAGATGAATAATTTATAGAAATTAGAATTGACATGACAAACTTGTATATACATAACTTATATATGAGAAAACTTATGCGATAAACTTGTATGCATAATTTATATAAGAGAAAACTAATGTGACAAACCTATATACATACTTTTGAGCAAACTTATGCTAAAAATTTATGCATAAAACCTAAATTATATGACAAACTTGTTTACAATTAATACAAAAGTACTATCTCCGTCTAAGAAAACATGCAACTATGGGTTGCGTGTCAGATAAAATAGTTCACGTTTAACTAAGTTTCTACCTAATAGTATTCATATTTATGGCTTTAAATTAATATATTATAAAAATATATTTCATAATTAATCTAATAATGTTTATTAGACATTATAAATATTTATAATTTTTTATCTATAATTAGTCAAAGTTATACATTTGAAACTTTGCGTCGTAGCCTGTGGCCTGTGGCCCGTGGCCGAGCTTCGCATCGCCGCCGTCGTTTGCCCTCGTCGTCGTGGCCTGCGGCCGGCACATGAGCTCTGCATCGTCGTCGCGCTTGAGCTCCACCACTACACCTCGTCATTGCGGCGCGTGCCCGCGCTCCTCCTCGCCCGGTATAGCCCACTTCCCGCGCCAGAGCTCCACTTCCGCGTCGCTCCGCTGCACACGGGGATTCGATTCCAATCAAATCAAATTGGTCCGTCCAATTGGTGTGTTCTATTTAGCGATATTCTGCATGAAAAGTTTTGGTCTTGGTATTCTGGATGAATATGTGTTGTACCTGCTCTCTTTCTCCACCAGAGAAATACGTTTTCCGTCTCTAACTCATTGTCAAACTACCATCCGCACAGCTAGTTAGGGAGGCCAGACCAAAACTAACGGAATGGGGAGAAATTTTGCCCTGTTCGCTTCGTCTAAAAAGCGCTTATTTTTCAGCTCTGGAACAATGTTTTCCTCTCACAAAAAATCAACAACAGCCGAAATCAGCTCAGCTTATCAGCTCCAGCGAACAGAGCCTTGCCGCTTTATTATTAGGTATAGATTAGGCAATTCATTTCGAACTATTAGTTGGACTATCAGTATGGGTGTTTGAATTTTCTAGCTAGTTGGACTATTAGTTGCAATATCACTGTTCTCGCTCCTTGTATTTGGTCAGCAATCAGCACAACGTGTAAATCAGTGTATCATGAAGAAGCCTGCGTACGTATTCAGAAGTGGCTGAGTGGGTCGGAGTATTTACCATACTTGTAAATTCCATTCCGGTACCGGCCGAAATGGCCGGAATGTTCCGTTCCGGTACCCAAACCAGCGTAGAAGGACTGCAATCCCGTACCGGGTCAAATACCGGTCAATACCGGTCAATACCGGCTATTCCGGTCAATTCTGGCCGAAACGCCTGTTCCACCCATTCCGGTACCGGACTAAAACCAAGTGACGAAACACTTTTTCCATGTGTGAGCTATGGAGTTTAGAAAAAATATGTGAGTTTAGAAAAAATGTCAGTGTGATGAAGCGTAACTATGCCATAAGTATATATTTATATAATTATTTATGTATATGTATATTCATATATTTTTAATATAATAAAGTCCGGAATGGTACACCGGTATCGGTCGGTACCGGAATGTTCCATTCCAAGAGTAAAAACGGAACGGCCTCCGGAATGGAATTTACAAGTATGGTATGGTATTTAGGTTTCTGGGCTTGGCCTGTTAGGCGTAGGAGCTCGCCCCAGTGGAGGTTGCAGCTATATAAGCTGCGGTGTAAGGAGGAAAACGGTTATATGCCTTTAATGACAGACCAATGTATCGTTCTAACTGAATCTCTGAATTCCCCTGTTCTTCGCCACTTTCTGAACTTTACCATGTCCCTCTGCTCCTCTTCCTCCCTTGTTCATGACAGGGTATGCAGTTTGCCATGATAATTGCTCTTCACTGCTTATTCTTTCCCTTTCCAAATTTCGATCGTTCATTTGTGTTGCTCCTTAGATAGATGCGCACAACAACTAATATTTTTGCAGGCCTGAAACCTGCCTTCAGTATGGTATTACCGGGAGCTGCACTCAGAATGGATTTGTGTTGCTTCTTTATTTACGCTCTAAAATAGCACAGCTTCCACGGCTAACAAATTTACACAGTTACCATTTCACCACAAAAATGAAATATCAGCACTTGGCCATGAAAAAAAAGGCCCATGCTTGTATTGAAACATATGGAGTAATGTGCAGGAGATTAACACTGCAAATACACCTTTTAGTTTTGGAGCTAAAAAAATGAATTCCAAAATGTATATCTGTTCCTCTGAAACACATCCTACGATAAATAACTTCTGCAGGTCATCATACGAGAACAAGAAATTTAGCACTTTTACAGGATCATCACATGAACAAGAAGAATTGCAGAGAACCGAGCCTAGCTCAGGTGGCAAGCTCTGCGGGTGTGCAGGCTGCCGGCCTGAACTCACGTCTCTCACTAGGATTTATTCCCAAAATAAACAGTCTCTGCCTTGATTGATTCTAAGCGTCTGCCTCTCACGCGTGGTGCCAAAAGGGAAACGCGACACGCCCGTCGCCTATAGAGTTGAGGATTCCAATGATCTCATAAAGACACGGTCTTTAATTTGTATGTAATTGTAGGTCTGTCTATAAACGGGTGTTATGTGTGGTGTGCATGTATAGCGTGAGTGTGCGTGTGTATGAACAGATACTACAGCTGTACCTAGACGAGAGGCGTCAAAAAAAGAAGAATTGCAGCACTTGAAGATAAGGTGACTCGTGCTTTTACTGAAACTCCTGAAATAATCTGTAACTAAGCAGAAGATTTAAAAAATTATATATATCGCCTTTTGGCTTGTGAACTCAAAAAGAAAAAAAAACGAACAACATGAACATATACAATGCACGGCTTTGCAGCAAGATGGCGGGTTTCATTGTTGATGCTGCACTAATTTTCATCCTACAAAATATTTCCCAAAGTTCGACTATAACAACGCAGAACCTGAAGCCTCCCCTTCTCAAGAGCTGCTTTCCAATGTAGTCAACCTGGGATTCCTCTGCACTATTGCAGCCAAAGCTTCATGGCTTAATTTCTACAGTACATGCCTGAAAACAGCACCAGCGATTAGCTCCAGCTAAGAAAAATATTAGACATGATGTGAACTTATCCACAAGCAGAAACGATAAAGACGATGAAGGCAGACAAAAAGAAATTTGGACCACACTCCCAATCAAACACGACAGCAGATCTGCTAGAGATTATTGGGTGCTTTTGAAATGGATACCAATATCTGAATTATTTATGTTTTGGAAAAGAAGCTGAACCGATCTATTTCACACGTTCTGTTACACAAATGAAAGGCATAGATGATATGACACAAATGTTTTCAACCTAACAAAGAGGGGCATATAGAAAGTAAAAGTTGGCTGCAAATCAACCATATGGGTTCAAGGGCAGATCCAGATTATCAAAGTTGAAATGTGTCACAATCGTACGCCAATTAATTTAATACAGTGTGCCTTGAGATGCCACAAGCTGTGATTTTGTGGAGCAGATGTCACTGAAATGCTGAAGACAACTGAAAGAAGACCAAATGACCCTTTTGAATATATGCTAGCGTTACCAACTAAGAAGTAAGAACCCATACATATGTAGAGACCCAAAGCAGATTTCAGAAAGGTACAAAACGAACCTGTCAAAGAAGTCAGTGCTTTGATGAACATAGCTGGTGATACTATTTAAGAGGAATGATCACATCCAGATTCGTCGTTACTCGCCATCCTTTGGGATAGGCAAGATTCTCAGATCCAAATGGCACATGCCAGTTCATTATTTGAGAGCAGTCAGCGGGTATGCCTTCCATCTGGCTTTCATCCTCCACTAGTTGCTCTACGAAAGTGGTTACCTGCGAAGTAACAAACATCTCAGATGCGGTACAATATGCAGAAAGGCATTATAAACAAAGTACAAACAAGTATGCAGAAAAGCTGCTCATTTAGGTGGTCACCATGTGTTTGATGGCTAAACAGCAATTTGAGAGTTTTATTTTATTCCACTGCAGCCATTTTATAATGGTGAACTTAAACATATCCAGTGTTGCATAACAGTCAGAAAGCAGATCAGTCGTCTATGTAATGTAAGTACATTGCAAAATGGATAAGAATACCTAGTATCCAAGAGCAGTAGCAACATACGAATATACTAACTCAGCAGTCAGAATATGAATCAGAAAACAGAAACAACAAACTTACTTGAAAACCTTCTTTCACTGTGTCCGGATGCCGGATTGAATTCCATGCCAAATGGGACCGGAGTTTGGGGTCCCAGAGCATGGTGCTGTTGAATGCGAAACCCGACATTGCAACATGAAATCTACGGAGCTTGCTGGCATGCTCGCTTGTGTGCCACCCCACAACTTGGTTCTGTTTACACACAGGGCCTTCCAGCACCACACTATCCTTCCTGTTTTCAGAGATCACTGGCACAGGCCATGTGCCAAACCTCCTAATCATGAGAGGAGTTTGCATTAAGTCAACAGCCAGATGTATATATGAAGCATCCAATTTTGTCAGATAACATAGAATATCATATTTTACTGCTGCAGGGTCTAATTGCTGGCATTATATTGGACTATAAATACGAACATTCTTGAGTTGAAAGGTAATTAATAAATACTAGAATGAATGAATGAATTACCAGTGAACTCCTACAAAGCAAAACAGTGAATCTGTCTGAGACAAGAAAAATGGCAAGAACTTTTGAGTCCTATGTTCAGTAGAAGCAGCAGTATTCGACTATTAGTGCCTTAGGTAGATAGAAAAAGAAAAGGTGCAAAATTTTCAGTCGATTCAGACAGCATATAACAGGAAAAGGTGAGCTTTTCACTAAATTAGACAGCAAGCTCCCTTTGCCCCCCATTGCAATCGGATAGAATTCCAGAGGCTGAACGAAATCTTGTTGGATAAGAGCAGCCCCAAATCATTCAAGGTACTCGTAAATACTATTGTGCTAGTAGGAAATCATTTATCATCAAAGAAAGGTGGGGCCTTTAATTTGACATCTCGGTGATAGACTGAATGCGGAGGGAGGAGGCGAGAATTGAATTGAATTGATTAATGGCGGGCGGGCAGCGGCAGGGCAAAGGGAGAAGAAGATGAGCGGGAAAGGAATGAAGGAAGCAGTAGAAGTACGCTTGTACCTGACTTGGCGCAGACGTTTGAAGAGGTCGAGCGAGTAGACGCCCTCCTCGTCGGCGAAGTAGACAATGGCGTCGAGGCGGTGGTTCTCGAGGAGCTCAAGCGCGGCATTCATCTGGTGCGGGCGGAATCGGAGCGGTTGGTCGGAGGAGGCGTTGAGCCTGTCGCAGCAGCCGACGTAGCGGTGCATGACGGTGGTGCCCCTGAGCGCGGCGGCGGCGTCGGGCGTGGGGTCGCCGGCCTCGACGACGAGCCAGAGCAGCGGCGGGTCGACGAGGCGCAGCGTGTGGCCCATCCGGCTGAGGTAGTATGCCTGCGCGGCGCGCGCGCGCGTGGGCGTGACGACGACGAGCAGCTTGCTCCTGTCGGCGTCGGTGGCCGCGTCGTCGTCGTGGAGGCGGACGATGGGGAGCTGGCCACGGGGGAGGACGGCAGTGGGGTTGGGGAAAGCCGGGGCCGGGCGGAGGTGCGGCGTCTGGTGCGGGAGGTGGGAGAGGAAGTGGAGGAGGCCGAGGAAGGAGCCGAGGAGGAAGAAGGCCGCGAAGCGCGGGAGCGGGCGGCGCGTGAAGAAGAGGAACGGGTGCGGGTAGCCGCCGCCGACGCCGTGGTGGTGGGTCCGTGGGGAGGAAGATGAGGAGGAGGAGGAGGAGGAGTGGCGGAGCGGCGAGGAGGGCGGGGAGGAGGTGGCGAAGGGGTGGTGGTGGCGCAGCAGGTGCTGCTTGGCCGGCGAGTGCGGCCGGCGGATCGACGCCATTATTGCGAGTCGCTCGTTGCCGGCTGTGCTGGATGAGGGGCCGGCCGAGGGATGGAAGGAAGTCGAGAGGAGCTGAGCTGGGTGATACCGCTGCCCTGGTGGAAGGGGAAGGGGGATCAGCAGCAACAAGTAGGGGAGGGAGGAACAATCATGGCGCGAATGGCGGGGGGATTGGATTGGATTGGGTGCCCGTTGAAGTCAGCAGGAGTTGGGCTGCGGCACAACGGAACCGGACGGACGGAGATGACGTGGAGGTGGAGGTGGAGCAGAGAGGGAGGGTTCGGTCGGGGTTGGTGGCGTGCGTGGGGCACGGGGTTGAGAGAGAGATGCGAGGAAGAAGAGGCTTGCCGTCGCCCCTCGGTCGGAATCCGGAGGTGGCCGTGGACCAAGAAAAGAAAAGGAAGAGGAGGAGAAGCTGCGAGGGAGAGAGGGAGGAAGACGACGTCACAAGTTTTTACTAGACTAGATCCTGGAGTATAGCATTCGCGGTGCGCAACGCAACGCGTTACATCAGCCAGCTGTGGAGTGGTGTGCATACTTGTAAATTTCATTCCGGAGGCCGTTCCGTTTTTACTCTTGGAATGAAACATTCCGGTACCGACCGATACCGGTGTACCATTCTGGACTTTATTATATTAAAAATATATGAATATACATATACATAAATAATCATATAAATATATACTTATGGCATAGTTACGTTTCATCACACTGATATTTTTTCTAAACTCACATATTTTTTCTAAACTCCATAGCTCACACATGGAAAAAGTGTTTCGTCACTTGGTTTTAGTCCGGTACAGGAATGGGTGGAACAGGCGTTTCGGTCGGAATTGACCGGAATGGCCGGTATTGACCGGTATTGACCGGTATTTGACCCGGTACGGGATTGCAGCCCTTCTATGCCGGTTTGGGCACCGGAACGGGGCATTCCGGCCGGTACCGGAATGGAATTTACAAGTATGGTGGTGTGTGTTTCAGTTTCAGCTCCAAGTAAGAACGATTTTTTTATTATTACCATATGATTCTGATTCTATTCTACACCCAGTAAGGTTTCAACATTTAATAGTTGACATTGTTTTCACCTTAATTGAAATAGACTTCTTTTTTCTTCCGTTGACATGCTTTTGCATTGGTTAATTGATATGTAGGAGTAGAATATATGCAAGGGAAGTGATTAATGAGGGGCAACCAGTAAATGCAGCTAGTTGCTAGCTAGGGTTATTTAGTAACAAATGGGCCGAATGAAAATATATTGGTTACTTGTTAAGACTTGGGCCAAGATTGTGGGAAAGTAAAATTTGCCCTTGAGATTCGCATTGAGATTTGGGCCAAGATTGGGCCAAGATCTGTATGAAGATATGTGTATGCACACTTCTCAATACAAATCTAAGGGTAAATTGTGTTGAGAGCACGTGCCCTCGAGGGAAAAAAAAAAAAAATTGCTTCCCCAAGATTGTGAACCTCACATCGAAACTGAAAATGCAACGCGGCGTGTCAAATCAAAATCGAAACAAGTCCAGCACAATACTCCAAGAAGTCTCACTTTAGCTAGGTCAACCTGGTTTTCATCATCAGTAAATAAATATATTACATGCCACTATGATAATGACATGACAGCCAATTCAGTTACTATACTACTATTACACCAGGAAAATTTTAGTCATTTTTTTGAACAATGCAATGTTTTTCTTCTCTCTGGTTGACATCTTCCATTCTTTTTAGTCTACAAATAATGTACCGATTCTGGATGCCCACCCACCGCCGTCTAGGGTTTCAGCTACACGATCGGGGAAGCCGTCCGCTTCCAGCTGTCTGTTGTTTCCTGGTGAATTAGTTTTCCTTTTTCTCTTGTCTTCGAGGTAAAAAACAATGAATAGGGAAGGTAGGGAATCGAACCTATGTCGGTGCACGTGGGTTGGGTTGGCGCATTGAAGCGTGGGGGTGATCGTGCGTGGGGGGATCCAATGAACATGAGCCGTTGGATGTGGGTGAGTAAGAGAAACTACATGTTAAAATAAATCTGGTTCGTTTATTATTAATGAGTTATTTTCTGGGCGTATTTTTTTTGTTGGGTAGCTTTAGATTAATTTGAACCCGGTGGTTTATTTAGGAATATAGATAGTAGTACATATAAAGAGTAAATATACTCCAAATAATGAAGGTTGACCATGCATGCATTCTTGTTTATTTGGACTTATGAGAGTGATCCAGCTGGTTGGGAGTGACAAGTAGGACTCACAGTTAGAGTTACAGCTGGTAGCGTAGCGTGTTTAGGTGGTCAAACCATTGGTTCAAACGGAGGCGGACGGGCGAGACAACACGGCTTCCTTGCTTGCCGTGCTGCCATCTCGGTCGAATTTGAGTCGGTGCTTGGCGTGCGCGCTGGGGGTACCTTTTCCTCCATTATATCGTGTACTACACCTGGCTGGAGCGTGTCGTCCGTCGACCACCGCCTCCCCAACGTCACGTTTCTACTGCCAGAGCCGGAGCCTGACGTTACGTTGACTATTCTCTTCCCTCCGTGGCTCTTCCAACGTCCGTCAACGTAGGAGTATTATTGTACTACTGGCAGGTACCTATGTGTTTCTTAGGCTGTGAAAAAGTTGAGGAAAAAGTAAACTGTAGCACTTTCGTTTATATTTGACAACTTTTATCTAATCATGGTCCAAGTAGACTCAAAAGATTCATCTCGAGATAAACAGGTAAAAAGTACAAACATGTAACAGGTGCTACTTCATTTAGTGCTCCATGCAGACGGAAAATACAATCGATGTGATGAGGAGAGAGAAGAAAAATTTTCAAACAAAACGGAGCCTTACTTGATTTTTTTTGACCGCATGCATGGTCGTACAAATGTTTGGGTTTATATATCACACATCTCTTTTTTACCTACTCCCTCCGTCATAAAAAAGAATATAATTATAAGATTTGTGCCGGTTAAATTTGCTAAAGTTTGACTATGTTTATTAACATTTATGTCTCAAATATAATTTATTACGAAAATACATGTCATCATTAATCTATTGATATTTATTTTGTATTATAAATGTTAGTACTTTTTCGTATGACTTTGGTTAAAGTTGAAAACTGGCTGAGATGGAGGGAGTAATTAACACTCAAATCTTTTTTTACATAAAAAACATGTTGTTCACGCCTAAATCATCGTATACTATTATTAAATTCGCCAACTATCCTAAATATAATAATCTCGTCGATGATCACGCACTGATTAATCTTCCAGTCCTGTTAATCAGAAAGTGTCTCTCCAATGAGGAAGTGATCAACCACTTTTTTCAATTGGGATCAACCATTCCGCTAATTTAGTGCCCAGAAAAGGTGCCCCAAAATAAGTGCAAGTTTCTTTACTTCACATATATGGTATCAACGAGAAAACTAGCTAGTGTGGAACGGGTTCAAGCCCAAGTGTACCGCCTGAGCCTAATTAAAAGGAATACAAAGTCCACACTATCGTAATCCCCACTATCATATATCTTGTCTTGATGTTTGTTATATCACCCCCCACCCCACCCCCCGCCCCCAATTACTTAAATTTGTTTTTTTGTACAGGACATACTTTCTTAGATGAGATCGAGCTTCATGTATTTTTCCTATATATCTCTTCCTAAATTTTATTGTCATATCAGCAAAATTATGTCTTATGTGGCACTATATGATGCCTCGTTTGGGAGAGCACCGCTTCTGAATTGTTCAGCTTTGCTCCTCGATTCTCCGGTAGAGTGATTTCACTAGATTCTTGGGAGGGAGCAATGTCAGGATCAATAGATAATTGATTCTCAGCTGATCCCCACCAAAATATAACAGGGAGTGGGATAGAATCCAGGGGAAGCAGGTATTTTTTGCTCTCTCACTTGTATACAAAATAGAGAAACGTTTCACTTAGATTCTCTAAAGAAGCTGGGTGCTTTTCTGCGTTTGGCAGCGGAGGAGTGGTTCTCTTCGAGAATCTGCTCCATAGAGCGCTACCAAACGGGGTTGTCTGTGAAATTTCTAAAAACAATCTACTATGTCTCTGTTGAATTCAAAAAAAATTATATAATGCCACATAGAACGACTTCTGAAATGTTCCTTGGACAATGAATTAGGTGAAATCGTAGACTAGTAAAATGATTTTATTTTAGCAAAAGAAAAATAATACTCTTCTTTTTTTTTATGTCCATCCCATATGAAGACCTAGAGGTTTACAAAACTTGTAATGTTCCAAATAGATGGTAAAATCAGGCACAATCCATCTTGTTAGTATCTAGCATCATAGATTTTGTAGTCTTGTTTTTTTTAAAAAAATACTATATTCGATTTTTTTTATTAAGTTGTTTAGCTCCAAAAAAAAATGTTCTTCAAGAATCTAGAGAAAACATCTAAATTAGTATTTTGTCATGTAACTTGTTAGCATACATACTCAGATAAAATCCAAAGTTCTCTAACAAAGTGCGTACCCTGATAAAATACTAATCTTTGAACCATGAATTTACAAGTTTTTTTAATTAATTATATGAAAAGTTTTGTGGCTAACACATTAACCAAAGACGACTGAAATATAGCATTCTATTTTTCAAGCTACATATCTATGATGCCAAATACTATCAAATGACTCATGCTTGATTTTAATATCTATTTTATATAAATTTTTAGAACCCCTAGGTCATTACTATTAGTATATCAAATCGAGAAACTATAATTGAAAAAAAGCTAATAGTCCTTTCAAAATTCACTTACCGGGGAGAACAAATTTACAACTTGTATGCGAATATTAATTTTCTTCTATATAAAACATGTAGTATATTTTTTTTTCTTTTATGAAGATAAAATCACTTTATTGGTGTAAGGTTTCATCTAGTGTTGTTTCTCTATAGGAACCGATGTTTGGAAATCATTGCACCAGCGGGGAGACATGAATTACTTTTTGGAGTTCAAGTAGATATATAGTGCATATATCTGTAATTTCCATACAAAAATGTATTACAAATAAAAAATCGGTAGCTACTCTTTGTCAATAACCAGGTGGTCTTTTTTGGTAATATGAAAGGAGAGGAAAAAAGGTGTGTAAAAGAGATTACACTCAAGAGAAAAAAGATGATAGTTATATACACACATCTCTCAGCAGGTGGAAACGGAATGATATAAAAGGCTAGATAGTTAGCTTTTTTTTAGTGGAGGCTAGATAGTTAGCAGTACTCCAAAGTTCAAATTCCGATCCAAAGGTGAGAGAGGCCCATCCAGGGCCCTCAGCTCCGTTTTGTTTTCTAGGAGGGACGCGTCACGCGTCATTCGTTTTCGTTAGGCGCTTTCATAGTAGAAACATTTTTGAGAAGCCGAAACCAAACACAATTTAAATGTTTTGAAATCGACTTATTAACAGTTCTCCATGGAGTAACAACAACATAAGAATTTGTTTTCTCCACAAATCTCGATGTAATAATTCCCAGTGAGCAGTGACTCACGATGCGTATAGAATACATCGTCTAACAAATTAAACCAGATCAGACAGACCAAACCATACCATACCATACCATACCATACCATACCATACCAGAACTGGATTGAATGGGGCCTGACAAGCTAGATGACGAGACGAATTCGCTTCGGCCAAACACGCACGCACTTGACATTGACAGCACCTGGCGATCGGCCTTTTAATTTCTTCTTCTTAACTGAATTTGCCAACCTTTTTCTCGCCATCCGTCAAACTGCATGCATGCGCCACCGCTATATCATTATGTGATTGTGTCCTGCTGATCGATGGTCTCATGGTCGTAGGAGCAATCCAGCTGATGACCTTTTCTTATTAGTTTATTCTCTAGAACATGCGCTTTTGATTACTACTACTAGTACCTCTGAACCGTCCCAGAAAGAATATTATTTTGTAACTTTGTCTTTAAGTCAAACTAATTAAGTGGCGCCAGATTTATGGTGAAGGTTATCACTATTTATAACTACTATCATTAAAACAATATATTTCAACATGACATATGTAATAATGTTTTTTTTGATAAAACGTAATGATGTTTATTTTGTGGTAATGCAAATGTTGATATATTTAAATATACTTTATCAAATGCATGATAATTTGGTGGTTAACTGAGAAAACTAGAATGACATGCTCTTTTTAATGGAGGAAGTAACTTAAAAGTCAATTTGTTTCTTTCCCTGGCCATTGTCTAATAATTTGGATTATTATAAGTTCATCAAATTACCTTAAAAGGGGATCGGAATCGAGTTTCATGCAAAATACTTTTGAAGGGTACCGTGCAAATAAATCCACAACACCAGATGTTTGGTACCGTGATTTGAAAACTATATATACATATACCCGTGAGAAAGCATCAGATCAAATAAATAAGACTAGAAAAGGAAGCAGTATGCAGTATTCTTAAAAGGCGCCGACGACACAAGACAGGAAACAGCCACTATTCTGTCGTCGCACCAACAATATCATGCATCAAACTTCTGCGTGCTGAAAAGATGATGGAAACCGCAATTCATTTCCATCATTTTCTCATTGTAAATGAAAACATATTATATTAAATGAAAATTAAAGTGGACGTATCCATCCTTGCTGGAGGTGTATATATACAAAATTCCATTCCAGTCTGAAGAACAAGACTGCTTTTACCTTGCCTTGCAGTAGGCGAGCAGCACAGGGAAAATGAAGACCCAAATCAGGCCTGTTACTTGTCAACAACAAATAAATAATGTAGTAAAAAAGAAATCAGGCCTGCTGGCTGACCCGACCATATACATACTCTCAAGTACGGCGTCTGTATATACTACTGCTATCTAGTACAAAATGTATGCATTACCTCATCTGATCTGAGAAGATTTATTTAACCACAAACAAAAAATGTGGTAGTATATAGTTTGCGTGAGCCATCAGTCAGGTCAGCTCTCATGGTTATGTTAGGCAGATCCCTGCTGGAATATACTTACTACATAAATTTATAAATTTATAAATATATAAAGCAGGCGACAAAAACCCAAACTGGACATGTTCAGAGTCAGAGTTTCGTATTAAACGATAGCCGCCTATAAATTATATACCATCCACAATTCTATACCCCATCGCAACCCCAGTGAGATTTGGCGATACTCAGAATATATATGATCCGATCCTCTGAAATGCTAACCAATAACCTCACATGTGCTTCCAGTGCATGTTGCTGCCGCTAACCGATCCATCTGCTCATCATCGGCAAATTCATCTCGAATCAATCAGTGTGATTGTGTGAACATGCAATGCAGCTATATTACCTAGCTAGTACCTGTGCACGACTGCACGTACGCTATCACCATCAGCATCAGCATCACCCAGGAAACCAGACAAAATCATACCAGAATATATGGGGCCAAGCTAAGGCCAACTAGGGAACTCGCTTGGGCCAAACACAAACCACTCGTCGTCTCCCTTTCCGTTGCTTGTTAGGTTGGTTCCAAGTCAGTCAGTCATTCAGAGAGACAGAGACAGATGACGGTCTTTTCTTCCTAACAGGCTAACAGAATTGGCCAACTTTTTTTTTTCTCTCATCTTCCTCATGTCAACCCGTGCTGCGGTGCAGGGCAATGCAATGCGCGATCAGCGGTCACATAGTTCGTCTCGTAACAGAACACACAGCAATGGCGGAGAAAAAGCAGCTGGAACGGTGGATTTGCCACTAGCAGACTCTGATTGCCAATAGCACCATCTCTCAAGTCTGAACTCTTCCTTTGAACATCACGCAAAAGATTTGTGCCCTTTTGGTTAAGAGGGTCTCTAGCTCACTTTTGGACGGGAATGGACGCAATACAAGACACTTTGGACGCAATACAAGAAATCAGATCGATCTCGGATGATTCATTATGCACCAACAAAAGATTAAACCAGACAGGCTACCTAACCTCTGTTTCTTTTGGATTTCGCCCCTTCTGCACAGCCTTCTGTATCTCTGACGTAAAGTTCATCAACAGAGGGAAAGATGGGACTGTTCTTGATTATTTTTCCCTTTCTTGTTTCCTGATTGTTGTAATAGAATCGCCCAAATCACATGGTCCACATGCAACTGTCATTGTCACTAATGATCTCTGACAGCCGGGCCCGTGTCCCAGATGATTTAGGAGGCTCTGCCGGGCTACATCATTACCCGTTTCTCTGATAGGATCCCATTGCGAAGCCATTACATAATTACAACATTTTATAATAAAATAAATCAGAATAAAAGAGCGGAAAGAATACTTAACATTTAGATTACAAACCAGTTGTCCAAATATAATTTAAATGCAGTTATTACAAACCATAATTAGTGACAGTATCAGTGGAACAACGATATAACATACTTAAAGGATAACAAGAACCCTGCCCACGGGTCTAACTTCACTCTTTCTCACTTCCTTCCTGAACGATAGTCACACAGCAGAGAGCGAGACAAACCTTCGGCTGCTGATCTCCTGCAACAGGGGTCAACAAACCCTGAGTTGTGAGGTACTCCGCAAGACTTACCCGACTAAAGAAAAAAAGAATGAGACTCAGGAATGTAGGCTGAGGGGAGTCAAGGTAAGGCTTTAGCAAGAGTCAAAGTATTTTGCGGGAAAAGCAATACTAATCCTATTTTCAGAATTTTAGTCAACATTATTATAATCATTATCAATAGTTCTCAATTCTTTCACATATATCCTTCAATTCCAATTACTTATTCATTCTCAAAAACATCCTAGTTTCGAACCACTTTTCGGGTAGGACAGTGGATCCAGTCTCCATAATCGAGGAGCAACGACGATTCGAATCGATTAGTACCCAGCTGGGGATCCCTATCCACACTGCGTATGTAGCATTTAAGCTTGCATACGCGAACCCCGTCTACCACGGCTTTTCCATCCCTGAACCGGTCCTGCGCCCGAGAGTACAGTACACCTCCAATCCGGGACTCTAACCTACAAGGGTACATGCTACTCTCGCCATCTCTCCACTCCCAATGCGTGGTCGTCGGTTCAAGCAATGGAGCCACCGGAGTCAGGGCTTCCCGGAGTATGTGATCCAGCAAGCATACAACAAACGGTCCCTAATTCTTTTCCGTCGGTGACCATGCATTGGGACTCTAATCCAAGTACACAGTTATCCAACGGTTTCCAAATCCATGCCCATCGGCGATAAGACATGGGGGCGCCGCCCCAAGTGCACATGAACCGAACGGACTCATTTTCAATTTCCATTTCCGTCGGCGTCGATGCATTGGGACTCTAACCCAAAGTGCAAAGTCGTCCGAATAGTTTCCAATCCGTCGGCGACAATACATTGGGACTCTAACCTAAGTGCAAGTCATCCGAACGGTTGCAAATCAATATTCATTGTCATTTCTTTATTATTCATCAATAGTACATCATCTTAGCTCGGAAAATAGCATTTTATGCAAAACTCTAATTAATTAAGTAGGGCTAAACATTTTTCAAACATTTTCATTTAAATCAGGTTTCAGGGGTGACATTCAAGGCAGGTAATGCAGCAATTTAGGTGACAATTAACTTCTATCAACCTAATGCAGTAGTTTAACTCAAGTGATAAATTTTATAAAACACAAGAATGTGCTAATACACCGAGGCTTGTCTTGAATTGTGAAAAGTGTCGAATCAGGATCAGTCCCACAAATGTCAAAGCCCTGAACCATATCGGGAATCACCTCCTCAGCAATAGCCTCAACTTTTACTTCTTCGTTCGCGGGCACTACACGTATGCAAAGATGCATGCTTATAATGATGCAATGGTACGGGATGCAAGATTTAAAAATCAAAACTTAATAAAGCATAAACTTGAGCACATCCTTTCTTTATACATTAACCATAAATAAATCTAGCCTAAGATGCCCTAAGTCATAGGTGGGTTTGACTTAGGATCACAAGCAATCATAAAATCACACAAACCCTAAGTCATTAATACTTACTTTCCTTTTTAATAAACCAATTATCCTAATAGTAATTAACCACTAATTAAATTACTTCTAAATGAGCCCAAACTTTACGAACAGATAGACTCTGACCTAGAACAGTACCAAACTAAATTTCATGATTTTTGGAATTACAGGGAATTAATTAAAATTGCTCAAAGTTGCACCTCTCAATTAATCTATTGATTTTTGATTCATACAGGAAGTACTCAACTCATACATTTAGCATTTTTACTAAATACTACATATTACAGAGAGTATACATAAATATTTTTATAATTTTTCATGCAATAAATTAATCTACACAAACTGTAGCACTGTTCATACAAAATAAATTAGAAAACTCCTTGAAAATTCCCTGGAAAAGATAAAACACAATTCGGCCCGGGTCGGCCCACTAGGAAACAACCGGCCCAGCTAGCCCGCACACTCGCCCGCGCGCCCACTCTCTCCCAAGGACGCTGACAGGTGGGTCCCGACTGTCAGCTCCCTCTTCCTCCCTCTGTTCTTTTGACCAGAGCGCCGGCGAGCGCCGACCGGTGGCTACCCGTCGCTCCGTGACTCCTCCGTCGAAGGCGAGGCTATCTACGCGTTCCATGGGACCTTGCGCACCCATTGATGTAGGTGTTCGGGCAACCTAGTGTGATAGAACCGTCTAAATCACATGGCCCACAGGCACCTGTCATTGTCACTAACGACCTCTGATAGCCGGGTCCGTGTCTCAAATGATTTAGAAGGTCTTGCCGGGCTACATTAGCGCCCGATTTCCTCCGACAGGATCCCATTGCGAAACCATTACAGAATTACAACATTTTATAACAAATTACATCAGAGTAAAAGCGCGGAAAGATTATAAGGTACTTAGATTACAAACCATTTGTCCAAATATGATTAAAGTGCAAATATTACAGACCATAAATAAAATAAGTAGCAGTGGAATGACAATACAACATAATTAAGTATTTAATGATAAGAACCCTACCCATGGGTTCAACCTTACTCCTCCTCACTTCCCTCTTATACCACTGTCACACAGCAGGGGGCGAGACAAACCTCCGACTGCTGTATCCCTGCAACATGGGGTTAACAAACCCTGAGTACTGGGGTACTCCGCAAGACTTACCCGACTAAGAAAAAAGAATGAGACTCAGGAATGCAGGCTGGGGGAGTAAGGTAAGACTTGAGGAAGAGTCAAAGATTTTGCAGAAAAGCATTACTATCCTATTTCCATATTTTACTCAATTTTTTTTATTCTAATCCTAATCCATAATTCCAAATTCATTCTCATATAAAATCATACTTTCAAATTCTTTAGTCATTCTCAAAACACTTAGTTCCGAACCACTTTTCAGTTGTAGGCCAAAGGATCAAGTCTCCATATCCGAGGAGCAATGATGATTCGAATCGATTAGTACCCAGCTGGGGATCCCTATCTACACTGCATATGTAGCACTTAAGCTTGCATATACTAACTCCGGCTACCACGGCTTTTCTACCCTGAACCGGTCCTGCGCCACCCGAGAACACAGTACTCCTCTCCTCTCCAGGCACGCCGGCCATGAGGGCACACGCTGCTCTTGCCATCTCTCCACTCTCAGTGCGTGGTTATCGGTTCAAGTAGTAGAGCCACCGGAGTCAGAGCTTTCCGTAGTATGTGGCTAGTTGCAAAGTCTCGATCACAGCAGGCCTACAATGAACAGTCCCTAAATCTTTTCCGCCGGTGACATTGCATTGGGACTCTAACCCAAATACAATTGTCCCAACGGTTTTCAAATCCCTTTCCCGCCGATGGTCAAGCATGGGGACTCCAACCCAAATTCACAACCAACGAACGGAACGGTTACGGTACATTGGGGCTGCTACCCAAGTACACAATTCCCGAACGGACTCCTGTCCCTTTTTTTCTCATGACTCATAGTTACCACATTCACATAGGTCAAAAATAGCCTTTTTATGCAAATCTAAATTGATTAAGTAGGATTAAACATTTTTGAATATTTTTATTATTAAACAGGTTTCCGGGATATTATGTATCAAGGCAGGTGATGCATCAATATAGGTGACAAACAACTCCTAACAACCTAATGCAATAATAGACTCAAGTAATGAATATTTTATAAAACACAAGGCGGGACTGAATGCACCGGGGCTTGCCTTGAATTGCGTACAGCGTCGGATCGGGCTCGGTCCCGCAGATGTCGAATCCCTGGACGACTTCCGGAGTGACCTCCTCGGCAGTGGCCTCAACTTGGACCTCCTCGGGGACGGGCACTACACGTATGAAATGATGTATGCTTAGCATGGTATGGGGACACTGAAGGAAATGCTTAAAAGTAAACCATTTAGACCTTGAGTACAACTTTCCTTCACGGTAAAGTTGTAAACGTTTTACGGAAAGTAAAACAGTGTTTTCAAACTTTTATTTTATTGATCATTTTAACGGTCATAGAAAGCCGCTGCACAGCTTTACTACAACCAACAAGTAACTTCATTACTTTTGTCCAGTATCACTATGGTGAACGATCCATGAACTCAATCAATCCAAAATCACACCAAACAACAGGGATTAGTTGTTTAAATTAATTCTATTATCCCATAAACCCCATATTTAATTAACAAGTGTCCTAACAGTTTTCAATTGAGCCTAAACTTACCCAACAGATAGGTTCTACCCTAAAACAGTACCACATAAATTTTCATGATTTTTGATAAATCTGGAATTTATTAAAATTGCACAAAGTTGTATTTATTAATTAATATGCTGATTTTTAGTTCCTACAGAAAATGTATAAATCTTATATTTAATATTTTTTAAATTAGCATTTAAATTTTGAATTTCAAGGTAGTAATTAGGGTTTAATTTAAATTTCTATTAAGAGACTTCAAAAACAGCCAAAATAAGAGTTGTTCCATTTTAAAAGATCTACAACTTTTATTAAGACACCATCACTAGACTCCAAGTATATTTTGATTTAGGGTTTTGGGTCCGATTAGGGCTTAAATTCAAAATTTTCTTTTGATTTGTTTTTAATTATCAAATCAGGGATTTAATTGTAACATCCATAACATTAATGAATAAGCCACTTTAAAGACCCTAATCACACTCATATGCAGATGCTTAATAATAAATATGATGACATGGCATAATTAATTAGCCGTAATACCCGGGGTATTACACCTAGAGCTAGCAGCGAGCAAGGCCATGACCGTGGCGGCACTGAGCACGTCGGCGGCCATAGGCTAGCGCCAACAGAGCGGTAGCGTTTAGGGAAATGGCTTGGGAGGGACGAGGGACTCACCACGGTCCTACACCGGCAGTTGGTTGGGGGGAGACGAGGCGTAGAGATGAGCTCGACGAGAACGACGGACCCCAGCGGCTCGGAACTGACGACGAGGCCCTGTTCCGGCGATCCTAAGGGACTGTTGATGGTCACTAAATGCACATTTTAACCATCAACATTGATAAAATTGAGTAAGAAAATGGCACATAGAAGGTAGGAATTTGGTTTAAACTAACGGAGTTTCACTTGTACTTGAAGAATTTTGGTTGCAGGTGAAATACAGGTGAAAATGAAGCAAACCAAGGCATATTTGAGCAGTACACGTGATAAGAGCCACATTGGGGCCAAGTCACAGGGCGCCCGCCCCCCACTTGGCGCCATCTTGTAACAGAACCGCCTAAATCGCATGGCCCACAGGCACCTGTCAACGTCACTAATGACATCTGACAGCCCGACCCGTGTTCCATATGACCTAGGCGGGCTCTGCCGGGCTTCATAAGCACCCGTTACTCCGACAGGATCCCATTGCGAAGTCATTACAGAGTTACAACATTTCATAACAAAATACATCAGAGTAGAATTTGCGGAAGAGTAAATAGTACTTAATGTTACAGACCAGTGTTCAAATAAAATCAAGTGCAGTTATTACAGACCATAAATATAAAAGAGTAGCAGTAGAGTTTGGAACAACAGTACGACAGATAGTTAAATATTACACGAACCCTGCCCAAGGGTTTAACCTTAGTCTTCTTCACTCTCCTGGACGACGGTGACGCAGCACGGAGCGAGACAAACGTCAGTCTCCTGCTGCCCTCCTGCAACGGGGTTAACAAACCCTGAGTACATGGGGTACTTCGCAAGACTTACCCGACTAAAGGTGTAAGATTAGACTCAGGAATGCAGGCTAAGGGGAGTCAAGGTAAGGCTTTAGCATGAGTTCAAGAATTTTACGGAAAAGCATTACTAATCCTAAATCAATATTTTATTTCAATAATACTATTCATCATTATCCATTTCTCCAAATTCTTTCTCATATATCAGCATTCTTTCATTTGCTTAATTCATTCAAAACAATTCTAGTTCTGAACCACTTTCCGATGTAGGGGTGAGGATCAAGTCTCCATATTCGAGGAGCAACGACGATTCGAATCGATTAATACCCAGCTGGGGATCCCTATCCACACTGCGTATGTAGCACTTAAGCTTGCATACGCCAACCCCGCCTACCATGACTTTTCATACCCCGGAACCGGTCCTGCGCCACCCGAGAGCACAGTACTCCTCTCATCTCCAGGCACGACGGCCACGAGGGTACACGCTACTCTCGCCATCTCTCCACTCCCAGTGCGTGGTTGTCGGTTCCAGCAGTAGAGCCACCGGAGTCAGAGGCTGTAACGTCCCGCCTCCCCGAGGCCAGTCCCGTTTTACATTTGGCAGCTTAACTAGGATATAGACTGCCCTCACAGACCAACACCAGTCTTTTCTGCGCACTTTGTCCTCACTCATGCGCACCCGGGAAGAACTTCCCGGTCGGTCACCCATCGCTCCAGGGTCAAGCTCGCTTAACCTTGGAGTTCTTTGCAGATGGGCTTCCGGAAAAGAAGTTGCAACTTGTTGGCATGAGTACCCTATCAATCCTATTAAGCCCTGAGCCGGGATGTTACATCCTCACCCCCTTAAGAGATCGACGTCCTCGTCGATCAATCCCAAGCCAGGAACGTCCCCTCTTGGCCACGTCCGTGTGTCCAGTGCCAGCACATGTGCCATGCTGTGTGACCACGCCGGATCCACACCAGCCATGCGCACCATGCCTGCGCAACTGCGACACACGCGCCCGTGAAACCGTAAGGGTCGGCTCCGATACCATTCTGTAACGTCCCGCCTCCCCGAGGCCAGGCCCGTTTTACATTTGGCAGCTTAACTAGGATATAGACTGCCCTCACAGACCAACACCAGTCTTTTCTGCGCACTTTGTCCTCACTCATGCGCACCCGGGAAGAACTTCCCGGTCGGTCACCCATCGCTCCAGGGTCAAGCTCGCTTAACCTTGGAGTTCTTTGCAGATGGGCTTCCGGAAAAGAAGTTGCAACTTGTTGGCATGAGTACCCTATCAATCCTATTAAGCCCTGAGCCGGGATGTTACAGAGGCTTTCCGTAGTATGTGGCTAGTTACAAAGTCTTGATCACAGCAGGCCTGACAACGAACGGTCCCTAATATTTTTCCGTTAGAAACCATGCATTGGGACTCTAACCCAAGTACACTGGTAACTACCCGGTTTTCACATCCCTTTCCGATGGCGAGGATCGCTGGGACTCTAACCCAACAGATGGTCGACCAAACGGAACAACCCATCCATGTGGTTGACAATGAACTAGCTAGGCACACTGCCAACCAACAAGGACATAACCAATCCCATAAAGTGATTCGTTTGTTTCATATTATCACAGTTTTCAAAATAGCATTTTTGCAATTCTATCATTAAGCATGACTAAGCATTTTTCAATACCTTTAAATAAATCAGGGTCTTAGGTATAATATGTGGTCAAGGAAAGGTAATGCATCAATAGGTTATCACTCAACTCCTAATAACCTAATGCAGTAGATTAACTCAAGTGATAAATATTTTAAATAACAAGGAGGGGCTGAATGCACCGGGGCTTGCCTTGAATTGCGTAGAGTGTCGGATCCGGGTCAGTTCCACAAATGTCAAATCCTTGTATAACTTCCTGAGTAGTCTCCTCAGATGGACCCTCAGACTTAACCTCTGGATTCTCGGTCACTACACGTTTGCAATGAATGAATGTGTGAATGTGATGCACATGAAATGACAGACGAAATTTAATAACAAATAAATAAACCACACATGAGTATATGACCCTACCTTAGCTAGACATGAATAATCTAATTCATACTGCCCTAGGTCATAAAGGTGATTGACCTAGAATTTCAATCAATCCAAAAATCACACCAATCAATAATCATTCCATTTATTATTCCTAATATTATCATTTAACCTAACATATAATTTAATTAAATATTTAACTATTTCTATTTGATGTCAAAATGCACCAACAGATAGGTTTTAATACCAAACAGTGACACAATAAATTTCATAATTTTTGGAATATCACAGAAATTATTAAAAATCATTAAAGTTCCTTTTAACATTTAATGTGCTGATTTTTAATTAATACAGAAAACACCCAAATCCTGTATTTAATATTTTTATCAAATTCTACACATCACAGAGAGTATCTAGAAATATTTTCATACGTTTTGGTGCCGTATATTAATCCATACAAAAATATCAAAACTTAACACTATTCATTTAAATTAAAATGAAAAAGCAATTGGGAAAATCGCTGGAAAAAGGAAACGGCCATTCGGCCCACTACGGCCCAACAGCGCAGGCCGCGGCCGGCGCGCGCGCGCCACCGAACCGGCCCATCACGGCCCAGCCGCGACCGCGCGCGCTCGCCTCCGCGCCGGGACACTGACAGGGCGGGCCCAACCGTCAGCCTCCCGCGCGCGCTCACGCGCTTTCGCACGGGACACTGACAGGCTGACCCCAGCCGTCAGTTCCTTCTCCCACCTCTCGCTCTCGGCCCCTTTACAACTCCCGCGCGCGAACGACACGGCGGCTTGCCGCCGGCAGCCTTCCTCCGGCAAGGGAAACCTACCGGGCACCGAGCACAGCCTAGAGGCACTACCCTAGAGACCTAAAACGGCTAGACCCGACCGGCAACGAGCTCGTCGGCCACTCCGGCGGCTCGGCGGCGGCGGCGGACCACAAGCCGGCGAACGCGAAACGAACGCGACCAACTCAAGGCAGGAAACGATTCGGGAACTCACCACGACCCTAAACCACTAGCTGGTTGGGACGGAGACGGGACGGAGGAGCGGGCTTGACGACGTGCCGACCTGCGACGAAAAACACCGGCGACGACCTTTCCCGTTCCGGTGATCCTAGAACACCAAATGGAGAACCATCTAGCACATGAGAAGCTGAGAAACACAAGGACCCTAAAACGCACACAAGCTCCGGTAGAACCTCACCCTACGAGACCGGCCTCGGTTTCCCGACGCGCGGCGGTGCTCTGCTCGGCTCCGGCCGGACGCGGAGGCGACGACCCGCGTTCCCGGAAGCTCGAGGCACCACAGCCCACACCGATGGCACCAATCGACGCGCAAGGGAGCTAGCGAGCTTGCTTAGGGATGGAAGAGGCAATGGTGGCTTGGTCACGGTGAATTTCACCGCACTCCGATGGAGCTCGACGGCGGCCGCGAGAAGAGAAATGAGGTCGGGAAGGTGCTGTGAGGGTTTATAACACCGGGAAAGGGAGGGGATGAGCTCGGCTGGGTCCGGGGCCCCCTCTCGGCTGCTCGACAGCGGCACCGGTTGCCCACGCCGGCCGGACGGCGCCCGGCGCTGCGCGCGGTACGCGCGTCGCGTCGTGGAAGATGAACAGGGGGGGTCCCCCCCTGTAGCTACAGTGCTAGTTTGAGTAGGTCACAAGCTATTTAATGCAAATTGGAGCTGGTCCAGCCCGAATCCGAGGAAGTGGTGAATACAAAAGTTGTAGAGAATTTCGTGTAGATCATTTTTGCTTTTGACACCCATTTCAAATTCGGCCAAAATTTCGAATTACAGAAAAGGGGGTAAAAGTCGGGTTTGAATTTCAAACTAAAATTTTAAAATTACTTTTGATTCTTCTCAATAACTTAAAAATTGGTAAACATGAAATTTGTTCTCCTCAGAGAGATTGACAACTTCTATGTAGGAAGTTTTTGAATATTCTTAATATTTTTGAAATTGAAGTTTCAAATATAAATTTCATTATAGTAATTTGAGTTAAATTTGAATTTTTATAATATAACTTCAAAATCTCCAAAAATAAAAGTTGTTCCATTTCAAAAACTATACAACTTTTATTAAGACACTTTTCCCATATTTCATATAGATTTTGAATTGGGTTTTTAGGTCAACTTTAGGGTTTAATTTGATTTTTATTTAATTTCATCTTTGATTTTTGATTAAGGACTTAATAACACAATCAATACTTAGCTGAAATCAAATCACTCTAGGCCCTAAGCTCAATCATATGCAGATGCTTAAATTTAAATATGATGACATGGCAGATTAATTGAATTGTAATACCAGAGGTATTACAGCCTTCCCCCTAAAAGAAATCTCGTCTCGAGATTTAATAGAAATATTAACTGAAACAAAGTAATGGACAAAGACAGGTCTCAACTAACTAATTCTAAAATCTGCTAAAAACAGAAGAACGTTTACATATGTCGAGACTAAAAAGTGTACATTCTACAAGGTAGCAAAGAACTCAGGGAAATTCTCTGCGAGGTAATCTTTGGATTCCCAAGTGGCTTCTTCTTCGGAATGCGCACTCGACTGGATCTTATACCATCGGGTTGTATTCCTCCGCGTTACACGATCTTTTATGTCCAAGACTCGAATAGGATACTCCGAGTATGTCAGCTCAGGTTCAAGTTCCACTCCTTCAACTTCGACGACTTGATCAGGTACTCGAAGACATTTCTTGAGCTGTGACACATGGAATACATTGTGTACCTCTGAAAGATGCTCAGGCAACTGCAGCTTATAAGCTACGTTTCCCACGCGTTCTATGATTAAGAAAGGTCCAACGTAACGCGGAGCCAACTTGCCTTTAACGCCAAATTGGCTGACTCCTTTCATTGGCGATACCTTCAAATACACATAGTCTCCTATTTTGAATGTCAAAGGTCGACGCCTTTTATCGGCATAACTTCTCTGCCGAGACTGTGCTACTTTCAAATTTTCTTGAATCTGCTTAACCTTTTCTTCGGCTTCGTTGACCAAATCCACACCATAAAACCATCTCTCTCCAGGTTCAGACCAATTCAATGAGGTTCGGCACCTTCGACCATAGACTGCCTCAAATGGGGCCATCTTGATGCTTTCTTGATAACTGTTGTTGTACGAGAATTCAGCCAATGCCAGACAATCATCCCACTTGTCAGGATAATTGAGCGCACAAGCTCTCAACATATCCTTCAATACTTGATTGACTCTTTCCGTCTGTCCATCCGTCTGCGGATGGTAGGCAGTGCTATGCAGAAGCTTTGTACCTAAGGACTTGTGGAAAGCTCGCCAAAACTTGGAGACGAACTGGGTACCTCGATCAGAAACGATGGTCCTCGGTACACCATGTAACTTCACCAAGTTCTCAATGTAAAGCTTTGCATATGCCAGTGCCCTGTACTTCTTCTTGACAGGTAGAAAATGAGCTTGCTTGGTGAGGCGATCCACAATAACCCAGATAGAATCAAAACCTCTTGAAGTCTTGGGTAATCCCACGATGAAGTCCATGCTGATGTCTTTCCACTTCCATGCAGGGACAGGCAATGGCTGCAGCTCTCCGCCAGGCCTCATGTGAACAGCCTTCACTTTCTGACACGTGTCACATCTCGCGACATACCGGCAATCTCTATCTTCATCTTTGTCCACCAGAACTTTTGTCTCAAATCCTGATACATCTTGTTGCTGCCGGGATGGATAGAAAACCTTGTCAAATGTGCTTCATCAAGGATCTTTTGTCGCAACTCCGGCACCTTTGGAACTACCAGACGATCCTTGAACCACACGACACCATCATCATCAATCCGGAAACAATCTGCCTTGCTAGCCTGAACCTTTTCCTTGATGTGCTTGATTCCATTACTTTCCCGTTGAGCGGCAATAATCTCATCCCGGATGGGTGTTTCAATACTAATATTGGTCAGACTGCCTTGTGGAATTATTTCTACCCCTAATTTTTTCAACTCATAGCACAAGGACATATCATACGGCTTGACTGTCAAACAATTGCAGTGCACTTTACGACTGAGTGCATCAGCGACCACATTCGCCTTGCCAGGGTGATAATGCACTTCAATATCATAATTCTTGATTAACTCGAGCCATCTTCGCTGTCTCATGTTCAGCTCTTCTTGAGTGAAAATGTATTTCAGACTCTTGTGGTCTGTATATACATTACAGGTACTGCCCAGCAAATAGTGACGCCATATCTTCAAGGCATGTACCACAGCTGCTAACTCTAAATCATGAGTGGGATAATTCTCCTCATGACGCTTGAGTTGCCGTGAGGCATAAGCAATGACTCTTCCTTCTTGCATCAAGACACAACCAAGTCCGGTACCAGAAGCATCACAGTACACATCAAAGGGCTTTTCTATATCTGGTTGGGCCAGCACTGTTGCCGTGGTCAACAACTTTTTCATGGTTTGAAATGCCTTTTCACATTCTGGTGACCAGATGAACTTGACCTGATTCTTCAGCAGGTTGGTAATGGGCTTGGCTATTCTTGAGAAGTCTGGAATAAACCGACAGTAATACCCTGCCATTCCCATAAAACTCCGGACTTGATGAACTGTGGTTGGTGGCTTCCAATTCAAGATTTCTTCCACCTTGCTGGGATCCACGGATACACCTTCAGCTGATAGAATGTGTCCGAGGAAAGGAACTCGATCTAGCCAAAACTCACATTTGCTAAACTTTGCATATAGTTGGTGCTCTCTCAAACGGATTAGGACAATACGAAGGTGGTTGGCATGTTCATCAGGGGTTTTAGAATAAACAAGGATGTCATCGATGAACACGACTACAAACTTGTCAAGCTCGGGCATGAAAACAGAGTTCATGAGATACATGAAATAGGCAGGTGCATTGGTTAGGCCAAAAGACATGACCAGATACTCATAAAGGCCGTATCTGGTGGTGAATGCTGTTTTCGGAATGTCCTCAGGACGGATCTTTATTTGGTGATAACCAGACCTAAGGTCAATTTTGGAAAAGACCTTGGCTCCAGCTAGTTGGTCAAAGAGTAGGTCAATGCGAGGCAAAGGATATTTATTTTTAATGGTGACCTCGTTGAGTGGGCGATAATCGACACAGAGTCTGAGTGACTTGTCCTTCTTTTTCACGAATATAGCAGGGCAACCCCAAGGAGATGAACTTGGTCTGATGAAACCCTTATCAAGCAGATCTTGCAGTTGAATTTTAAGCTCAGCCAATTCCTTGGGAGGCATCCTATAGGCTCTGCGGGATATAGGTGCAGTTCCTGGCTTCAACTCAATAGCGAACTCTACATCATGGTCAGGTGGCAGACCGGGTAGATCATCAGGGAATACATCCGGAAATTCACAAACTACCGGAATATTTTGGATTTCTTGAACTGAGGTGGCACACAATCTCTGCACTGTCTTCTCAATCATTCTCACGGGTAGTGGCAGTTGGATAAGAAGTTGAGATTGACTACCAGGTATGCTGACCTTTATGGTCCTATTCAGCACATCTATCAGTGCCTTGTGCTGATGCATCCAATTCATACCTAATATGACATCTATGTCCTGATCCTTGAGTACTATCATGGTGGTTGGGAATATATGCCCGCCCAATTCGATAGGTACTCGATGCACTACCTCCTTAGTGTTTATACGCCCTCCGGGCGAATGTATAAGGAAGTTTTCCTATATTTCCCCAATTGGAATCTCATGTTTTACCACAAATGTACGATTGATGAATGAATGTGATGCACCAGAATCAAAAAGTGTAATAGCGGGGTGACTGGCGACAGGAAACCTACCCATCATGACGGGTTCTCCTGCAGGGATGTCATCCACATGAGTATAATAGACGTGCCCAGCCTTCTTGATAAGCTTGACCTTCTGAACCTGGTGCTGCTGACCACGATGCTGATTCTGATGCTGCTGTTGCTGTTGTCCAGGACCCTTCTGGGCATTTTGATTGTACTTCTTGGGATATGGACAGTCACGAGCCCAATGTCCCAATTTGCCACAGTTGTAGCAAGGATGATTATAGGTGGTCTGGGGTGTATAGATACGAACGCCTGGGGCATTCGGTTGATTGGTGTTCTGTTGATTCGAGGTATGGGAGGTAGCCGCGGTGCGTACCACGACTTGCTGCTGAGGGTAAGCGGGGCGATTGTGGTGTGTAGGATGATAGATGATCTTCTGGCGTTTTTGACCGCCAGAAAAGCCTGACTTCTTTTTCTTCTTCTCATCCTGATGCTTACGATCACTTTCTTCGTAAGCAATGGCACTGTTTACAGCTTCATGATAAGAGCAGTTGAGGTTGTTAGCTAAACTACGCTGGATCTTGAAGTTTAGGCCCCTGACAAAGCAATCTTTCTTCTTTTGATCGGTATTGGTGTGTTCAGGAGCATACTGGGCAAGATGGTTGAATTGGTTCACATATTGCATCACAGAAGAATCTTTCTGTTGCAGAGCTAAGAACTGGTCCAGCTTCATCTTCATTACACCTGCTGGGATGTAATGTGCTCGGAAAGCTTCGCGGAATTCTGCCCAAGTAAGCTGATGTCCCTCGGGCTGTGCAGACAACAGGTTGGCGTACCAGGCACTGGCCGGACCACGCAGCTGCTGAGCCGCGAAGAGTGGCTTTTGGATTTCCGTGCAGCGGATCAAACTAAATTTCTGCTCCATAGTACGAAGCCAGTCATCGGCCTCCAAAGGTTCTTCGGCTTTGGTGAATACTGGTGGACGGGTTTCAGTGAAGTCTACATAGGTGGTTTCCTCATCTTCGCGGCGGCCCCGATGCCCGCCACGGTTTTCTCGGTTTTGAGCCATAGCGTTGGCTGCATGAGCCAGGGCCGCGATGGCATCTGCTAAGGTTGGTGGAATGGGTGGTGGATAGGGAGCAGCTCCTTCGTCAGAAGTACCAGCACCATTTGAGCGAGTGTTGACCATCTGTTTCAGGACAATCACTAAGGACTCACATTGCATAACTAAAATAATGTAGCATTACAACTTAGAATACCAAATTTAACAAGGGTTAACACACACAAACGGAACAAGACCCGCCCAGGCTATGGTTCTTGGCACTACGATTACAATACTCGGATACAGAAGACTAAACCCCACTAGTCCTACGACTAGCTTAGTCGATAACGACAACCTCCTCCTCCTCGTCCTCCTCAACGACTACATCCTCCATTGGGTCGGCTGCCTCAAGGTAACCATCCTCTGAAGTCTCACTGTCATAATACTCATCCTCTGGTCCTATGACCACACCCTCCTTAGGCTCCTCCTCTCGTGGAATCAGAATCGGGTTAAGCTGATCGTTCAGCCTATGCACTTCCTCGTGCAACATCTCGTTGTTCCACTCAAGGTTCTCAATGTACCCCTCCAGCTCCTCAACGCGATCACGTGCCGCGCCAACTTGCTCCAACGCTTCCTCCCTCTCTTGAGTCAGGCGGTCGATCTCCCGCCGTAGGTCTCTGTTGGTCCTCACATCCCGGTAATGATCAGCCCGGGCCACCTGGAAGTCCTCCCTCAAGAGGCTCATCTCACGGTGCAGCTCCTTGATTTCTTTCTTTAATTCCTTGCGGCTGCGGCGGGGCGGACGGCTGCCAGACGCCTCGTCACTGTCGCGGGGTGCCAACTGGTGACGTGGAACTCCACGAGGACCAGTCATCTTGCGCGCCGTTAACCTAGTTCGTGCCAGCTGGAAAGGTAAGTTTGAATTAATAAGGATATACAAGGCTAGAAAGAATAGGTGTGATAATTCCTAACCCATATACCCACTTTTAAGGAGGAAGTTATTAACATGGGTGATTATCATGATGCATGCACGTACTTACGAATTTAAAATCATGCAATACAAATCAAAGCATAATTAGTTTAAACATAGGGCTAGTGTTAATGATGTTGTTCCACCTGCTACCAAAACCTTAATACGATAAATTACAGAACAAGATGAGAACTACTCAGTAAGGTAAGATTGTAAGCAGTTTGGACTCAAAATAGCAATTTAAGTTTTTATGATCCAAAATATTTTGAAGTTTTCGAAAGGTAACCTGCAATGTTTCAGCAATGGAACGCTCTGATACCAGCTGTAACAGAACCGCCTAAATCGCATGGCCCACAGGCACCTGTCAACGTCACTAATGACATCTGACAGCCCGACCCGTGTTCCATATGACCTAGGCGGGCTCTGCCGGGCTTCATAAGCACCCGTTACTCCGACAGGATCCCATTGCGAAGTCATTACAGAGTTACAACATTTCATAACAAAATACATCAGAGTAGAATTTGCGGAAGAGTAAATAGTACTTAATGTTACAGACCAGTGTTCAAATAAAATCAAGTGCAGTTATTACAGACCATAAATATAAAAGAGTAGCAGTAGAGTTTGGAACAACAGTACGACAGATAGTTAAATATTACACGAACCCTGCCCAAGGGTTTAACCTTAGTCTTCTTCACTCTCCTGGACGACGGTGACGCAGCACGGAGCGAGACAAACGTCAGTCTCCTGCTGCCCTCCTGCAACGGGGTTAACAAACCCTGAGTACATGGGGTACTTCGCAAGACTTACCCGACTAAAGGTGTAAGATTAGACTCAGGAATGCAGGCTAAGGGGAGTCAAGGTAAGGCTTTAGCATGAGTTCAAGAATTTTACGGAAAAGCATTACTAATCCTAAATCAATATTTTATTTCAATAATACTATTCATCATTATCTATTTCTCCAAATTCTTTCTCATATATCAGCATTCTTTCATTTGCTTAATTCATTCAAAACAATCCTAGTTCTGAACCACTTTCCGATGTAGGGGTGAGGATCAAGTCTCCATATTCGAGGAGCAACGACGATTCGAATCGATTAATACCCAGCTGGGGATCCCTATCCACACTGCGTATGTAGCACTTAAGCTTGCATACGCCAACCCCGCCTACCATGACTTTTCATACCCCGGAACCGGTCCTGCGCCACCCGAGAGCACAGTACTCCTCTCATCTCCAGGCACGACGGCCACGAGGGTACACGCTACTCTCGCCATCTCTCCACTCCCAGTGCGTGGTTGTCGGTTCCAGCAGTAGAGCCACCGGAGTCAGAGGCTTTCCGTAGTATGTGGCTAGTTACAAAGTCTTGATCACAGCAGGCCTGACAACGAACGGTCCCTAATATTTTTCCGTTAGAAACCATGCATTGGGACTCTAACCCAAGTACACTGGTAACTACCCGGTTTTCACATCCCTTTCCGATGGCGAGGATCGCTGGGACTCTAACCCAACAGATGGTCGACCAAACGGAACAACCCATCCATGTGGTTGACAATGAACTAGCTAGGCACACTGCCAACCAACAAGGACATAACCAATCCCATAAAGTGATTCGTTTGTTTCATATTATCACAGTTTTCAAAATAGCATTTTTGCAATTCTATCATTAAGCATGACTAAGCATTTTTCAATACCTTTAAATAAATCAGGGTCTTAGGTATAATATGTGGTCAAGGAAAGGTAATGCATCAATAGGTTATCACTCAACTCCTAATAACCTAATGCAGTAGATTAACTCAAGTGATAAATATTTTAAATAACAAGGAGGGGCTGAATGCACCGGGGCTTGCCTTGAATTGCGTAGAGTGTCGGATCCGGGTCAGTTCCACAAATGTCAAATCCTTGTATAACTTCCTGAGTAGTCTCCTCAGATGGACCCTCAGACTTAACCTCTGGATTCTCGGTCACTACACGTTTGCAATGAATGAATGTGTGAATGTGATGCACATGAAATGACAGACGAAATTTAATAACAAATAAATAAACCACACATGAGTATATGACCCTATCTTAGCTAGACATGAATAATCTAATTCATACTGCCCTAGGTCATAAAGGTGATTGACCTAGAATTTCAATCAATCCAAAAATCACACCAATCAATAATCATTCCATTTATTATTCCTAATATTATCATTTAACCTAACATATAATTTAATTAAATATTTAACTATTTCCATTTGATGTCAAAATGCACCAACAGATAGGTTTTAATACCAAACAGTGACACAATAAATTTCATGATTTTTGGAATATCACAGAAATTATTAAAAATCATTAAAGTTCCTTTTAACATTTAATGTGCTGATTTTTAATTAATACAAAAAACACCCAAATCCTGTATTTAATATTTTTATCAAATTCTACACATCACAGAGAGTATCTAGAAATATTTTCATACTTTTTGGTGCAGTATATTAATCCATAGAAAAATATCAAAACTTAACACTATTCATTTAAATTAAAATGAAAAAGCAATTGGGAAAATCGCTGGAAAAAGGAAACGGCCATTCGGCCCACTACGGCCCAACAGCGCAGGCCGCGGCCGGCGCGCGCGCGCCACCGAACCGGCCCACACCCCGCACCGGCCCAGCACGGCCCAGCCGCGACCGCGCGCGCTCGCCTCCGCGCCGGGACACTGACAGGGCGGGCCCAAGCCGTCAGCCTCCCGCGCGCGCTCACGCGCTTTCGCACGGGACACTGACAGGCTGACCCCAGCCGTCAGTTCCTTCTCCCACCTCTCGCTCTCGGCCCCTTTACAACTCCCGCGCGCGAACGACACGGCGGCTTGCCGCCGGCAGCCTTCCTCCGGCAAGGGAAACCTACCGGGCACCGAGCACAGCCTAGAGGCACTACCCTAGAGACCTAAAACGGCTAGACCCGACCGGCAACGAGCTCGTCGGCCACTCCGGCGGCTCGGCGGCGGCGGCGGACCACAAGCCGGCGAACGCGAAACGAACGCGACCAACTCAAGGCAGGAAACGATTCGGGAACTCACCACGACCCTAAACCACTAGCTGGTTGGGACGGAGACGGGACGGAGGAGCGGGCTTGACGACGTGCCGACCTGCGACGAAAAACACCGGCGACGACCTTTCCCGTTCCGGTGATCCTAGAACACCAAATGGAGAACCATCTAGCACATGAGAAGCTGAGAAACACAAGGACCCTAAAACGCACACAAGCTCCGGTAGAACCTCACCCTACGAGACCGGCCTCGGTTTCCCGACGCGCGGCGGTGCTCTGCTCGGCTCCGGCCGGACGCGGAGGCGACGACCCGCGTTCCCGGAAGCTCGAGGCACCACAGCCCACACCGATGGCACCAATCGACGCGCAAGGGAGCTAGCGAGCTTGCTTAGGGATGGAAGAGGCAATGGTGGCTTGGTCACGGTGAATTTCACCGCACTCCGATGGAGCTCGACGGCGGCCGCGAGAAGAGAAATGAGGTCGGGAAGGTGCTGTGAGGGTTTATAACACCGGGAAAGGGAGGGGATGAGCTCGGCTGGGTCCGGGGCCCCCTCTCGGCTGCTCGACAGCGGCACCGGTTGCCCACGCCGGCCGGACGGCGCCCGGCGCTGCGCGCGGTACGCGCGTCGCGTCGTGGAAGATGAACAGGGGGGTCCCCCCTGTAGCTACAGTGCTAGTTTGAGTAGGTCACAAGCTATTTAATGCAAATTGGAGCTGGTCCAGCCCGAATCCGAGGAAGTGGTGAATACAAAAGTTGTAGAGAATTTCGTGTAGATCATTTTTGCTTTTGACACCCATTTCAAATTCGGCCAAAATTTCGAATTACAGAAAAGGGGGTAAAAGTCAGGTTTGAATTTCAAACTAAAATTTTAAAATTACTTTTGATTCTTCTCAACAACTTAAAAATTGGTAAACATGAAATTTGTTCTCCTCAGAGAGATTGACAACTTCTATGTAGGAAGTTTTTGAATATTCTTAATATTTTTGAAATTGAAGTTTCAAATATAAATTTCATTATAGTAATTTGAGTTAAATTTGAATTTTTATAATATAACTTCAAAATCTCTAAAAATAAAAGTTGTTCCATTTCAAAAAATCTACAACTTTTATTAAGACACTTTTTCCATATTTCATATAGATTTTGAATTGGGTTTTTAGGTCAACTTTAGGGTTTAATTTGATTTTTATTTAATTTCATCTTTGATTTTTGATTAAGGACTTAATAACACAATCAATCCTTAGCTGAAATCAAATCACTCTAGGCCCTAAGCTCAATCATATGCAGATGCTTAAATTTAAATATAATGACATGGCAGATTAATTGAATTGTAATACCAGAGGTATTACACATCTGCACTCTGCCATGTCATGGATCTGTGCCCCAACCTCCTAAACAGAGTTTGGCACGTTGATTTAACATCAATGGCTCAAAATCAACTCACTTGGATCTGGTAGCCCTGTTGGGCAGGGCGCCCGCCCTGTCAATATGGCCTGCCACGTCCGTAATCCGGCGGAGAGGCACCCAAGCACTTGTGGCCGTTCATTTGAAGTCGGTTTTCATCTAAGGGAGATCAAAGGTGGTGCCAAGGATTTATGGACCCACATGTCATCCTCTAAGGGCCACAAACCACCTCTCCAACCGCCAAAACCTGCTCAACCGACCTTATAACCATCATTGAGGAGGATCCTGGAGCGTTGGATGGTGAGGCAGTGGAATCCATCGGGCGCCCACCCTACAACTTCGGCCCACCGACCTCCGGCCACCTCTACAAGTACCTCAGGGGTCCCCAAGTGCTATAAATACCCCCCCGAATGCTACAGTTGTAATCAGTTTAGAAAGAATAGATAGAAATCTAGAGTTTAGTCCATCCTAACTCATCTAGTGAGAAGCCTCCTAACAAGGCTAGTAGTGAGAGTGTGAGTGAAGAGAAGCAGAAGAGTAGGAGAGCTCTGCAAATGTCTCTCGGGCGCTTCCTTTGTAAGGTACTCTTTGATTCGGTAATATAATTTTCTTTCTAGTACTTATATTTCCCGCATTACTTTCAGTACTTACTTTTAGTATTTACTTCCAAGTATTTACTTTAAGTATTACTTTGAGTGCTCAAGTTGTGGTAGTACTAGGGGATTAATTATCGGTTTTCATACACTTAGTGCGGGATCTTCGCTGCTAGACAGTGCTCTAATCTTAACGCGAGGTTAGACTAGTAGCCTATAGTGTAAGCGTGGTGCTTAGACTAGAAGTTACCTTGGATTGCGGCTAGACCCACGGATATTAGTGGTAGGTCTTAGGTGGTAACAGCCCTAAGATCTTCTGGATTCCACCACGTTCGGTCTGGTTTTATCAGCGTAGGGTTTTTCTAGATGTGAGTAATCCCAATCTTTTGGGACCGCGCATTCCCCCGAAGTGCTAATTGAAGTTAACCTACTGTGTTACCTTACATTCCACTCTTGAGCTCATCACTCTACGTCGTTGCTTGGCTCTATCTTAGATTTGATTATTTGGATTAGTTATCATTATACTAGTTCACCCTCATTATAACTCGTGATTGTTCTTGGCTTACCATTGGATATTTCTAGCCATAAGAAGCTTCCCTGTGGAAATAAATACGATACTTGGTTACTCCCAAGTGAAGTGCTACATCGATAGATTTTGTGCGCTTGCGAAATTCTGCAATAGTCATAGGAATTATCAATAAGCTTTTCTAACGCCATTATCAGGAATAACTCTGTTCTTGTTAGTGACATTAGAATTGCCAACAGGGACCAAACAAAAGAACGTTGCGCGCATGAGATACTAGACACAACCCCGGAGTCGAAACATGCCTAAAAATGACCAAAGCTTACCCAAGAAACCCGGCTCCAACGACGAAACCCCACAGCGGAGCTCCGACTGGAACCGAGAGGGACGACAATGACTTCCGGGCGACTTCATCGATGTCACCCCACCAAACAGGACTCAAACGATGCGCAATGGTTTTAGGAGGCTAGCAGCATGACCAATTTCATAGTGGTGGAGCAACGGCGGCGAATTCGGTCGGGAACCGAGAGGCGCTCGCCGGCGACCGAGGGGAGAAAAGGAACGGGACGGGGTGCTCGTCGCCTTTTATGGACAGGGAAAGGGGTGGATAAGCTCGAGCAAGTACCGGGGTCTCCCTGCGACCCTCGTGCGGCGGCATTTCAAAACAATAATTAGGGTTTAATTAAAATTTTTATTTAAGAACTTCAAAATCCCCCAAAATAAAAGTTGTCCCATTTTAAAAGATCTATAACTTTTATTAAGACATTTCCACCAGATTCTATATAGTTTTTGAATTAGGGTTTTAGGGTCCAATTAGGGTTTAAATCAATTTTTCTTTTTAATTTCCAAATCACTTTTGAATACGCAATCAACCATGCATTTGCATACCAAATCACTATAATGCCCTATGCACAACCATATGCAGGGAATTAAAATTATGTTAATTGATACACAAGGTTAGGGTGTTATGCATGATGATTAGCAGCTAATGATGATGACATGGCAGATTTAATTAATCGTAACACCATAGGTGTTACAATTGTTTTAGTTATTCAACTAAATCAAGTGTTATGATTTATTCAAATACTTACCTCTTAGGGCCCGTTTGTTTCCTTAGAATTGGCGGAATTTAAATATACATGATAAACAAAACTATTTAGCTTAGAATTTGAGATTCCACACATTTCCCAATCTCACAAATAAGTCTATCTTCAATTCATAAGGTGGGATATGCTACAATTCTATTCTTCAATTTAGACATTTTTTAACTCACTTTTATACAATAAAGAGTGCAATATATAAGTGTGTTCCTTGTATACCTAATCATAAATATACAAATATATTTCATATACAACTATATTAGCATAATTAATCTATACCTAAATTGTAATTTTTAAAATAAATTTAATTCCTAGGAAACAAACGGGCCCTTAAGGGTAATCGAAGTACTGTAGTAAGGGCCCAGATGCAAATGCTCGGATTATTATAGGCGACAGTATGCCTGAGCCTATTCAACGCCTGAGCCTATTCAACGTGCTGCTATAACTTCTACCATTGCGGGCGCTGCTGATTTTGCTACCTTGCAAACTCACGATGCTCCTATGATTTTTTTTTATGATGCCTCTTTTGACCTATAAAATCCTACTTCAAGCAATCAAACTGGAATTGGAGTTGTCATTCTCACTCAACCTGCTATAAGTATTCTCCATACTACTTTTTTTTTCCAGTTAGCGATTGCTCAGGTCTTGGAACCCTTAGAGTCCGAGGCTAAGCTGTCTCCTGCATTCCATCTTTACGACACAACTTTGCTCACTGACAGTTAGGTGTGCTTGGTAGATCGCCATACTTATCCCAGACATTGGTCAATGTGTCCTCCCATTGCTTAAGGCAGGATATCAATCAAATAAGAAGCTTCTCTGTAATCAGGATCCATAGAGACACATAAAGATATCTGAAGCTCATACTATTGCTAAAAAGGAAAGATGAGCAAGCACCACGAATCCATGCCTTTTCTCTTGCTAGTCACGTGCTCATGCTCTGCTTGTCATGTCAAGCATGTGCTAAGAAACTTTGACTACGGTAACATGAACCCCATCTCTGTAACATGTTCGTATTGCAATGAAAGTTTGAAAATTCAAAAAAGAAGAGCCAAAATGCTGATGATTGTTGGAAAGCTTTTCAAGCCTTCCAAATATAGGAAGAAACAGATGAAAAATAGAAGGTGAAGAGGGCTCTCAATAGGGCCTTACTTGACTGGGCTATATATGTATGGCGAAGGAATTGATGCCCGGTTGAGAAATCTGGCAAGTCATATCATGAGTACTCTGTGTGATACCTTGTCCACCAGAAAGGAACAACTTCCACAAGACCTTTGTCAGGATGCTGTGAATACATTAGTTGATTGCCTGAATTGCATAATTCATTGTATGGACATGCTTGTGTGTTGAAAGATAAGATGCTCTGTTCCATGAAAGTAGAATCAATGCTGCTGGAGCTGGATGCTGCCGTCAGAATCTATCGGCGGCGATCATTCAGACTACTCATATGATTATAGCCATATAGGTGACCATGGCAGTTGAAACCTTCCTTATAGTGTTATTTATTTTTTTCCAATGAACTTTCATGGTGCATTAGAACTTAGTGGAAATTTTATTCCGTGACGTTAAGTACTGTCGAATGACATGTTAGGCATGGGCAGCGTTTCCAACTTGTGATTTTTGCAAGTGTTACCGGAGCAATTCAGCAAATCTCTGTGTAAGTACAATTATGCCCAGACATTGGTTGTGATGTGCACCATTACAATTGAAATGCACCATTACAGTTGAAACTGTGCCAGCGCTAGATCTGAAGCCTGGAAGCTGGTTCTAATGAGCGCTATTACAGATAGTGATGGAATACCACCAGACTGATCAAAAAAGTGCAACATCTCCAGCTGACCTTTGTTACTTTCCCTTCTTCCACAGGTCTGTTTTTTAAATAAAGCCTATTAAGTTGTAATGAAGAGGAGCATCAAATGCTTCCAAAGAATGTAGCTTACCATCCAGCTCCATGACACCAGAGTTAGGTGAAGTGATTTGGAACTTGCTACAACTGATAGTGCACCAAAACTGGAAGGTATGCATTGACACGACACACGACATGAAGCTACTGCTAAAGCATTTTGCTTCCTTTATCTATTAATCAGATATTCAGTTCCTTCAATTCAAGGGTGTCAAGGAACAGCAAGATCGCTAGAACTTATAAATAGTGTAAAATTGACATATCCGCACAATACAGGGCAATGGGAGGTACAAAGATAAAGAAGCACATGATTTCAGAGGGAACAGATCTATTGCGAATGATAGCAAAAACAACATCAATCTGTTGTCCTAACTATGAATACATAAAGCCTACTTCTCTTTATCAGAAACCTCATTGAAAGACAGGTCGAGGTATTCTGCTAGGCTCAATCCTGATGATGTTTTAATCTGGCATTGAGCAGGTGTTTCCTTCTTTTCGCGCAGCGATTTTGGAAGCCAGGACTCGTTGGAGTCATACTCACCCCTAGGTATAAGTATGTTGCCAACAGCAGGTTGCAAGTCCAGCCAAGGGTCATCAAGCATTGACTTGTTGAAGTAACTCTGGCCTTGCCAGCCAGGATGGTTCTGGAAACCGATGCCACCCCTCCCCCCTCTCCCCCTTGAACCTGGGCTGCCAAAGTAGTTGGGCTCCCTGCCACGTCCATAAGATGAGTATCGGCCACCTCTTGGTCCGTAATTCATTGGGCTACCACCTCGGCCGGGATTCGGGTGCCTGAACCCAAAGTTTGGTGGATTTGAATAAGAACCTCGACCTCGAGGACCAGAATGTGAGCCCCAAGGAGGTGGAGCGCGAGGAGGAGCTGACATTGGATCCTGGAACTGCATAGGATGACTTTGCCTTGGACTGCTCCCTGGTGCATCTTGTGACATCGGGGACGGAAAGTGAACTTGTGATGGTATATGCTGCTGGTGTGGAGGGTGATAATTGCTGCTATAGTTCCCTGGTCGAGTTAGAAACATTGGTCAGGGTGACATTCTACAGTAGTTAAGACATCACAGATGGAACTGAAAAGGAATTGGTAGGTTAAGCATGCAGATGATAGAACTAAACACGAGTGATGCTAAGCACAAGAGAACAAGTAGATGTTAGCAATCCTCACACAGTAATAATGGAACCAGACACCAAAAATATTTTGCATCCATACTGGACACTAGTATATTATATATAAGTAATAAAGCACTTTAGACTTCAAATCATTAACCCAAAAGGTTGTATAAGTTTCTTTAAGGGCACTCCCAACCCTGAAACTACTACAGTTTCCATAGCACTCCCAACCCAAAAAAAATGCTTAGCCTGGCGTCAGACTACGAATTGTTAAATTCGTTATGGCGTGTGGCTAATTTTTTCCTGGTCCATGGCTTCATTTAGATTACACTAGTTACATCTTGTTTGTGATAAGAACCCACTGAAATAGATGTTCTTCTGTACTGAAATTTCTCTCTTTGAGACAAATTTCTGAAATTTTGTTTTGATTTAATCAGGTTGAATCATCAAAGTGGTTTCATGAACTTTCTACAGCAAATAAGATGGCAGAGTGTAAAAATAATATGATTCTCTGAACCATATTTTCATGAGATGTAAAAGCAAATGAGAATGGATACTGTTTGCTATAGTTGGGCGCTAAAAAGTCTTGTTCTTATGCAAAGTAGTAACTGACTGCGCATAGGCAACTTGGTTGCTTACCACAGTTGATCTATCTCTTTTTTGTGCTGCATTTAAGTTTTCTTGATTTCTTCTATATGGAAACTGCTATGGAAATCCTGGATTGGGAAGAATAGTTTAATGGATATTAATTGTTTTCATCACTCTTGGAAACTGCCCATGGAAACTATGGGTTGACCCTAATCAATCATATTGAACCTAGCTTGTATGTAGTATGCCACAGTAAGGCTGTTTTCTTAACTGTGATATATAATTATCCGTTTCTCACTGGCATCCTTGTCTCTCTGGTTAACCAAATTCCAGCTACTGAAGTGTTATAAGAAACATGTCAAAATTCCTATAGTCTCAATCTTACAAATATCACTAAACTGGAATCCAAGAATATCATTCTTTGTCTTTGGAGAACTAGATACCACATCCTTTTGTATGCCATGCTACCTATAACATCTAATTCCTCAAGACAAACAAATTTTAAGAGCAAAACAAAAGGTTAAAAGCTGATTGATCATCTTAAACATGCTATATCAGCATATTGGAAATTCGAATTGAATAGAAGAAACTGCATTATGCTAAAAGAATGTTTAGATTTAACTGAGAAACATCACAGAGTATCTTTAGAACAGAAGCGAGCCTTTCCCAATTCAACTGTAACACTCATAGAAAATGAAAAATTAAATCTGAATGCAGATTCAACCAGAAAAATCATGTATGTAGCAGTCTAATAGAACACATAGAAACCCTTATGGTGTTAGGCACAAGGTCAGCCACTGCCAACAGAACAGATAGGCCGAATGCCCAACTATACAAGAACACATAGTTGCTGTTCTTGTCTAGAATGTGCAAACCCCAGAAGAATAATGTTGACTGAAAAGTGAAAACTAAGTTTGCCTCTTAGAATGCAAACCAGGAAGGAGCTGTACTGTATAACCAAGTTCCCAGCAAGTCTGCTTCATCCCTACCTGTTTTATACTTGTAGTAGGGAGTGTTTTGTTAAGGCTTAGGTTTAATGGAGTATGGCAAAGTGTAACTACAGCTGTCTATACTAGAAAACAGAAAGAGGACTTTGTTGTTAAGATTTAGATTCGATTATGAGCATGGGGTGGAAGAGAATTGTGCAGTATATTGAACCCTAATCTGACAGCGACATCAGTGGGGAGAAGAGAAGAGTAGCATAAGCTAGTAGGCGAGTGTAGGGCAGTACGGACCGTAAGCCGGCGGAGGCGGGGCGTAGGAGGCGGGTGGGCTCTTGCGCTTGTGGGACCAGGTGGGATTCGTGGGGCCGCCGGAGTGGGAGGAAGTGAAGGCGGCGGCGGGGTTGGTGTAGTAGTCGAACCGCTGGGGCGGGGGCGGGCACACGGATGCGGCTTGGTCCCCCGGGAGGTCAGGGTCCGGGAGGAGGCTCCCCGCGGGCGCCGGAGGAGGAGGAGCGCCCGCCGGCGACGCGTTTGCGGCGGAGCGCAGGGCCAGGAGGCGCGCCCGGCGCTGAGAGGAGGACTCCTCCGCCTCGTGCTCCCCGCCGTCCATGTCGATTCTGGACGATCCGGAACCGGATCGAATCGCTCGCTCGCTCACTGTCGCCGAGGTGGCGTCGTCCGCCGTCCGCTGCTGCTGCGGGCGACGCCGGGAACCGGGATTCCCTTCGGAAAGCGGTAGCGGACGCGAGCACGGGGTGGAAGAGGGGAGCTGACTACCGCGGACAAGGATGGGCTGAAGATAGGTCAGCCCACCAGCCCATGTAACCACATTAATCTTTTTCTATTTTCTTCTTCCTTTTCCACTATTTGAAGCATAATTTAATTTATGCGGTTTATATATTTTTCAATTTTACAATTTAATACTCTTTTATGCTTTTACCATGGTGTGAATAGAAATTTGACGTTTATGCTTTTACTAGCAAGTGGATCAGTTGGGGTTACTCCTGGCGTTCCTTTACTAGTTTGATTAAAGAGTAGCTGTTTTTTTCATCATGGAAGAGCATCTTCAGGAGTTTGGTATCGTTTAATTGCTAAACTAATAGATCCACGCCATATTCTTTTGACCAATCAGCACTTTTTTCAGCTATAAAATAAATTTTTTTCTCAGAATAAGTCAGCATCAGCCAAAATCAGCGTATGTTTTCAGCCCAAAAGAACAGGGCACTAGCAACTTAACACAAGAAATAGCAACCTTAATGATCCAGACAAAAAATTGTTATCCTTCTCCAGTACTCATTGAAAGGGTCGAGATGGCGGACTAGAGGGGGGTGAATAGTCCGATAAAAAATAAATCGCAGCGAAAATAGAACCTAATCGGTTCTAGCGACAATTCACCCCTCTAACTAAGACTCCTTGCAAAAGATCCTAGCAAGAAGCAAAGGTGCAAGTCTAGCTTGAGCTTCCTTAAACCGTTCTAACGCAAGATCACACAAACCTAAGCGCTAGTTCTTCAAGCACCGGGAGAGCTCCTACCAACTAGCAAGCAAAAGCGTGCTAAGCACCTAAGCCCACTAATGCTCAATGACAAGGATACACAATCCTAATCAAGGAGCGCAACTTATTTAGTTACTCAAACTAAACAAGACACTAGTTCTAAGCTACACAACCAAAGAACGTGAGTGGCAAGCTACACAAGCTAACCGACCTCACAAGAACTACAACTACACAAGTAAAGTAAAGAACAACAATAATAACTTGTGTAGAGAAATGCAAACCACCGCGAAGTATGATGTAGAGGATGACACGATGATTTATTTCCCGGAGGTTCACTTGTTGCCACAAGCTACGTCCTCCGTTATGTCCACCTACACTCCGTGGTTCGGTGGCTAATCGATCACAATGATCAAGCTCTACCAAAGAGCGCCACAAGAACCTACCCGACGAGTGAGATGTCGAGTGACACGCTCAACTAGAGTTGCTCTTCGCGATCTCCCGCGGGGCGAGCACAACACCCCTCACAAGCACCTCTCCGGAGCCAAGCACAATCTCCTTTGCTTGCTTCGACGGAGCCACAACCCACCAAACCGTCTAGGAGGTGGCAACCTCCAAGAGTAACAAGCACACCGGCTTGCAACACGATCACCAAGTGCCACTCGATGCAAACTCTCAATGCAATGCACTAGCGATCGATCTCTCACTTATTGGATGTGAATTGGATGAGCACAAGTGAGTTGGAGAGCACTAAGTCATGCACAAGCAAGGGAAACACATTCCCAAGGTGCAAGACACATGCAACAGCCGGCCAACACCTTCTACTTATAGCCCTCAGCTCAAAAGAGTCGTTGCCAACTGAAAACGGCCGTCGGACCGAACCAGCGCGCCACCGTCGGGCCAAAGCCCACGGTCCGACGCTCTCGATGGCCGCCACGTTTCAGCTCGATTCAACCGTAGCCGCTGGATCTCAACGGCTATTTCTCGCGCCGTTTTTCCAACCGTCGGACGCTCAAGCTGATGGTCCGACGCGCGCACTGCTCCAGGTGTCGGACCGTCCGACTCTCACAGACGGGCCACAGCTCGGCCACCGTCGGACTCTCGCGCGGTTAGCCGTCGGACCAATGATCACCACGGTCCGACGCTTCTAGAGAGGTTTCAACTCGCTCGAAACCATCGGACTCTAGTCCGACGCTCGCCGTCGGACGAAACTCTACCGTCCGACGCTCTCCCGAACGCCACGCGTCACGCCGACACTGCTCTGCACCGTCGGACCGAAGCTGGCAATAGTTCGACGCTCGTTAACCGAGCGTCCGATGCTTCCACAGATTTGCACAGAGCCTGGGACCGTCGGACCCTTCACACCAATGGTCCGACGCCCTGTCCAAGCCAGCGTCCGACGCTCTTTTTGAGCTCCTCTCAACTCCAAACTTCACCACCTTTGCAAATGTGCTAACACCACCAAGTGTACACCTCATGTGCATGTGTGTTAGCTTTTCACAAACATTTTTCAAAGGATTTTCTCTCTTTTCACCACGCCACTCGATCCTAGTATTGCATGCAAGTTAGATCACTCAAGTGGCACTAGATGACCAATATGCAAACAAGTTTGTCCCTCTTGATAGTACGGCCATCTATCCTAAATCCGGTCAAGCACTTCTCTACTCAACCTTAGACCGGTGAAATGGAAACGCCCTAGGTTATACCTTTGCTTTGCGCTTTCCATTCCAATCACCGTCTTCATCTCCGTCTCCGACACCATCGATGCCGATGCAACACATGCACCAACACCTCATGAATTATATGATCCACTCCATATCATCACATGGCTTTTGGTTCATCGACCCTCGACTTGCTTGCTCTTCACCGTTGCGTTGGTCCATCGGCGCCAAGCCATTACCCGACTTGCCCTTCACACTTGCAACCGGTCCGTCGACGCGAAGCCTTGCCTTGATCTTCTCCACCTAGCCACATGACTCCATGTCATGTCTCATGCGTTTAGCTCCTTCATACCATATGTGTGAGTTAAGCATCATCTCCAATCCATTTTCACCTCCATGGCATAGATGCTCACACACATGTACCTGTGGACTAATCACCTGTGTAATCAACACTTAAACACATATTAGTCCACTTAAGTTGTCACTCAATTACCAAAACCAAACAAGGACCTTTCACTCATCTATAATAGCTTCCTATGAATGATTTTGCAGTAGGTATTGACATTTTGGTTTTCCTACATATGTTGATGTTGCTTTGCTTAGTGCTTAGTAGTCACCCACTCTGCTCCGGTTACACGGTGCGCGTACATACTAACAATGCTTATGCTACTGTGAACCAAACAACAGTTTAGGGGTCCTTTGGCACACGGGTGAACCGCAGTAAAACTGAAGGATTCATTCCTATGGAGTTTGCTGACGTCATATCCCCTTTGGCAGCAAAGGAATTCATCCGGAGGAATCCATTCCTATGGATTCAGCCTCTCACTGTAGCACAGGAAAACAAACATCCAGGTCGAGCTCATTTTGTCGCGCAAGTCCGAGGCAACGAGCATCGCGAGCAGGCTCTTGGCGAGGCCCTCCTCGGCGGTGTCAGAGTCGGAGAGGGCGGTGGACGCGGCGAGCAGGTCCGACGCGACGGCGAGCTCCCGAACGTGGCCACGGTGCTGCCCTAGCGTCAGCATCGCTCCGGTGGCCGCGGACATGAGCTGGATCTGGGCGACTTCGCCGCGGCGAAGGGGAGCAAGGACCAGATGCGGTAGCCCGCGGGCGCCACCATCGGGCCACGCTCTAGGAGGCCCAGCGCGCCGTCGACGTCGTCCCCACCGCGGGGAGCTCTGGGACCGGCGAGCGGGGGGGGGAGCGGAGGGGCTCGGAGGGGAGGGCGCACCGGAGGAGGGAGATGGAGCGGAGGATTCGCTGGAGGAGGGCGCCGCCGCGGCCGTCCGCCTACTGCGTGCACGCGAGAGAGACGGGAGGGGACGAAGCCTTTTTTTTTACGACTGGGACCGAGGCGTCGGTGGATGCGAAGGAAAGCAAGTGCCTTTCCTATCCTGCGAAGTAGTTTTCCTACGATTTTCCTATATCCTCCCAGTGAGCCAAAGGGGGCCTTAAAGTTTATAACTCGTCCCGTGCGTGCTCTTTTTGTGTTTGGCTGCTCCATCACAAAGGCTTAGGATAGTCTTACGTGGACGAAACCCTACCGATTTCTTTATGTAGCCCGTGTACTCTTTTAATTTCTTGTTACTGAGAGCAAGACATGCTCTAAAGTTTATAACCGCCACAACAGACGGAGGAACGTTCGAGGAGGAAAAGTGTTGACCAAATCATTAGAGCCGCTGGTCCCCTAAAAAATAGGGTTTCAAGTCCTCTGGCGGCGACGCCAGAGTCCCTGTCTTTCTCACGTCAAGTTCGACGTGATCCATCTACTTCGCGTGAAGATTGATCCGCGCTTCCCATTTGGAAGGGCAGTGGTGCTCAGGGCGAGACCATGGCGACTCGCGATGCAAAGGAGAAGGGAAAAGCAAGTGGAGGCGACGAGGAAGAAGAGATCGATAGCCTGGAAAAGCACCTGGACGAGATGTACCTGCAGGGAGAAGAGGGGGAGGATCTAGATCTTTCAGGCGAACTTGAGGAACTTGTCAAGGAGGCAAGATGGCTAGCCCTTTTTAGGGTTTTCACGACGAAACCGTTCAGCCATGCGGCTTTGTTCAATGCGATGAGGAACGCTTGGGCTCCGGCTATGGAGGTTACTTTCAAAGCGAGAAAACCAAATCTGTTTGTAGCTCAGTTCCATTGTCTGGGAGATTGGACAAGGGTCATGGAGGGAAGACCGTGGTTGTTTAGAACAGCAGCCGTGGTCATGGAGGAATATGATGGGTTCTCCGATGTCAATTCAATCAAGCTGGACAGGATACCTGTGTGGGCTCGTATCCAAGGCATGCCGGAAGGATTAATGAAGAAGAAAGAATTGGGAGAAAAGATTGCAAAGAAGGTGGGTGATGTGATCCAAGTTGTGGTGACAGAAGGGAAGATTAATTCTACACCGTATTTGCGCACCAAGGTTTGGTTGGATATCAACAAACCTTTAGTAAGGATGGTCCCAATTATGTTGAAAGAGAGGATGAAATATTTGGTACAATATGAGAAGTTGCCGAGCTTCTGCTATTTTTGCGGATGCATGGGACACGAAGTCTTCGAATGTGGAGATGGTATTCATCCGAAAGAAAGTTGGGGATGGGGTGAATGGGTGCGTGTGCCTTTTGCTAGTCTCAGAGCTGGTAGAGAGGATAGAGGAGGTAGAGGAAGAGGGAGGGGAAGAGGTCGTGGTGCTGCTCCCGGTGGGGGTCAGAGTGGTGGAAGTTTTGAGGATCCGCTGGTAGATGATTTGCCATCAGAGGAGGAGGCTGATGAAGACCAAGACGGAGACCTGAATATGGAGAAGGCAATAGTTGTAAAGGATAACATGACAGTCCCAGAAGCAAGTGTAAGTCCCTTGGCAGAGAAAGAGAAGAAGAGACCCAGAACCTCGAGCCTGGTCGAGGAAGGTAACAACACTACTGCAAGATCGGCGCTCTCCTTCGAGGAGAGTGGCCGGGCGCAATGAAACTCTTAGCTTGGAACTGCCAGGGCCTTGCTAGTGCCCGGGCAGTTCGCGCGCTCCTGGAAATCCAGGAGCGAGAGAGACCAGATGTGTTTTTTCTGTCTGAAACACATTTGGGAAGAGCAAAGGCAGAAAAGCTGAAGCGAAAGTTGGGATGTGATCACTTTCTAATTGACGAGAGTGATGGCCGGAGCGGTGGTCTGCTCATGCTGTGGAGGAAGGAGACTACTATTATTTGTAAAGGTGTCTCTAAATACTTCATTGACGTGGAGATTCAAGGTAATGCTATGTGGAGATTAACTGGAATTTATGGAGAGCCGAGATGGGATCATAAACAAGTGACATGGGATACTTTGCGGTCCCTACATGATAACATGGCTACTCCATGGTTGGCTATAGGAGATTTCAATGAGATTCTTTTTCATCATGAAAAGGAGGGAGGAAGAGCTAGAACACAGTCTCAGTTGCAAGCATTCCAGGATTCCCTTACGGATTGTGAGCTAGCGGATATTGGATTTGTGGGTGATATCTTTACTTGGCAGAGGGGGAAAATCAGAGAAAGGTTGGATCGAGGAGTGGCAAATGCGCATTGGAATATTCTGTTTCCAGAGGCTCAATTAAAAAATGGAGAGATGGTCAAATCTGACCACCGTCCACTTATTGTCCATACAGATGGAGCTCCTGTTCAGTTCTCGCAAGAAGAAAGGCCAAGAAGATTTGAAGCAAGATGGTTAAAAGAGGAAACGGTGGAGGAAATTGTACAAGCGGCATGGACGCGGGCTGCTGCGAGGGGAGGCGGCCCAAAATTGATGGCGAAGGTAAAATCTGTACATGATGATTTACATGTTTGGGATCGGGAGGTTCTGAAGAAGCCTGTTCAGCGTATGAAAAAACTGAAAAGGGAGCTGGAGAAGGTGAGACGGGGTCCATTGACAGATGAATCAATAGCAGCACAAAAGAAGATCCTTCTTAGGCTCGAACTTTTGTTGGAACAGGAAGAAATCTTTTGGGTACAAAGAGCCAGGGCGAATTGGCTAAAGCATGGAGACCGAAATACAAATTTTTTCCACCAATATGCTTCGTCTCGGAGGAGAAAAAATTTTGTTAAGGGTTTAGTGGATGAGCTTGGGGTAAGGCATGAGGATGCAGGGGAGATGAGGGGGATGGTGAAGGATTATTTCTGTAATCTTTTCACATCTGAAGTACAGGATGTTGATCATGGAGTGTTAGGGGATGTGAATTGTAGGGTAACAGCTGAGATGAATCAACTTCTTCTAGCTCCTTTCTCTAGGAGGAGGTGAAGAAAGCTCTTTTCAGCATTGGTGATCTTAAGGCCCCTGGACCTGATGGTCTACATGCAATTTTTTTCAAGCGTTTCTGGAATATATTGGAAGAAGAATTGACCGATGAGGTGCTGCAAGCAGTGAATAATTCAACTATCCCAGATGGATGGAATGACACCACAATTGTGATGATACCGAAGGTGGAGAATCCAGAGAATGTAGGGCAGTTCAGACCAATTTCTCTATGCAATGTGGTATATAAGGTAATATCAAAGATCTTATCAAGCAGATTAAAGGTGATTTTACCAGATATTATAAGTGACCATCAAAGTGCTTTTGTGCCGGGGAGGATGATTACTGACAATATTTTGATTGCTTATGAGTGCATACACTCAATGAAGAGGAAGCAGGGGAGTAGGGGATTATGTGCAGTAAAGTTGGATATGCATAAAGCATATGACAGAGTAGAGTGGGTTTTTCTTGAGAAAATGATGTTGAAACTTGGTTTTCATCAAAGATGGGTGAAGATGATTATGGCCTGTGTTACATCGGTTAAGTACAGGGTCCGTTTTAATTCAATGGAAACTGATACTATTATTCCTACAAGGGGCTTAAGACAAGGTGATCCATTGTCACCCTATCTTTTTTTGATAGTTGCAGAAGGCTTATCGTGTATGCTGAAAGGTGCTGAAGAAAGAGTGGAGTTGGAGGGGGTTAAGGTATGCAGGACAGCCCCGGTTGTCTCACACCTACTATTTGCTGATGACTCACTCATTCTAATGCATGCTGATAAGAAAAATGCAGATTGCTTGTCTGACATTTTGAACAGATATAGTGTTAATTCAGGTCAGAAAGTTAGTGAAGCCAAATCAAGTATTTTTTCTCCAAAAATACTAATGTTGATTCCAAAGTGGAGGTTTGTGAAACTCTGAATATCATGACTGAATCCCTTAGTGATAAATACTTGGGACTGCCGGCAATGGTGGGAGCAGACCGCTCTGACTGCTTTCGCCACCTGGTTGATCGTGTAAATGCCAGAATAAATGGTTGGAAGGAAAAGCTTCTCAGCATGGGAGGTAAGGAGATCCTGATAAAATCAATTGCTCAAGCTATACCAGTATATGCGATGATGGTGTTCAAAATTCCTAACAAAATCTGCAAAGGAATAAGTACTGCCATTTCGCGATACTGGTGGGGTGATGACAATGATAAAAACAGGATGCATTGGCAAGAATGGTGGAAGATGTGCATGCCGAAGGGCTCTGGAGGAATGGGATTCAGAGATATACAATCTTTCAACCTGGCAATGCTAGCTAAACAAGTGTGGAGACTGCTGAGAGAACCGGATTCACTGTGTGCAAGGGTACTAAGAGCTCGGTACTATCCAGATGGACAACTACTAAAGGCAACGAGGAAAAGTGGCAGCTCTTATACTTGGCAGAGTATCTTAGCGGGTCTCGACTGCTTTAAGCTTGGGTACATATGGAGGGTTGGAGACGGTACTCAGATCAACATATGGAAAGATAATTGGATACCGGGGAGTCATGACATGAAAGTTCAAACACGAAGAGGGAACAATCTTGTTACTTCAGTAGGTGAAATTATCAATCCGTTGACGGCATCTTGGGATGAGGACTTAGTACGCGCTATTCTTCAGACTGATGCTCATCGTATCCTGCAGATTCCTATTACGACAGGAAGGGATGATTGTGTTGCTTGGCACTTCAACAGAAACGGTTTATTTTCCGTAAGATCGGCATATCACTGTCAATGGAAAAAGAAATTTGGAGCTCGGGGTGCAGCTATGCAAGGTAGTGGCACTAGTAATCGCCAGGTCTGGAAAAAGCTTTGGCAACTCAATGTGCCGGAAAAAGTTAAAATTTTTGGCTGGAGAGCTCTCCGAGGTTTTATGCCGTGCAATGCTATTTTGGCAAACAGACATATCATACCTGATGGTGGATGTCCTGTGTGTCATAATGGTGCAGAAGATATAAATCATCTAGTGTTCACGTGTGATAGAACCAGAGCTGTCTGGAGATCAATCGGCATTTGGGAGAAGATCAGGAGGTTTTTGCAATCTGATCGTTCAGGATCTGTGGTGATTGAGGATATGATTATTAAAGGGGAACAGGCACACGGCCTGGAAGTTGGGCTTGCCGAGCTAATCCTGACTGGAGGTTGGTACTTGTGGTGGGAAAGACGGCAGCTAACGCATGGAGAGGAAATTCAGCTTCCACTAAGAGCAGGCATTGCTATTGTTTCATTAACAAAGAATTATAAGCTAGCCATGAAGAAAGGCATCAAGCTACGGGAAGGATGGAAGAAGCCAAGGGAAGGGAATATTATTTTGAATATCGATGCTTCATTTGATAAGGACAATGGGTGTGGCAGTACAGGTGCAATTATCAGAGACAGCTCGGGGGGGGGGATGATTGTAGCTTCAAATACTTTTCTCCATTATCTAGTTGATGCACCAATGGCTGAAGCTTTTGCTCTAAAGGAGGGACTGATGCTAGCTCAACATATTGGGGCCAATAGGCTGACTGTTCAAACTGATTGTATGGAGGTCGTGGAGATTATGGAGAATGGGGGCTTCACTGCAAATTCAGCTGCGGCAATTTACGACGATTGCAATATAGTTTGGACTGGATTCCAGGAGATATCTATTGAGCATTTGAATAGGGAAGCAAATCGAGTGGCGCATGAGCTAGCTAGACAAGCAATGATCTCTAGAGTTAATTGTATTTGGGACGATGATCCCCCGGGTTTTATTGTTCAGCTCCTAGCAAACGATGTAACTATATTTGAGCAATAAAGTTTACCCAATGTTAAAAAAAAACGTCCGAGGAGGAAAAAAAAGGAAAAATAGAAACCAGCACGGCCACAGAAACGGATCTGACGACCAACCAAATTAAAAAAAAACGAACATGGGAACCGCTAGCCAGCGCTAGTCTGTGCAAGTACACGTTATGAGTACGTTTTAAGTTTGATACGGGGAGCATGACGTGAAATCGAATTCCATATCGATCATAGCTATCACAATCTATTCAAATTTATACGAGCATGAGTCATATAAAATTTGGAACGAAGAAACTCTTCATTACATGATAATTTGAGTACAACAATATAGATCTCTACAACTAATAAAACTAAAGAAGAGGTAAAGTTTTGGTGTGACAATTGGGGGTCGTCCGTTCGCCTCTCATGCGAAACCAGGGCTGGATAACGAGCCAGAAGGCTTGCTCGGCTCGGCTCGTTAGTGAGCTCGAGCTGGCTCGTTTAGCTCGCGAGCCAAACATAAAAAAATAAAAAAAATACTCTTTCCGTCCCAAAATAGATATAGTTATGGGATGTGTGCTGGTAAAATTTTCTCAACTTTAACTGAATTTATAGAAAATGCGTGAAACATTTATATCTTAAAATAAATATATTATGAAAATATATTCAACGATCTATCTAATAATACTAATATATATTAGAAATATTAATATTTTTTTATATATATTTGGTCAAAGCTAAAAGTCTTTGACTTCTCGAAAAGTGAGAATAAATCTATTTTAGGACGGAGAGAGTATATGTATTTATTGGAATTTTAATAATAACAATAATTCAAAAGAAAACCATAATCAAATGAAAAAATAATATATACTCTATAAAGTATAATAATATACTGTATCAGTTTGTTAGGTACAGTATGTATATATAACAAAAGCACGTTACTTTAATGGCTTGTGAATTGACTGGCTCGTACGAGCTAACGAGCAGCTCGCAAACCAACTCGAGCTGGCTCGTTATAAATCGAGCTGGCTCGTTATAAAACGAGTCGAGCTCAAGCCGAGTCATTAACGAGCGAGTCGAGCGAGGTAGCGAGCTACGAGTTTTTCATCCAGTCTTATGCAAAACCCGCGTGCCCTCTTCCTCTCGCAGACCCTCCTGCGAAACCCTCGCTATCCCTTGCGCGTTCTCCCTCTCGCGTCTTGCCAGCAGCAGACCTCGCCGTCGCCACACGCTCCTGCGCCCTCATGGCCACGCGCCGCCGCCGGTCCCTCGGCCGTCGTGGCCGCAGCGAGGCCCTATTCCTGCGACGCCGCACGCGCCGGAACTACCGACGAAGACCACAACCGCCGGAAACGTGCCACCGGCCCCACGCCGCCGGCAATCCATCGACCGTCTCGGCTGCAGCGAGGCCCTCTACCTGCGACGCCGCATGCTCTGGAACCGCCGGCAAAGGCCACGACTGCCGATACCTGCAACTGAGGTGGCCTGCTGCATCGCCACAACGACGAAGCCATTCGCAAGTTAAGCACCACATGCCCCCCGCGTCGTGACCTACGGTGAGCCACCAAACCTCTCCCTATCCTCGCTGCTGCTATTTAGATTTCCTCCATCCTCCACTTGATTCTTCCCATCGGCGGAACGAGGTCATTAGGATCCAGCACGTGTGTGTATATATATATATATATATGTGTGTGCGCATTTTATATACTCCCGGGAGTAGTTACTTTCATATAATCTAACACTCACATCCTCTTATGCTCCTAGGCTCAGCAGGTTTTGGATAGAGAGAATCCGTTAACAAATATTTTAGCTATTATAAACTATAAAATAATATGTCAACGGTGCCTTAATTCTCGGATGGCCATTGGACAAGCTTTGCTCTGGCTTTGCATGCATGACGATTTTGAATTTGTATTTGTCAGTACATGTTTTTTCCGAGTATTTGAACATGCAAATAACCGTGTGTATACTTTTTAATAGTTAATTATATACGTAGAATGAAATATCCTATTCTGAGAAGAGTACATGGACATACTTTTTTGATAGTATATGTATAGTATGTGTATATACTTGCCGCGTATGGACTGCGGAGTATGCATGCATACAATTAATCTGATTGGGTATGCTCAGATTCGTAACCTTTTAGAGTACGTATACATGCTAAAGTATTCATATTTAATTTTGTGAATATATTGAGGATGGCAGGTATCCATGCATACACGTATAAGTATACGTGCATTCTTGTACGTTGGAATATGTTTATATCCACATCAAAAAGAAAAGTATTATTGCATACTTAAATCACATAATCAGAGTATATGTGCATACATTCACGTATGGAGATATACAAAACAAGTAGACTAGGAGAGTATATATTCATACTATTTTTTTAGAACAAAATATATGTACGACAATTTGCCGCCGCCGGCCATCCAGATTTGAGTAGTGAATAAAATACATGTAGATCAGGGTAGTTAATCCTTCTTGTTGTCATCGACAGCAACAAGATCAATGCAAACAGCCGCCGCCCCTATCCCGGATCTACAGTCTGCAAGTATATTAAAATGAAATTAACAAATCGATCACAACAAAGAAGAATTAGTGAATGGAGATCAGGTTCCTACCTGTATTCTGTTGTTGAGAGGTCGCAGCCCTACCGCCCGGCGTCCAGCAGGACCGTGCGCCTTGGTTCCATCTCCTTTGGATAGGCAGACATGCGTGTGCAGAACTGCAACCGTATATACTTGCCATGGTGGATCCTGAAAATTAGGATCGACCTGACTTGCAACCGTATATACACATACTATACGGGATAAGTTTCCTGAAAATTAGGATCGACCTCTCCTAACGGGTAGCATGTCATGGCGGATCCGTTGCTTATACGGGTTGCTGGAAAAGCAATAGGGAGTAGCTACTCCCAGGGAGTAGGAAAATATATATATATATATATATATATATATATATATATATATATATATATATATATATCATGCGCACCGCGTGTTTGAGGAAATGCCTCTTAGAGGGTGTTCTCTCCTATACCAGTAGGATGTGGTGTGTACTTAGATCTATCAGTAAGTTGTATTTCAGTCCGATTAAAAGTTTGATATGGGTCAACTTTTTTGATGCTTTGATATTTAGGTCATGTAGTAGCTCATATGATGTGGTGCTCACGCGAAACGCACTGGATTTTTTCTGAAAATCTAACATAGCTTTAAACTGGTTGTATGCCCACCTTTTAGGCTTTGTAAAAATGAGATAGCATTTTTTTCCCATTGCCATCACTAATTATCTCACATTGTCAGTCAACTAATAGAACATATTAATATAAAAAGGAGCTTGTTTGCAATCTTCTGAACTCAGAGTAGCTGAGTCAACTAATATTTGATGATGACACTTAGGAAAATTGAAAGGGCAATGCACAAGCAATTCTCTTTCTGAATCAAAACATGTTGTTGTGTGGACATCGAGAGTGACTTGAGGCGTAGACTAGGAGGATGCTCTTGGGAGAACTAAAATAAGAATACAATTTATTTACAGAGCATTTTTTTTTATAGATAGACTGTGATTCAGGAGGATATTATTTGCTTCTTATTGTTCTGTAAGCTATATGTGCAGATGAAAGCCTCCAGGACTTTTTGTTCTAAAAAATTGATTAGGATTTGGGTTTCAAATGGCTGTTCAACACACCTGTAATTTCAGTTTGCCACAGGATTTTTGCTTCTATGTTGAGTATGTAGGGTTGTGGTACCTGAATTTTTTTTGCTTCTGAATTGGGTAATGACTCAAAGGGCTAACTATTATTCAGTACAGTCTATTTGAAAACTTCCCTGGCTGGGGTAGAGCTGTGGTCTTTCTGCTGAATGATTTGGCTTCATTTGATTATGCAATGTTTGATCAGCAAGGGTGTTGTCTCACAATAAAAGTTCAACGGCTGGTGACTCCCCACTTCTTTAATTTTTATAATTTTGTGTAGACTTTTCATGAATTCTTACTATCTTCTCACATTGAGTTTTGGTGAAAAATGTAGAATGCTAGCATTGTTGAGTTTGTTGGTAGGCAACTAAAAGCATCGACTCTTGATAATTTGGGCTGGTTTTCTGATATAATAGTGATCAGTAGGCCTACAACTTGGTGCCCCATATTTTGATAATGGTTTTGGGCTGCGACCTTGTTGAACTCGGGTTCAGCAACTTTGTCCTAATCTGCCATCATCAACTTGGTCCTTTTTTGCACACATGAAGGCACTAACTGAAGTAGTTTGTTGCTGCATTTGTAACCTCATAGGAATAACAAACAAGAAGCTATCAGCCTGCGCCTTGTTTTCCTTCCTAAGCAAATAACACATTCAAACACTGCTCCAATCTAAAACTGAGGTCCTCTCTGATTTGGATACAAACAGAAGCTTTGGATTTTGAGCATTAGTAAGGATCAAACGTCTAGACCACGTACTATGTATGCAAATTTGAGACCATGCCATTCCATATTAAATTATGTGCGTGAATTTAAGATCGTGTCAATTGGTTATTGGAATGGTAAATTTTAATTGCAGGATATGATCTTTAATTTTATTGTACCACCAATGATTTTATTTTAATTGTAGGATCACGTTTTGTGCAGGGAGTCCGGCAAACACCTCTGCTGCTGTTTTCCTCACTTGCCATCCTCGCTCTACCCCACCAAGAGGAGGCAGGTAATATGTCTTCTTTTTGCATCTGTATATTTAGTCTTGTCAATTTTTTGGTGTCTGGGTTTCAAAATTGCACGTGTAGGTATTGGGTGGTTGTCAAACGAACTAATAGTTCCGAGTCAGTTGGTCACAACCTGATTGGAAATGGAGTTTTAGCCGGAAAGATTATGATGGGTATTTCATATTGATCTTCAGCTCCTCAATTGCATTTCAGCTCCTTATATTGGTGCCATTATTGGATAATGTTTGGTGCTCAGCTTGTATCCAGAGTACTTGCCTCACCTATGCACCATTGTATTGCTATTGCATTAAATAGGTTTGAGATATTTAATTTTTTCTCACAAATATTTGTTGCTTATTGCTACTGCTGGAATTAGCCATGCATGTCATGTTCTCTCAGAGCGATGCCTACAAAATAGAGCAACTACGTTAGTATTAGTTGTGGGATATATGCAGCATCATTTATTGTTATTTTTTGCCAAATGCTTTGCTCTCACCACTATGACTACTGAATTTACGCATATGAAATAGTGTGTGAGACAAGTATATAGTTCAATTGGGATCTCAAAAAGAACTATGTGTAAAACTGCGTGTTTACTTTCTGCAAGCTGCATTCAGTTTTAGGAGAAAAATTATAATAGGCTGGCCTCACATACTTTACGTAAAAAAAACTATTTTAGCGAACATGTAAGTGAGTGTGAAAGGTTTATGACCCAAGCTGTGATGACTTAGACATACTTTAGCACAGGTTATATTTCAGTTTATGGACCAATTTGGTGCGGCAATTGGTAGAAAATGATTCACCATTAACTACGTGTATTTGGTTGGCATGAGTTTTTGTTTATATTTGTTTATCTCTAATTTGAGTGTTTTATCCTTGCATGTATCTAAGCTAAAGCATACAGCCCTGAGCTGTTTTCAAGGTTGCTTGCATTATCTTGCTGCTTTTGCAGGACATGGTTTTTGAATCCATCCCTACATCTGTTTATACCATATATCTCACTGCTTCATTATTGTTGGTGTGACCAATCTAAATACACTACATGAAAAAACGTCTGTTGCTTTTTGTCTACGGGAAGTTTAATTTTCATGATTCACGAGTCTATACAGCATGCAGAGTTTGACTGTAGATGAAGATGACTACAATTGTCTGTGCTCAATGGTTCTAGGAGCTAATTTAAATATCTATAGTGAAAGAAACCAGCTATTATATGTATTTTTTAATTCAGATAAATTGCGAATGTTGTCAATTGCAGTTGCTGATGAAAATAAAATTGATAACCGACAATATGCAGTGATCCTCTAATTGGTGCAAAGCTAGACAACAGCTCGACGGGCAGCTTATATGTCGATGAACTTAAAATTGAATTGCAGTATCAGCACTGTTCGTGATTGGATAGCAGCAGGATATTACAATATTATTGGATATTTTGCTAATTTATGTAACGGTTGTAACTTGGCTATTATGGCTAATTTGTTATGCTTAGTATTGATTTTGAGCTAACAGTTGTAACTTGGCTGCTATGCCTAATTTCTACTATGCTTAGTGGTGATTTGGATCTACTTTTCTATTGCATTTCCCACCATTATTTCCTTTATTCCGGCCAAATTTGTATTGATAAAGTTATGTGTGCTGCTGAGCGGCTGATTTGAATGCCACCTGCATTTCACGAACTTTGTTTCTTTAATTAAATGTCACTTTATCATCGGTATTTAATTTCACAGAATTGGTATCCCGTTGTGCGATCCGTGTATATTTAGTACAGAAATTTAGTTGTCCCGTAGCAACGCACGGACACGCTACCTAGTATAGATATAAATATGAAGGGCTTGTTAAACATATAATTTTTGAATTATAAACTTCTTGTCTGATCGTCTATTTTATTTAAATTTTTTGTATGAATAATAAAATAATTAAATTATTATTAAAATATTTTTAATAATAAAATAAGTCATACTAAAATAAATAATATTTATAAAAAAATTAAACCAGATGTCACGAAATTTAAAACGACTGATTCAACGCGAAGAGGGAGTAAATCTGAATAAATAAATTATTGCTAGCTGCGAAAGACGGTTGCGGCGGCAGAGTTTGACAAAGGAGACGATCCATCCCAAATCCCAATCCAATCGGGTCGCCATCGATCTTGTCTCGTGCAATGGCCTGCAGGAGCTCTTCCCTCTTCTAGAAGATGATGAAAGCAAAGCGGGGGTCAGCTTTCCCTCGGCAGGTGTGACTGAGTTTATGTGAGGTGAGCCCGCCACACCGTCGTCGTCTCCCTCTTGCATTTGCATTGCATCCCTGTCTGTCCTTGCCCTGCTCTGCCAGCCTTGCCGTCTCCGCCCACCAACGCATTAAACCCCTATTCAATTCATTCATCTCCATTCCAACCTCTGCTCTGCTGCAACAGCGGCATCGGCATGGGCGGATCGAATTCCACGGGGAGGGGGTCGTCCGGGTCCGCCCCGCGCGCCATGACGCCGGTGGAGGAGGTGGACATCGCCGCCGTCAGGTACAAGTCGCCCACGTTGGAGGCGCCGCACCTCACCGGCTTCTCCCTCAGGGCCTTCCTCTGGCTCATGGAGTCGCCTCTGCTCGGCCCGCTCATCACCTCCGTCCTCAAGTCGCAGAACAACATGCCGCAGGCAGGTTCCCCTCCTTATCACCTTATTATCCCCCTTGCTCGCCTCGTCCTCGTCCTCGTCCTCGTCCACTCATTCCTCGTAATAATTAATAATCCTTTGTATGCCTTGCCTCACCTCCTCTCTATGATTCATTTCAGATGCTGCAGCAGACGTTGATCCCCGAGCGCCCCATGTACTACCCGGAGTTCCCACCGCAGGGTAGGATTACCATCCTCGATTTCGTTTCCTGCTACATGCCTACATGTGCTTTCTTCCACTGTTGGTTCACGCCGGCTCAGATTGACGGTTGACTTTACCTTCTCTTCTCGCATGATTAACTTGACTTGCACATACTACATTTAAAAAATGAACAACTTGCACATGCTAGTACTGCATTCTAAACATCTAACCTAACCCCCAGCATTTTTTTTACATAAACCGCCAGTAAAGCTGGGCTACTTCCCTTTGTCCACACCGAGAAGTTTAGGGATTTGGAACTGAATGTGCTAACTGCTAAGCAAAGTTCACATTTACACAAAGCAGAACATTACTAAAAGAACTTTATAATAGCGCTTTAGCAGATTGATAGATGTTCTACTGATAATCATGATCAATTCCTATATTTCTAATTTCATTGGTGTTCTCGGGTTCAGGCATCCTCTACAGCCGAAATACAGTTAGCCGAAAATGCTGCAAAGTTTCCAAAAAAAAAAAAAAAAAAAAACTCTCACAAAAATAATTTATGTAGTATCAGCAAAATTCCAATCTCAAATGCAACCTGGATGTTGGATTCAAAAAACATAAGCATACTGTCATTATTACATGATAAAAATAGAGCAAGATTCGCTGCTTCTCTATTTTGTTCCTGACATCTTGGACTAATCTTACTTTCAAAAAAGACATCTTGGACTAACTGAAAGTTCATTGTTTCAGCTATGACTAACTTTTTGTGTACTACATATATGATTTTCTTTGATGAATCTTTTAAACATTGCAACATGATAAATTCAGTAATGGGGACATCCCCTCCGGAACCCTGGATACTAAACCTGCACTATTTTTTTAAAACAGCTCTACTCCATTGAACACTTCTTTCCATGTAATCCAATGCTCCAAATCCCCTGGATGACCATTTCGATGAAACATCTTTTGCAACAATTTCTGGGTTGTCTATTCCTACAAGTGTCATCTTACTCACTGTGTATTGGCAATTCTTGTTTTGCTGTCCCCAATTATTCAGACCCGGAGCCAGAAGTTGTATTTATAGATGAAGATAGGGACCCAGTGGAAAGAGTCCACGAAGCTCTGCAGTGCCTTCCGCAGTATGATCCATCAGTGCGTTGGACAACCGAGGAAAATCCCCCTTTCCTGTACTGGAAGATCCGTGACTTTGCGCATGCATACCGCTCAGGGATCACAACTCCTTCAGATGTAAGTGGACCATTGGACAGAGTGCTGCTTGCTTTGCCCTCCTGCATCTTAGTTTGATGTTTTAACTCTCATCCATGTGGTAGGTTGCCGAGTATGTTATTGCTGGCGTCGAAGAGTGGAACAACAAGAAGCCCCCAATGCCAATGTTGATCTATTTTAATGCAGATGATCTCAAGAAGCAAGCCGAGGCTTCCACTAAGAGATTTCAGCAAGGTTGGCCACAACTTGGTCACTCATGTCCTCTTTGTTAATAGCTGGCAATTCATTATTGTACAATTCTTCTTCTTCTTTTGAATTCAAATGACTTCAAGTGGAAGTCCCATTATAAAATCTCATCTGATATGTGTTGTTACTTGTGCCCAGGAAATCCGGTATCCATTTTAGATGGGGTATTTGTTGCCATTAAGGATGATATCGACTGCTTCCCATATCCAACAAAGGGTTTGTTTAATTCAGAGCTTCCGTGTCTTTTCAGTGTCACTGTTCAAGAAGTACAATTCATATAATGTTTTCATTGGATGGCAGGTGCTACAACATTCTTTGACCAAATACACACTGTGGAGAAAGATGCAGTCTGCGTGGCTCGGTTGCGGAGATGTGGAGTCATCTTTATCGGGAAAGCAAATATGCATGAGCTAGGCCTTGGAGTAACAGGAAACAATCCAAATTATGGGTATGATCAATTGTTGCACAACTGCTCTTCTGTTCTCCTTAATCCTTATGTACTATGTAGTTATTTTTCTATTTGAAGCCAAAGGATATATGGCTACTTTGCCAAGTTTTACATGGATAAAATAATTATTTTCCTTTTTTCTAGACATTCAGAACACAAGAGAATATTTTTTTTTTGAAGCGCAAGAACACAAGAGAATATCACATACCTATTACTTTATTATCTTGCTTTTCTTAAAAATTGCTCAAAAGTGTTTCCTTACTACTTCCAGGATGCAAACTCCATGACATTGAGTAGAGATTAGTTAAAATCGTAATTCTGAAATGCTCATAAATATGATAAGGGCAATCCAGAATTGCCATTTATCATAATGAAAAAGATATTTTTCATCTGCTCTCTTGTTCTTCAGTGCTTCTTTATGTTTGTCACTTAACCTTCACATTACCTTAATTTCTCTTGCAGCACAGCGAGAAATCCACATTCAGTTGATAGATATACTGGTGGTTCTTCATCTGGTCCTGCTGCATTAGTATCATCAGGACTATGCTCAGTAGCAATTGGAACAGATGGTGGAGGTTTGTACATATAGAAGCTCGATTTTGGTTGCCACTAGATTCTTATCTATCATAAGTCTCTGATTAGTACCTTTTCTCTACAACAGGTTCAGTTAGAATTCCATCTGCACTTTGTGGTATTGTTGGTTTCAAGACAACATATGGGCGGACAGATATGACTGGGTAATAATTGAATCAAATATTTACAAGTGTTATTCTCTTATGTTTCATATTTGTTACATATGGGTTAGACCACCTTCCATGATTATTAAAATAAGTTACTCTACTCACAAGTTAGCATCCACTGTAGTCTGAACCACATTATTGTTTGGTATTGTCCAAAAATCAACCAACTCAGACTATTTAGTTGATACATGCAGTTTTCTTATACTACATCTCATTAAAAATCCTACAAAATCTTGCAATTTTTTGTTGTATGATTAGATATATCTTGTTTGCAGGGTGCTTTGTGACTCTGGGACTGTTGAAGTTGCTTCTCCTCTTGCATCGTCAGTTGAGGATGCTATACTTGTGTAAGCAGCTTGGAATACAATATGATACCTTGAGATCCCCTGCATAAACCTGTTAAGTTTAGCTGTCTTGTTGACAAAGTTAGAAGTTTTGCCAATGATTCTATTTGTGATATTAGGTACCATTATGTTTGATTATCCTGTTGATAAAACCGGGTATTTGTTAACCGTATGTATGGCATTTCAGGTATTCTGCAATAGCAGGCTCAAGACCCATGGAGAAACTTACTCTTAGACCAGTAAGTTAGAACGTTCTAATATTTCCTGCCTTTTAAATACAAAGAATGCTGGTACGTCTTTCATGTCCCTTGTGTGCTGTCAGTGCCAGATTATACCAATCGGCCTTAGATATCAGACTGAAAAGTTTTGTTGTTTTCCATAGCTGAATTTAGAACCCCACAATGTGGTAATCATAGTTCAGTGAAATATTATACCTTCTCCATTTTCCCTAGAAATCCATCATGACTTAAACTAGATTACTTTTTTTTTGGCTGAATATAGCGCATTCAGTCGAGCTCACAGCAACTCATTTCTACCTCTTTCCTCTCTGCAGTCACCACTCTATGTACCAAATTTGTTGTCTCCGGAAAACAGCAATATCCTGGGATCAGTTAAAATAGGAAAATATACAGAGGTATGTGTGTCCACTTCAAACGTTAGTTTGGTATGTCCCTACCTATTCTCAAAAGAAATTTGCTTTTGTAGTGGTTTAATGATGTTTCTGATCACGAGATATCGAGTACATGTAATGACGCACTTCAACTTCTTTGCATCACTTTTGGATGTCAAGTAAGCCCATTTCTATCTCAACAACTTATACAATAACAATGCAGGATTAACACTTCTCTTAGTTATAGATATAGCACTTACAATACATCATTCGCCTTAAGATGGACAAGCTCTTCTCAGCATAGAAGCATCCGTGTTATGATGTGGCATTCGGTGTATATAAGAAAATTATGATTAGATAATCAGTGGCGTCATGGGTCAAGTTAGCTAAGCTTAGCTTCTTACTTTTCAGTGGTCTGATCTCACCCTGTGTTTGGTTTTTTATTAGTCTCAACCTTTTATGTTCTGAGTCCACTACATAGCTCAGCCCGGAATGAGGTGGTCTTATTTGTAAGGGGCTGTTTTTCTCTGTTAATACGAAGATACACCGCTCTCCTGTGTATTCAAGGAAAAAAAAAACAATGCCATCAACTTCAACTAGTGGCTATGACAAAGTTCACACTATGAAATGTATATGTTCATTTTGTTTGCAGTTCCTGTAACTCATAACAGATGTTGAACTGAACACATGGTAACTATTGTATATACATTCATATCTTTTGACATCTCAACTAACAATTCCTCATTTGCTTCTTTGAAGATAGAAGAGATAATATTACCAGAGCTTGAAGAAATGCGTACTGCCCATGTAGTGTCAATTGGCTCAGAATCATTCTGTGACTTGAATCCTCATTACAAAGCAGGGTACCTATCTGTTTGATGGATACCATTTCCATAATGTTATCCCCAGCATAGTTATTGGACATTTCTTTCCAAGGGAAAACACTTCTTGGAATTATTGGTTCGCAACATGTTGATTATTTAAGTTATATGTTATAATATGGGCTATCTTAAGAAAAATATTTCCTTTTCTGTACTATTGTTCTCATTCTCCTTGTCTCTTCCAGAAGGAAAACTGAATTTACGCTGGATACTCGAACAAGTTTGGCACTTTTCGGGTCGTTCACTGCAACTGATTATGTGGCTTCTCAAAGTATAAGGTGAACATGCACATGCTTAGAGGTTATGAATTTATTTTACTTTTTTCGCTTATCTTGATTTGTGCAATTGAACCTAAACTTTCAAGTATCTATGATGACATACTATGGCAATAACGATTGGGGGCTCCTGCAACTTGTGTTTGTTATAACTGTTTGTTTCTTTTCCCTATATATTATGCTAAATGTGCACTTAATGTACCTTCTGATGGGGCCTATATAGGAGGAGGATAATGCACTATCACATGGAAGCCTTCAAGAAGGTCGATGTCATAGCAACTCCTACAACTGGGTAATTAACGCAGAAGTTTTATTTATCACTTGAAGAATATTACATTTTAAAAATTTCTCAAAGTACCCTAAAAAATCTAATGGTGCTCTTTTTTCATATGTCAAATCTATATACTATTTTTTTTATATTAGTAGTCAAACTTTCTCTTAGCGATGGTGTTCCAAACAATAACTTTTGTACTATTCATAGGTGGTTAATGCTCAATTATAACAGCCCGCCGCTCACGCGGTTCCTTTAGTGAAAGGCCACCACAGTGTAGTGTAGAAATAGTTAGGTACACGGTAGCCTAAGTGAAGCGCATAATTCTAGACAATATCCCTGAATTGATCTTTGTTGATTTGCATTTCAAAATAGACAGGAATAAGTGACATATGTGATCTACAAGTACATATCCATGTTCCCTAGAAAGATGGTGCACCTCTGCATAGTGCACCTCAAATTATGCATGGCAATCTTACACAAAGGAAGCTTTGTATTGCTGTAATAACTAAGGAATTGTGTTGTTTTTCCAGCATTACTGCACCAAAAATACCTCCAAGTGCTCTGAAGTCGGGAGAGTCAAATTATGTTGTGTCAGGTAAACTGCGAGCAGCTTGTATTTTAGGCATCTTAATTAGCTCTTTATTTTTCAAAAAAGAGTTTATACGAATTTTAATATTTTTCATAATGCTATTATGCTTGATGAAAAGATTCTGAAAACCAGATGTAAGATATGCGCTGTTTGGCAGGTAGTGGGTGTTTTTCTTTTACATTCAAGCAAACTGGTACAAAAGAAAACAAACATGGTTCCTCTATAGGGCTGAACTCCCTCCGTACCCGTATTACATGTCGTTTTGGGCAATAACACGGTCTTCAAAGCATAACTTTGACTTCATATTTATATACAAATATTTATTGAAAAGTGATATATGCATACTTTTACAGAAGTATATTTCAAGACAAATCTATTTATATAGTTTTCACATTTCCAAACTCAACAACTTAAAAATTATTCATGATTTATATTCCCAATGTTTGACCAAAACCTTGTCCAAAACGACAAGTAATATGGGTACGGAGGGAGTATTTATTTACTCCTTTTTTTTGCTTTCTCAATAAACCTTCAGTTTGAAGAGCACGAAACTTGTGTGGTTTCTTAATTTCATCGTATGTAGCAAATCATGCCTATTTAGACTGGGAACTTGGAAGCTTTGTTCACAACCTGTATTACTTCAGGTGGGGAATTAAAACCCAACATGAGCCGCAAGTCACCATTCAGGCCTTTTCTAACATTGCCCTTTATTGCAGCTTACTTGATGCGATTCATCATAGCAGGGAATCTTCTTGGTCTCCCAGCAATAACTGTGCCTGTAAGTGGTATCGATGTATCATACATGTAGATATGTTTCATATTCTAGTTACCTGCTGTGGTCTATACCGGACGGAGCCTGACCATAATATTACCACTGGATATATATATATATATATATATATATATAGGGTTGCGCTAATTACCACTCTGGGTACTGATTATTAATCGCTACCCGACCCCTTTCCCATGCATGCAGCCCGCCACCGCTCCCGCAGCCCACCTCCGTTTTTTTGCATGCAAGTACTACCAGACCACCCGTGTCCGCCCACACGATTAAAAAATCTCCGTACCCAGTCGCCAACCAGGTTTCCATGCCGATTTTTTTGGAACGATTTTTTTGTTTTTCTTTTGCCGTTCATTAGATTCGCTAGGCTGGTTTTCAAACTGATTTTTTTCGAACCATTTTTTTTGCCGCCCGTGACACTTGCATGGCAGGTTTCTGAACCTGTTTTCTTGGCATTGAAATCGACTATCAATGCCCATTTGATTGGCACAAATTTTTCATAATCTACAGTTTGAAATCAAATATATTGAGCACAACTATTTTCCACCACGAACAGACCAGATTTCATTTTTCATTACTAGGACACATACCCACCAAGTGGTATGTAAAAAAATCACGCCTGGACTATAAACATGCTACTAAACCTGTTTACATTAACATTATACTAGAAACAGCAAGTTGGGAGGGCACTGCTACTTCAAGGTACAAGCACTAATAAAGGCACATAAGCATTGTGGTCCAGTAGGCAGCACATCTGTGATCTGTCTGCTAGAGAGGCAGCTACACAAGGCAATGTTCAAGGCTTCTCTCTCAGTCTGACCTTCGTCCTATTTAAGCCATAAGTAAAATGTGAGTGGTTTGCAGTTTAATTTGAAAAGCACCACAGAATAGCTCAATTTGCATGGAAGACAAGATATACCAAGGTAGCCTGAAACCAAATGTTCGATCAAGCAGTGCTAGCATAATTTAGTCTTCAAACAATGGCTGAACGATAAGAAGCTGGAGCCAAATATGGATATATGCGTTGAAACAATGGCTTCTTATCCTTTCGGCCATGCAAGAATTTGTCATCTCCAACAGCTGGAATGTTAACATAAATGTTTTAATTATATAAAAATATTAGAACAAGTCAGTAAAATAACTCTAACTCTAAGTTAGCTACATACATATACTCCAATTTAGCAGTAAAAATTTCCCTGTACCTTTTGGAAAATCTTCTGGTAATAAAAAATTGCAATCCGATGTCCCTTAGTCAATGCATTACAGACGACCGGTAGTTAAAAAAATATGCATTACTGAAGACCCTGAACAAATTGATTATTTATTACTCAGAAATGTCAAGCAATCTAGAATAAGATACCATCCTACAAAATTCATTGACTAAACAGTTGTTTTTCTGCAAAAATTTGTAAATAATCACTAGAATGGTTATCGTACAAACTAACCTTATTGTATTCCCATAGCAGAACTACATGTGACCCTGTACCATCTTGTATGCAAAGGATGCTGTGGAAGTTAGTGTGGTACCGTATGGGACAGGTCCTTGCAGATTGTTTCCCAAAAAAATATGTTTAAAACAACACACCATTCCAAATACCCAGGATTATGATTGTAGATCTGCATGATTGATACAATGTTAGTTTCATATACTATATACATGATAATTGAAATAGGAGCTCTCGCAGATTATTATCTAGCTAGAAGGCAGATTAAATATGGTACCGATCTGTCAGTATATATTCATATTCATATTCATATAGATCCAATCAGTATATGCTGGGAAAAGGGAGGCTAATCTGGCTAGACATTAATTTCTTAAAAACTTAATTATTCAATTACCTTGTACATCTATCAAAGCACAAAGATTTAGAAGATATACTTTCTCTGCATAGGTTAAAGGTAAATGAAGATATGTCTATATCAAAGCAATAACAATAATCACACAGAAATAAAGCAATATATGAACAATCAGTCCAGAGAAGAATAGATTTTAGGGGAAGGAAAACTCATCTGACAAAAATGAATTACAGATTTTCTTAATTTCTTTCCATCTGGAATGTACAGAAGTGACTTACCAAAATGTTCGTACTGATATCTCCAGTTAGAGGTAGCGGAGCCTCTCATCAGATACTCCATGGTGATTTCCCCTGTAATAATCTCTTAATGAAGTACATGCGAAGCACGCTTTCCAAAAAAAACTTCCCCTGTAATAATAAGATGCTTTCAATTACTAGACCTGCAAAACCATTTTTGTGAACAAACCAATCACTTACAATTGGAACAGAAATATGCGATTATAAAAAATTTAATGGGAATTTCAGGGAAGGGAGTGAGGCAACACTAACTCGATCCAATCAGAAGGGCACAGCAGGATACGTACATCTAGTGCAGCAAAGGATTAGGGACCTGGACAGGACGCAAAGATCAGGGGTTGCTAGTGTTTGAAAGGATTAAGGACCCGGACAGGACATAAAGTTGCTAGTGTTTAAAATAGATCCAAGTATACAGTTTATACTGTTCGGAAATTGAATTGGCAAAAGCCAGATTCAAAAGAATGCACATAAACAATAGAAATTATCATGGGTGCACTGTCCATATGCTGACCACAAATCACAGGCATGTCTAATTCATTCATAGATGTGACTGAGTTGATTTGATGGTACAATCTGTAACTAAACAAAAATATGAATCCACATCATGTCCAAACAAGCCAATCAAAGAAAACAAAAGGGAAGAGAACTTGGAAGACTAGATGCAAAGAAGCAACCGATACAACCAGACTGAATGGGGATCAGCTGCTATTATTGGGAGTGGTCTCATACTGTAGACCTTTTTTACAAATAGTTTCAATGAAACAAAATCATAATTCAGTTCAAGAAAATAATAACAGCAAAAGGTCAAGCAAGTCATGGGATGCAGAAATCAAAATGACAAATAAGCCTCATGAAAATTCAGAATAAATCCAAATATAGATAGTTCATCTGGGTTGATCAACGATGGAGATAAGGAGCCTGCTAGTTCTTAAACTCTAGACATCAAGCTCACCTTGAACTTGAATGATAAGGAGAGGAGATAAGACAAACAAGCTTCTAATTTCACGTAAATATCAGTATTTCTATTATAAACACTGGGTACTCCGCCCTATATAGAAAAAAGAGGCCCAATTTTTGTTATGCAAGTAAAAACTAACAAATATAAGATCCAAGCCTGGTAAAGAACTAGAACAACCAGCATCCACATTCTAATTTCAGCAGTACTGCAAACGGACTACTCCATATTCTCCAGGAAGAGAATGTTGGACCAAACACCACCATAGGCCAACCATGCCAAACAGGCAATCATGCTTCCCCAACAAAACCAAAAGCATCAATGCTTTGCCTAGCAAGCGGTCTCATTGCTAAGCTTGGAACAATTTCAAGATAGCTGAAATCAAAATTATTTCATTTATTTAAATACCATGATGCATGTCATCTTCCAAATGCAACCGACCAAGATGTATGTTCTAATCTGCAATAGAGCTAAGCATTATAAGATTTGCAGATAAAAGGATGAAAGGTCTAGTTGATAAAGAGCTTGTAAACATTGTGATCATCAATCCCAAGAAATATGAAACAAAATGTGATGAAACTCAAATACCAAACACAAATTGAGCCTGCATCTCCAAAAATAAATCTCATAAATAATTTGAATGGGAACAACACAACAGTCAATATCTAATCAGATTGGAAGGGCAGTTTGCAACTCGAGGTTCTTTCCATGCTCATCAGCTTCATCCCCTAAGTGTTGCTGCGAAGAACTCACGGTCCAAACAAAATCAATCAAGAAAAAGAACGCTAGATCAATTATCAGTGGAACAAATTGATTATATTAACTTGCTAGCACAAATTGAATCAATGGAGGTAAAGAAAGGGTAGGACTAGCACTAGAACTGGTGGATGCTGCTTGCCTGTGTCTACTTACGGTAGGGGGAAAATCAAGACAACCCAGGAACAAAAAAAAAGAGGGGAAATCGGAGGGGGAAGGGGCTGAATATGTAGATCGGCGGAAGGAGAAAAAGAAACTCACCACTGTTCGCGCGTGCAGCCGGCTTGGATAAGACCCCGCACGCACCACCGTTGCCGCTGGAGATGCAAATGACGAACTGGGGAACTAGATGTGGGGCAGGGGCAACTGCATCTGCGGACGCGATGGACGGGCGACGCGATGCGTTTGCGGCCGTGCACAGCACTGAGCGATGCCTCGACGGTGCCGGATGCTGGGGTAACGTCGGCCGAGAGCGCTGGGCCAGGCAGAGCATCTGCGGCCACACGGCGCTGTGGGGCGGCAGGCCGGACGCAAGTCGGCCAGCTGAGAGGTATATCGCGGTGCCGGCGGAGGGCGGAGAGAGGGACAGACGAGACGAGCGCACAGGGTGAGGAAGAAATCGTGGGTTCCGAGTGGCATGGCAACTCCAGCTCGTGGGAAACCGCCACGCTCGGAACCGCCGCTCGACACCAAATATGGGAGCGACCCAGCGGGGACCGGTGCGGGGAGCGCCCGTCGGGCTGGGTGCTTTGGACTCGGGTACCCAATATTATTTACTACCCAGGGTACTATATAGAATAACTATATATATATATATATGCTGAAACCTTTTGTATTATTGATGTTAATAGCATTGCCATTGTTTCTGATAGACAACTTGGGAAGTTTGTATAAGAATATCAATGATTTTGGCTTAATATAGATCAGAGTCAGAAAGGTTATACTTTGGTGACATGTCGCTCTCTCGTCAGGTTGGTCATGACAAGCAGGGCCTTCCTATAGGTTTGCAACTGATAGGCCGTCCATGGGGCGAGGCAAGCTTACTGAGGGTGGCTTCTGCAGTGGAGGTACTGTACATGCGAATCTTTTTTGCTTTCCGTAGTTGTGGTTGGAGCTGAGAATCTGATCATACAGTCATACCCACTAAGTTTAAGTTTGCTTGCTGCCACTTGTCTTTTAATGTCGCTTAAAGAGCACCAAATGACCTCTTCTATTACCTTGGGTAGATACATGGTACATGAAAAGGTTGATTTACAAGCTAGGGAAGTATTTAGTATTAGAACAGTGTAAATAAAAAAAAGCTACACAACTTGTTTATGAAGAGGGAACTTTAAATTTAAGCATGAATGGCAAGGGAATAAGCATGTTTTGCTGAAGCTTTGACTCCGGAATATCTTGTGCTAGTAGAACTTCTGGGAAATTAATAATAATTAAACATGTGAATGAGAATAATTCCCTCTGCTTGCAGGATCTGTGTCTGAAGAAACGAAAGCGGCCCTCTGCATTTTATGACATTTTGAAGGCCTGAAACGTCGACACGTTGTTGTATATAATTCCGGATGCCATGGCCGCAGGGTTGTGACCAAGGGTGGGTGAGAGAGTGGCTAAGAGTTTCGTTCTCACAAGTTGCCTGTAATACAAATACTGTCATCGACACGATCACCTCTTCTATAATAACTAATAAGGCTGATGTAATTAGAGCTCAATGTGCAATAGCACAATTTATTTGGTGTGAATATGCACAAGCTAACGTGTCGATTCAACCAGGCGTGAATGTACTTTTAATACGGTAGGCATGAATGTTGTTGTGACCCTTCTTCCTACCTGCTCTCAATTTTTTTTAAGTTCAAAAAAAATGGTTGATGCTGATCCTCTCCTGATCATATCACTACGGTCTAGGGAGGGGCATTTCCGGTACTAGTTAAAATGGACGGGTGATGGGCATGTCGAAATCCGTACCAGCCACTTGTACCTATCAACTCTGGATTCGTACGGGCGGCGTGGCCACCGCCCGATTCCACACTGCTGCTGCTGGTGCCACCTCCACTTCCACCATTGATGGCCACGAGACTATCCGGACCATTTTCTAAAGGCTCACCTCACACTGATTTTGATATATGTCGCTGCAGCAAAGTCAAAGAGATCTACTGTCTATTTCTTTTTGTGTTCGTCGCGCTAGGTTCTGATAAATGTGTGCCAATAGTTCCAAGCAGATATCATTCCTTTGGTTTGCGAAATCGACTTAGCGGCACGTATTTTGTTATGAGAAAATACATAAGTTGAACTAATTTCTCCATATTGAAAGAGATGTAGTTCTAGTTAAAGTATCCAAAGTTACATGCAAAATATCAATATTTATAACACCAAATAAATACACCATGAAATTATATTACATGTTAGATTCAATAATATTTCTTTAGCATCATGAATATTGATACACTTTTGTATGATTTTGTTCGATTTTGAGATGTTTTAACTCATTGTGCTAGAATTGTATTCTTTTCCACACTGAGAGAGTGCTTTTGGTGAAGGAAAATTAAAACCAATGTGCTATTTTACATCTATTGGCGCCAACTATTTTTCCTGAGACACGGGAAAATATAGTAAGGTCCCCTTTCGAACATAGGAATATAGAGAAATTCTAAATGATTGAAATTATATCGGAAAACTTCCTATAAATTCCTTTTAGAATAAAGAATAGATTGGGTCCCTACAAGTCCTATGAAATGACCTATTCCATAGGAATTTTATGGATTCTATTCGGAGGTTGAAACTCATGAAAAGCTTTTTTTTTTGTGTCACTCATTCTCATGGAATTTCTATATTTTTCTTAGGCTCCATCCATACATTCAATCTTATACCCCTCTGAAATGAAAAAAAAGAAATTCATATTTCTCGTGTTTTTCCTAAGCAAATGAACCGATTCATTTAAACTTTCTATGTTTTAAAGGAGATTTCTATCTTTTCTCAGTCCACATGATTCGTGATGTTAGAATATTGTATGTACTCATATATTTTTTTTATCTAGTCTTACGTTTCTATAATCCCATGATACGATTCAAAGAGTTTCAAGACCTGAAGATGACATGGTTGCCAAGGAACGTTGCCAACAACGATGGAAGAGGTCCTAGTTTTGTGATAAAAAAATAAAATGGTAGGCGGAGGGAGAGCCACGTGGCGAATAATTGTACGGTAAGTACTACAGGACAAGACGCTCATGTTTTCGCAAACCATAGAGTAGCAAATGAGAATATTTTTTTTTTTTGAAATTCCAGGGAACAAAATAATTGGGAAAAGAGAGAGAGAGAGAGAGAGAGAGAGAGAAGTGCGTTTCCGCTGTGCGCGTGCGGCTGCCACCTCCCATCCCAGCTTCGTCGCCGCCACTGCTCCCGTCGCCGCCTCCACTTCCATTCCACCACCCCAGGCCCTCCCTCTCCCATTCCTCACTCGGTAGGTTAGGTCAGCAGCGGCGGCGGCGCAGATCAGGTGGTGCCCAGCCCAGGCCGTCCACCGACCGAGCCCTCTCGTCCTCGTCCGACGCGAGGGCAAGCAATCACCCGGACGCCTTCCGAAGCGCGCGGCATCCCTCCTCTGACCAAACGTCCTAGCAACAACAAGTGAGCATCCACCCGACTTGGATTAACAGGTTCAATTCCCCTGGTTCCTTCATGGATCGATGCATGGTGAAATGGATTTCTGATTAATGTCATTGTGGTTTGTACGTACTGATTGATGAGTATACTGTATACATGACCTGACATGGCGTCACGCTACAGACTTCTGCTTGCTTTACTCAATTACTCGGTGTGTACATTCAGACCAATCGATGCATCAAAATGATTTTACTGCTGTGTTTGTTCGTGCCTGGATGGATCAATTCAGGTGGCTCAAGTACTAGCTTGTTAGCAGTTCAATGGGCGCAAGCATCCATTCCATTATGCAACCCTTTTCGTTTTCCTGCATCATCATGTGCTAATCCATAGGAAAGCACTGCACATCATGCTGTATTTCTCTGGAGTAATCAACTGATTTTTTTTTCTTGAGGAATGGTAATTAATTGTTGAGAAATACTTCTTTTTCGTTTATACTCTGCTTTGCATCTGTCTCCTCCATGGGCATGGCCACAAGTCCATATAATGATGGCGCCATATCAACTGCACAGAGCTGATTGATGCGATATGGAACAACTGCTTCCAAGGCAAGCTCGCCTTCAGGTATCCAAGTCAAACCAAAGGAGGTTGAAGCCATGGAAACCTTCATCGTAGCTGCAGCTGGAGGAAACCTTCTTGTCAGGAAGTTTTCCAATTTGACTCCCACACAAGTAATCACCCAAGTTCTTTGCTCCTCTCCTTTGGGCCCCCCCCCCCCCCCCCCCTTTTGGCCATTCCTGTCCTGTATATTATTCCCACTTAGATTCTGATGCCTCGAGCTAATCTTCTCAGCTCAGTCTTCATGCAACGGATATCAGCATCCATTATTACTGTCTTATGATCATATACATGGTCCATTATGTTACCCATTCCGTCCTTTGCATACATAAATACATTCCATGCACACAACACATACACAAACGTCTAGTTGCTAATATTGTTGGTTCTTTGCTATGTTACTGTATGCAGACATGATGAGGAGCGAAGTAATTGAGGCTGGAAAGCTCGTGAACCTGTGGAATGAATGGGGATTACAAATTCTGGTTCTTGTAAGCTTCGGGTTACAAGTATTCCTCCTCGTTTTTGGAGGAGTCCGCCGGCATAGCAACTCCACCGCCCTGATGTTCTTCCTCTGGTCGGCGTACCTGCTGGCTGATTCCACAGCGATATACACCCTGGGCCACCTATCTGTGGACAGTAGGTCAGATGAGCACCAGCTGGTGGCGTTCTGGGCGCCGTTCCTACTGCTGCACCTTGGTGGCCCAGATAATATCACAGCGTATGCGCTCGAGGACAATGCGCTCTGGCTACGCCACCTGCAAACTCTCCTTGTGCAGGTCCTAGGAGCTGCTTATGTGATATACGAGTACATCGCCAGCAGCGGGGCACTGCTTTTGCTGGCCTCCATGTCCATGTTCGTTGCCGGCCTTCTCAAGTATGGTGAGAGGATATGGGCTCTCAAGTGTGGCAACATCAGCAGCATCCGTAGCAGCATCAGCATCCGGAAGGTCAAGACTGATCCATATCAGTTATTAGCTTTGGGTACTAGCGAAGAGGATTTGCTGCTTGGAGCCCACTCCCAGTTCGATATCTGCAAAGGCGTCTTCGCCGATATCATAATGCTACCAAATCCCCTCGCTTCGTTCACAATCTAAACCGCGTTCCGTGATATCTTATCTGGGAGAGGATCTGTACAAGCTAGTCGAGATGGAGCTATCTCTGATGTATGACTTCCTGTACACCAAGGCAGCGGTGATCCACACATGGTATGGCTTCTGCATCCATTTCATTTCGCTGTTTGGCACTGCCACCACATTCCTGTTGTTTCAGCTCAGCATCAACAGCAGTGGAAATCGGTACAGCAGAGTTGATGTGGCTATCAGCTATGTTTTACTGGTTGGGGCTTTGGTCCTGGAAATCATATCAGTGTGCAGGGCTGTACTGTCCACCTGGACATGTGCTTTGCTGCACCGCAGGGGCAGGGGATGGGAGTGGCCTCTCCATATTATCACTTCCCTTGGTCAGCGTGTTCATCCAGCAAGTAGGAGACTCTGGTCGGGCTCCATTGGGCAGTACAACTTGTTCCACCTGTGCACCCGCAACACGAACGAGATAGGGAGCAGACTAGCAATGAAATTGGGGCTCGAGGACTGGTGGAACAAGATGCACTTCTCAGGCACTTTCCCACACACTAACTCATCTTTGTCAATACAAGATATCAAGAAATTGGTTCTGCAAGCATTGCGAAGCAAAGAACAAGCACTGCAACACCAAGATACTGATTTGAACTCAAGAGGCAGCTTTATACTGAAACGTATGGAGGCCTACAAGGACTTTGCTCGCTGGAGCGTCAACATTGACTTTGACGAAAGCATCCTTGTTTGGCATATTGCAACCGAGGTGTACATCAGGAAATCCAAGGCCAAACATGCAAAAGAGCTCCTTGAGGCTACTGAGGTGCTATCCAACTACTTGATGTTCTTGCTGGTGGTAAAACCCAACATGTTGCCTGGCGCGGCACGGCACAACATACATCTCACCTCCTGCGAACAACTAGAAGGACAGTGCCGAATGCGATTTGGTGATAAGGACAACCCAGTGGCACCATCCCCTGTAAGCTGGAACCCATACTATATTCTCAAGGACTTGTTCCACCATGATGGTCCCAGTTGCTCGAGGATCCCACGGAGGGAGAAGCTTGCAGAAGTGGCGTGGAGTTTCTCCCAATTTGCACTGGTATGGGCTGAGTGGGCCTCAAGTACATTGATTTGTTTGAAAATCTGTTTCTTTTTCTCGGAATAATGGCCCAAATTGCGCCTCATTTAACTGTTTGCATCTCTCAATTTGCAGGTATAGCTTCCCTGACCATTCAACTGAAACGCATTTCGTTGGTAAATATGTTTGAAGACAGAACATTTTAAACAAGTTTTTGTTTTCATACTTGCTGATTCTACTAACAGAACCAGCACATGCCTATATTCAGAGCTGCACCAAAAAGGCAGTTCCAAATTGATTTTCTTCGAGTGAAATTTCATTCACAGTTCTCTCTCTCTCAAAAGGCATAAGGATCATTTGAATTTTGTTTGTATAATGAAATTCAAATAAGGCAATCTCTATTTTTTTATGTTTTAGAACTTAAGTTTAATAAACAAAGTACATACTAAAGTCCAGGGTGCACTATTTTATGTAATTGTCCTTCTGTGTCTCAGGGATCAGTAAGGGCACCAAATCCACATGGGGACTCCATCCGCGACAATGCTAATATGTATGCAATCTTGCTCGCCAATGAGCTTCTGAGCATAGAGTTGCAGTGGCAGGATCAGGATCAGCGTGACACTTTGGAACTGATCCTTGGGGTGTGGGTGGAAATGACATTATATGCTGCGGATCATTGCAGCCAAGAGTCCCATGCCAGGCAGCTCAGTAATGGCTGCGAGTTCATTACCATCGTGTCATTGCTGGCACACCACTTCAAGTACTACTCTGGGGTCTTCAGGGGCACCGACAACCTTGGTGAAGATAAACCCACAAGTGAAAATAACCCCGTTACTGTAAATAATCCCCTGAGTGAAAATTGTGGAAACTTGGTTTAGATGAGTTTGCACATTTTCATTTGGAGTGGTGTCTCTGTCAGTTCAGGGAAAACAAACTGAGGATTCATGACATCAGAAAAGAGTAAATATATTTATCTATAGATTAACATAGTAATTAAAGTGCTAGGATTCATTCATAACAGCACCACGTGCATCAATGTTGTTAACTTTGGAGTCTCCATTCAACAGTTTATCATAAGGTGAGTGTGAGTCTGGCCTACGTGTGTGTCACATGCTTACTTGAATGGCTGTATTATTGCTTATATATCTTTCATGATCAGGGTCATGATCGGCGTTGAATGTTGATTAAAAGGCTCAGGCTGATGGCGCAATTGATGATGCAGCGTATCAGGACCATGATCGCCCTTGAGCCTTGACTGATCTTCCCCCCACCTGTGGGTGCTTTGTGTTTGAATCAGCGATTAGGCAAACCATAAGTGTAATATATGCAATTATTATTTTTTGTACGCATAGCTGTTTGAGTAACCATGAGAAATATATATGGTGCTCAACAGAGATTGTGGTTTCACTTTAACGGAGTTCATGGCGTTCCTTTCCTTGTTGACATGCACCTTTTTTGCGTTGACAATATTTTCCACATTGTTATGCACACACCTTTGCGCATGGAGTTTTAGCAGGGCGTTGGCATCTTGCAAGTTGATAAAATATGTCAAAATCAGGACGAGCAAGTTGCGTTGTTATATACTTGCAGTGATTTACCTGTTTTTAGTTTCCTTGCCCAAAGACCTGTGGAATCGTAGAAGAATTTACGTGGCTATACTGCACTTACAAGTCGGCCACTAATACGAGTTCATTATTATTATTGTTATTATCATTTATGACTGACAGACACCTTTTTTTTTAAAAAAAATGATGACTGACAGCGAGTTAGAGAACACAAAGGTACAGTATATTCTTAAGGAGCTTGTGTCAATTTTGACTAAATTTATAGTAAAAAGTATTAGTATTTATGTTTCAAAATAAATTTATTATTAAAATATATTTCATAACCAATGTAATGATATTTATTTTATCTTATAAAATTTAGTATTATTTATATAATTTTAGTTAAAGTTTGCAATGATTAACTCCTTAGGGAGGGAGAATTGCATATTCATTTGGAGAACGGAGGAGGAAGTAATCTCACTCAAAGTTAAAACAATTGTTTTTAGTCTTGAATGAAAGAGGCCCAGCCCATCCATCTTTTCCAGCCCACAATGAATTGGTTAGGTTAGAGAAGCCCGCCTAGTTTTCCCTTGTGCTGTGCTGTGCTGTGCGGAAGGGAAAAATCCCAGGTCGCCCCTCCTGCGCGACGCGACGCGGCCGCCGCCGCTTCCGTAGTTTCCATTCCACCTCCGCCGCCGCGGCCGCCGCCGCCGCGAGAGCCTCCTGCTAGGGTCAGGACACCCCGGTTCCATTCTAGGGACTGCGGGAAGCACCAGCGGCCGCCACCGAGCAGGAGGAGCCCCGTCCCCAAGCCGAGGGGTGGGGATCAATCAGTACGCGCGGCGCTCCTGGAGTAGGGCGTGGGAAGAGCTGCTGGGCAGCCGACAATCAGGGGTTGGGGAGGATGGTTTCGCTCTCGACTTGGTTCCGCTACGCCGCGCACAAGTTCGAGTACTCCATCTCCCTCTCGTGGAAGGTACTGCACCTATCCATCCATCCATCCCCAATTGCCCCATCCGCATGTTTCTTCTAAATCCTACCTCCAACCTTCTCTCTAGATCCAAGCATCCTAGTAGCAGCACACCTTGGGATGCCCTGTAATTAATTGCCCCTATCTACCTTTGTGTCTGTACACTCTTCGATTCTACCACACTGTTCGATCCATTTGCCCTTGAACAGAACACTGCTGTAGACTAACTTAGCTGGACTATATGAAAATTCATCATTCAAATGACGCTACCGCTATACGTGTTTTGCCAGCAGCAGCGACAACAAAGGAATAGTAGCGTAACAAGAACTGATTTCGTATTGTCTGCTCAGGGTAGCATGTGTATTGTACCCATTGATCGAGACTGCAAGCACAACATCAATTTTTTCCTGTTTCCGCGTCATCATGTTATAACATTTTCTTTGCCTCCTTCATTCAACTCTTTTCTTATCCATGGATTTCTCTTCTCCGCGTCTGTATCCAAGCAGAAATATAATGTGGGCCAGATCAACAGTACAGAGCTGACTGATGCGATATGGAAGAACTTCTTCCAAGGCAAGCTCACCTACACGCATTGGACCAAAGGGGGAGAAGCCATGGCTCCAATAGTATCTTCAACTGGAGGAACCCTCCTTGTCAGAAAGCTCGCAAATTTGAGCCCCACGTAAGCACTTAGTTTCCTTTCTCCTCTGTCCTCTTCTTTTTCATGTTGCCAGTCACTGACGTTCTTTTCCTTAGTCAGCAATGTATTATGTATGCCTGCGCCCAAGGTTTATTTTGTTGCTGAAATTAAATATCTGCACCCTACTTCAAAACTTCAATAAAAGGGAACACTTTAGATGACATTTTATATATAAAAAAACTAGTGCATTCAGTAAAAAATTCAATTGAAATCTTGTAAGTACCATATTTTAAATATTTGCTCCTATACTCTTTATTTACATCCCACCTATCACATTTATTTCTTTCCTGGCCCTATTATAGCATCTAAAATTCACTGAACTTGTCTGCAATAAGTTGGAACCAGTGAAATTTGACAGTGTTTGTGCCTCTACTGTTAAGTATCTGAAACCATAGTTTTTTGTGTATATTGTTTTTCCTTGTACTGGGATGCTACCCAAGATTTTTTCATTGGTATTGCTCAGTGCTCACCTTTAGTTTGCACACAAAATCAGGGTGATTTATCTATATGACGTAGAGCTTCAAATACATTAATTGTGGCGCGGGTGCTTGCCCAATCTTCTCGTCTCACGATCATTGAGAGCACTTGATCCATGTAACCTGGTGAGTTGAGGGCACGAACAGGCTACATCCGTATGGACAACAATCTGTGATAAAATGAATTTGTCCCATGTATATGCTCGATCAATGTGTTTCGAACCAGGCAAACTAGACAAGCTGCTGCAATCACAAGGATGCCCAAGAACACAAGAGGTAGAGAGTTACTCCCAAGTCCCAATTCTCAATGGGCAACTATGGAAAAGAAGAAGAGCGCTTGCCTTCTCTATTTTTCTGAACTTGATTCCTGGGTTTTAGGAGAGTATCCTTCCTATTTGGACTATTTGGGCTGGTTGGGTTCACTTAGCTTACACCAAAATATGCACAATTCTTTGTGCACAATCCAAATGAGTAAACAATTGACAGTAAGGGCATTCCTTTTTTTTTTGACACCCCGTTCGGGCTTGGATCACTGTTCCCTCGAATGCTATCTTTTCTTGTTCAGCAAAGAATGCATGAGTGAAACTTAAGGATGTCTTGTTTTGCAAAGAATGTAAATAATAGTAAACTAATATTGTCTCGCAATTTCAATTTCTTCTTAATCTGTTTCGTACTGCAAAAACTATCATTAAACTAACCCAAGAACCGCTTAGCCTTTGTTTTGCATTTTGATGCTTTATTTGAGCCCACATATTTGCTATTTCTAGCCACAGTTACAACTACGCCTAAAACAGAAATAATCAACTAAAGATGCTCATAGCTACAATTCTTAATTAGATTCTTGTACCAGATCGCTCTTCAAACGAACCTGATCACAGATCAACAATGTGATTTTGAAATTTATCCAATGTTTGTGTTGAAAAATAGAAAAATGTCATATTAATGGAAAAATGACTCCAGAACGTAGTTCTGTAAAAAAGGGGTCTATAAACAATTACAAGTACTGGATTCTGTTATTTTCTTGCTGTTGATGGCTGCAACTCATGTGGTGAATTTATTGACTGCTTGGAGCTGTTGTGGAGTTGACAGTTGATGACCAGCGGAATAGATGGGTGATGGTTTTCTCACTGATCCAGAGATGGGCTTTGGTGCAGATTTATGTACGGCTCAGGCCTAACATATAATTGATTAACCATGCATACACAAAAACTCATTTGCATATTTGATAATCAACTAATGCAGTCAATACTCTTTAAGAACAGCTGTCAATCAGTCCGTCTATTTGTATAAAGCAACATTATTTTCAAACTGCATACACAAAAGCTCATTTGCATATTTGCAGTCAGTGCATAATGGATTCCAATATTACTACATTCCTTTCTTGTAATACTCCTTAAGAACAGCTGTCAATCAGTCCATCTATTTTTATAAAGCAACATTATTTTCAAACTGTTGACTATGTGAACTTACGAAGTTTAGTTAATTCTCAAGGTTCTTTCGTGTATATGCTGACTCCCTGATACCTGATACCTCCTTAGGTCAACTGTTGGATCACATGGAATAACTATTGTCTTGCATTTTTGTAAAAACTCATATAAAATGTCAACATGAAGAAAACCCAGTTGGCTGGTTTGTAAAGTCACTTCAGCTGATAGACGTCATCTTCTATTGCTTGAGGTGTTTGTAATAGTCTGTTATGTGTCAAATTATCTTCACAGACAAGTGTTTGTTGGGGACGTTGTCTTGTTAAAAGACCCAGAGAAATCTGACGATTTAATTATTCGACGACTGGCTGCCCTGGAAGGCTATGAGATGGTCTCTAATGATGAGAAGGATGAGCCGTTTGTACTTGAAAAAGACCAATGCTGGGTCCTGGCTGACAACCTAGCCCTTAAGTCAAAGGTATGTATGTTATTGAGCTAATAATGCTTGTAGCAGTGACATGTGTATTTATGTTGGTGTCGTACTTGATTTTGTTGTGTAAAACGGAGATATTGTCACTCTCACTGTAGATGCACAAAATGTATTTTTGGTGAATATAAGAGTATTTCATTATTCATTTCAACGAAGGCCATTTTTATTAAAGATTTTCATGATTCGTTTGGCAACAGGAAGCTAGAGATAGCCGCTTGTTTGGACCTGTCCCAATGACTGACATCCTTGGCAGAGTGATATACTCTTTAAGAACGGCTGTTGATCATGGTCCAGTCGAGAACAGGTCTGTTCCTGTGCTATGTTCATCTGTGCATCTCATCTCACCTAATACCTACACCGCACATGGGCTAAATGTTTGTTCCTTGTGTCTGTGCAACAGTGGCATGGCCATGAAACAGGATGCCCCAGTACTGGCAGTGGAGCTTGATGTGGAAGAGATGGCAAAGAATAATAAGGCGTAGTAGATACTTGATGTTTTCGACGCGCCGCGCTGTAACTCACCGTCACAATGGATTTTGTTATTTACGGTCTGTTGCTTAGTAGAACTGCATTGGAATGTTTTTCACGGTTTGCCTATGGAGCAGTCAATAATGGTCTTGACAAATAATCCAGAGGCTGCTGGATCGTGATCACTCACAATTGTCAGTATCCAGTGCTATCCATTGTGTGGTTGTAATGGCTATGTTTAGGGTTTCTTATTTATTAAATTGCCTTGAATTTTGTATCTGCTGTGTGTTCATGGAGCCACGGCCCACGGCCACGGTAAGCTGCTGCGTCTTGCAGAATAGTTATTACATGATAAACTGTCAAGATTGTTTAGGCCTAAAAGGAATGAGAACGCTAATACCATAGCTGCCAGTTCTACGCTGCGATATACATTACACCATAAGTTGGGACAGGCTCGTCAGAAGCTTCTGCTGCTAACTCGTGGTTCAATGCATGAAGCATAATTAATTTCTATGAAATATCCTTTCTAGAAATCAATAAAGGTGATTATCTTCTTCAATACTGATGTAATGACAAATGGCAAGTCCGGCAGGAAATGCAGACCTATCTTGAGCTTCCCCAATGCACATACTCCCTCTGTCCCATGGGCAGTGACGTTTGAAGTCTGTGCCCCCCTCTCCATAACACATCCCGAGCGACAATCGCTCTGGGACGGAGGGAGTATAAGGTAATTGCATTTTTTTGGATAAAGGTAATTTTCTGGTGGATCTCACATATAAGGTGCTAGGAGCGTACATATTTGATAAGCCACACTTCACTCCGAAGTTTTGATTGGATTTCCACGGTTTTGCAATAAAGAAGAAAGGATTGCAACTATTCAGAAAATTCCAAAGGCTATTCAGGAATAACTTACAGAAATATCTTTTCCGGAGTTTCGATTGGATTTCTACAGAAATGTTTTTTCTAGAATAAGCTGAGGGAAAAGATAATCCAAAGACTATTAATAATACCAGATTATCTAGGAGGCTTGTTACGGAAACTGTTTCACAAGGGGGCGAACTCAAGCCTGGAGCCTGGCCTGGCTCGGTCATATGCCCACCAGCCGTGTAGTGCTTGGGAAAGGCAAGCTTCGTGCTAGGCTAGCCTGTTTGAATTGAAGACGTGACAGGTACAATGCACATATTATCATTTAATTTAATCTTTATATCCTATAATTATCTCTAAACAAAAAAGAGTATCAAAACCCTCATCTCTACAAATGGAAAGTTCAGAGGATACAGATGAAACAATGATCATACTCTCTCACTCTCTGTAGATGATAAGTCGTCCCTCTGTAGATCTTTAGCTTCGACAGAATGCAGCTAGGGAAGTTTCAGAACGGGATGACAAAAAGAATCAAGGAATCTGTGGTGAACACTAAACAAGCCGCTCAACAGAACCGCCTAAATCACGTGGCCCACAGTCACCTGTCATCGCCACATAACGACGTCTGACAGCCGGACCCGTGTTCTAGATGACCTAGGCGGGTTCTGCCGGGCTACATAAGCACCCGTTATCTCCGACAGGATCCCATTGCGAAGCCATTACAGGATTACAACATTTCGTAACAAAATACATCAGAGTAAAAATGCGGAAGAGTAAATAGTACTTAATATTACAAACCAGTATTCGAATGGAAATTAGGTGCAGTTACTGCAGACCATAAATTAAAAGGGTACCAGTAGCGGTAGAACCAACAGTACAACAGATAAATAAATATTACACGAACCCTGCCCATGGGTTCAACCTTATTCTTTTTCACTCTCCTGGACGATAGTGACGCAGCACGGAGCGAGACAGACTTCAGGCTCCTGCTGCCCTCCTGCAACGGGGTTAACAAACCCTGAATACATGGGGTACTCTGCAAGACTTACCCGACTAAGAGTGTAAAATTATACTCAGGAATGCAGGCTGAGGGGAGACAAGTTCAAAAGTTTTACGGAAAAGCATTACTAGTCCTGTCTCAATATTTTATTGCAATAATACTATTCACCAGTAACCAAATCTTCAAGTTCTTTCTCATATATCAACATTCTTTCATTTGCTTTATCTATTAAAAACAACCTAGTTCCGAACCACTATTCGATGTAGGGGTGAGGATCAAGTCTCCATATCCGAGGAGCAACGATGATTCGAATCGATTAATACCCAGCTGGGGATCCCTATCCACACTGCGTATGTAGCACTTAAGCTTGCATACGCCAACCCCGCCTAGCATGGCTTTTCATACCCCGGAACCGGTTCTGTGCCACCCGAGAGCACAGTACTCCTCTCGTCTCTAGGCACGATGGCCACGAGGGTACACGCTACTCTCGCCATCTCTCCACTCCCAGTGCGTGGTTGTCGGTTCCAGCAGTAGAGCTACCGAAGTCAGAGGCTTTCCGTAGTATGTGGGTAGTTGAAAAGTCTTGATCACAGCAGGCCTGACAACGAACGGTCCCTAATATTTTTCCATTAGAAACCATGCATTGGGACTCTAACCCAAGTACACTGGTAACTATCCAGTTTTTACATCCCTTTCCGATGGTGAGGATCGTTGGGACTCTAACCCAACAGATGGTCGACCAAACGGAACAACACATCCCCGTGGATGACAATGAATTAACTAGGAACACTGCCAACCAACAAGGACATACCATTCCCATAAAGTGATTCATTTGATTAGTCTCATCACAGTTCAAAATAGCATTTTCGCAAAACTAACCATTAGGCATGGCTAAGTATTTTGCAATACTTTTAATAAATTAGGTTCTCAAGTATTGTCAGGTATTCAAGGATGGTAATGCATCAATTGGTTGTCACTCAACTCCTATTAACCTAATGCAATTAATTAACTCAAGTGATAAATATTTTTAAAACAACAAGGAGAGGGGCAAATGCACCGGGGCTTGGCTTGGATTGTGTAGAGTGTCGGATCCGGGTCAGTGCCACAAATATCAGAACCTTGCACAACTTCCTGAGCAGTCTCCTCAGATGCACTCTCAGACTTTACCTCCGGATTCTCGGTCACTACACGTTTGCAATGAATGAATGTATGAATACGATGCGCATGAAATGACAGATAAAATTCAAAATAAATAAGGCACACACATGATCAAGACCCTACCATAGGCTAGCCATGATTGCTCTAATTCACAGTGCCCTAGGTCATAAAGATGATTGACCTAGAATCTCAAGCAATCCAAAAATCACCAATCAATAATCATTTCATTTCCTATCCCTTTTATTAATCATTTAAACCAATATATAATTTAATAAATATTTAAATATTTCCATTTGATGTCAAACTTCACCAACAATTAGCTCTGGACCTAAAACAGTATCAATTAAATTTTCATGATTTTTGGACTTACAGAGAATTTATTAAAAATCATCAAAGTTCCTTTTATCATTTAATGTGCTGATTTTTAGTTAATACAGAAAGCATTCAAATCCTACATTTCATATTTTTATTAAATTCTACACATCACAAGAGCATCCACAAATATTTTCATAATTTTTGGTGCAGTAGATTAATTCACACAAAAAGATTAAAACATAATACTATTCCTTCTAATTAAAAATGAAAAACTCTAGTAAATCCTTCGGAAAATGAAAAACGGCCATTCGGCCCAAATCGGTCCAGCACCGCAGGCTGGCCCAAAGCGGCCGCTGCCCGACCGTGCACGCACTCGCGCGCCCACCGAGTCGCTGACGGGGCAACCCCACCCGTCAGCCTCTAACTCTCGCTCTCTCTTCTTCCTCCCGGCTCCCGCGCGCGTGTGAGCACGCCGGCGGCCGAGGGAAACACCACCGAATACCGAGCAGAGCCTTAAGACACCATCCTAGAGACCCAAAACGGCTAGACCCGACCGGCGACGAGCTTGTCGGGCACTATGGCGACTCGGCGGCGGCGGCAGGCTACACGCCGGCGAACGCGAGACGAAAGAGACTAAACCAAAGGTGGAAAACGATTCAGGGACTCACCACGACCCTAAACCAATAGCCGGCTGGGACGGAGACGGAACGGAGGAGTGGGCTTGACGACGTGCCGACCCACGACGAAGAGCACCGGCGAGGAACCTCCCGTTCTGGTGATCCTAGAGCGCCAAACGAGAAAACATCGCGCGCATGAGCACACATATGGCACACACGAACTGCAACACATGAGCCCAGGGCTAGAGCTCACCTGAACCTCCCTGAATGGCGCAACCGACGACCGGCGGCGCTCCGGCGGAAGCCCAAGAACGCCAAAGCATGTTCCAGCGACCCTTCTTCACCAAAGCTCAAGAACAGGGACTCAAACAATGCGCGATGGAGTCTAGGAGTTATCTACACGGCGAATTTGGCTGGAGTGACTTGACGGCGATGAATTTTGCTGAGAAACAACGGGCGGTCGCCGGAGTCCGAGCGGGAGAGAAAAAGGACACGGGGGTGCTCGTCGGCTTTAAAGGACCAGGCAAGGGAAGGATAAGCTCGGGCTGGGTCCGGGGCCCCCTCTTGGCTGCTCGACAACGGCCTTGCCCACCCACGCCAGCCAGACGGCGCCCGGCGCCGCGCGCGGCACTCGCGTACGGGCGAGGAAGAAGAACAGGGGGACCCCCCTGTAGCTACAGTAGTAGAGTTAGTAGGTCACATGCTATTTGTTGCCAATTTGATCCGATCTCAATCGAATCCGAGGAAGTGGTGAATAGCAAAGTTGTAGGGTATTTCCAGTAGATCACTTTTGCTTTTGACACCAAATTCAAATTTGGTCAAAATTTCAAATTACAGAAAAGGGGTAAAAGTAGGGTTTGAATTTCAAACTGAATTTTTAAAATTACTTTTAATTTTTCTCAAGAACTTGAAAAATGGTCAACATGAAAGTTGTTCCACTTAGTGAGATTAACAACTTATATTAAGGAAGTTTTGGAAGATTCTCCATATTTTTGAAATTGAAGTTTCAAATTGAAATATCAACACACTAATTTGAGTTTAATTTGAATTTCTATAATATAACTTCAAAACCTCCAGAAATAAAAGTTGTTCCATTTTAAAAGTTCTACAACTTCTATTAAGACACTTTCATCAGATTCATTATAGATTTCCAATTAAGGTTTTAGGTCAACTCTAGGGTTTAATTTGATTTCTATTTAATTTCTATTTTTGATTTTTGATTTAGGACTTAATTACCCAATCAATACTAACTTAAATTAAACCACTCTAGGAGCCTTAAGCACAATCATATATAGATGATTAATATTAAATATGATGACATGGCAGTTTAATTAAGCAGTAATACCAGATGTATTACAGCCTTCCCCCCTAAAAGAAATCTCGTCCCGAGATTTGATATAGATCTAAAAACCAACTTGAAACAAAGTAATGGAAAAGAAAATGTCTCAAACAACTCTAGTTCTAAACTATCCATAAAAACAGGGGAAACGTTTACGTATTTCAAGGCTAGAAAGTTTACATCTATAAGGTAGCAAAGAACTCGGGAAAATTTTCTGCGAGGTAGTCTTCCGATTCCCAAGTGGCTTCTTCTTTCGAATGCTCACTCCACTGGATCTTGTACCATCTGGTTGTATTCCTTCGCGTGACATGATCTTTTATGTCCAAGACTTGAATAGGATACTCCGAGTAAGTCAGCTCAGGTTCAAGTTCCACTACTTCCACATCGATGACCTGATCAGTTACTCGAAGACATTTCTTGAGTTGTGACACATGGAATACATTATGCACATCTGAAAGATGCTCTGGCAACTGCAACTTATGAGCTACTTTTCCCACGCGTTCTATGATTAAGAAGGGTCTAACATAACACGGGGCCAACTTGCCCTTGACGCCAAATCGACTGACTCCTTTCATTGGCGATACTTTCAAATACACATAGTCTCCTATCTTGAATGCCAAAGGTCGACGCCTTTTATCGGCATAACTTTTCTGTCGAGACTGTGCTACTTTCAAATTTTCTTGGATCTGCCTAACCTTTTCTTCGGCTTCATTGACCAAATCCACACCATAAAACTATCTTTTTCCAGGTTCAGACCAATTCAGTGAGGTTCGGCACCTACGACCGTAGACTGCCTCAAATGGAGCCATCTTGATGCTTTCTTGATAACTGTTGTTGTACGAGAATTCTGCCAATGCCAGACAGTCATCCCACTTGTCAAGGTAATTGAGTGCACAAGCCCTCAACATATCCTCTAATACTTGATTGACTCTTTCCGTCTGCCCATCCGTCTGCGGATGGTAAGCAGTGCTATGCAGAAGTTTTGTACTTAAGGACTTGTGAAAGGTCCGCCAAAACTTGGAGACGAACTGGGTACCTCGATCAGAAACGATGGTCCTCGGTACACCATGCAACTTCACTAAGTTCTCAATATAAAGCTTCGCATATGCCAGTGCCCTGTATTTCTTTTTGACAGGTAGAAAATGAGCTTGCTTCGTGAGGCGATCCACAATAACCCAGATGGAATCAAAACCTCTAGTTGTCCTGGGTAATCTCACGATGAAATCCATGCTGATGTCTTCCCACTTCCATGCAGGAACATGCAATGGTTGCAGCTCTCCACCAGGCTTCATGTGAACAGCTTTCACCTTCTGACAGGTGTCACATCTCGCGACATGCCGAGCAATCTCTATCTTCATCTTTGTCTACCAGAACTTTTGCTTCAAATCTTGATACATCTTGTTGCTACCAGGATGGATGAAAAACCGTGTCAAATGTGCTTCGTCAAGGATCTTTTGTCGCAACTCCGGCACCTTTGGAACTACCAGACGATCCTTGAACCACACGACACCATCATCATCAATTCTGAAGCAATCTGCCTTGCCAGCTTGAACCTTTTCCTTGATGTGCTTGATTCCCTTACTTTCCCTCTGAGCGGCTATAACCTCATCTCGGATGGGTGTTTCAATACTGATATTGGCCAGGATGCCCTGTGGAACTATCTCTATTCCCAATTTTTCCAACTCATAGCACAAGGATAGATCATACGGCTTGACTGTCAAACAATTGCAGTGCACCTTCCGACTGAGTGCATCGGCGACAACATTCGCCTTGTCTGGGTGATAACGCACTTCGATATCATAATCTTTGATTAACTCGAGCCATCTTCGCTGTCTCATGTTCAATTCTTCTTGAGTAAAGATGTATTTTAGGCTCTTGTGATCTGTATATACATTGCAGGTACTGCCCAGCAAATAGTGACGCCATATCTTCAAGGCATGTACCACATCTGCTAACTCCAAATCATGAGTGGGATAGTTCTCTTCATGACACTTGAGTTGCCGTGAGGCATAAGCAATGACTCTTACTTCTTGCATCAAGACACAACCAAGTTCGGTACCAGAAGCATCACAGTACACATCAAAGGGCTTTTCAATATCTGGTTGAGCTAGTACTAGTGCAGTGGTCAACAACTTTTTCAAGGTTTGAAATGCCTTCTCACATTCTGATGACCATACAAATTTGACTTGATTCTTCAACAGGGTGGTAATGGGCTTGGCTATTCTTGAGAAGTCCGGAATAAAACGACAGTAATACCCCGCCATTCCCATGAAACTGCAGATTTGATGAACTGTGGTTGGTGGCTTCCAATTCAAAATCTCTTCTACCTTGCTCGGGTCTACAGATACACCTTCAACTGACAAAGTATGACCGAGAAAAGGAACTCGATCCAACCAAAACTCACATTTGCTGAACTTGGCATATAGCTGGTGTTCTCTTAAGCGAGTTAGAACGATGTGAAGGTGATGGGCATGCTCATCAGGAGTTTTGGAATAAACAAGGATGTCATCGATGAACACGACCACAAATTTGTCGAGTTCGGGCATGAAGACTGAGTTCATTAGATACATGAAATAGGCAGGTGCGTTGGTTAGGCCAAAGGACATGACCAGATACTCATAAAGGCCGTATTTGGTGGTGAATGCGGTTTTAGGGATATCTTCGGGACGGATCTTTATTTGGTGATAACCAGACCTAAGGTCAATTTTGGAAAAAACCTTGGCTCCAGCTAACTGGTCAAAGAGTAGGTCAATACGAGGTAAATGATACTTATTTTTAATGGTGACCTCGTTGAGTGGGCGATAATCGACACAGAGTCGGAGTGACTTGTCCTTCTTTTTCACAAATATAGCAGGACAACCCCAGGGAGATGAACTAGGTCAGATGAAACCCTTATCAAGCAAATCTTGCAGTTGAATTTTTAAGTTCGGCTAGTTCCTTGGGAGGCATCCTATAGGCTCTACGGGATATAGGTGCAGTTCCTGGCTTCAACTCAATAGCGAACTCCACGTCACGGTCAGGTGGCAGACCAGGTAGATCATCAGGAAATACATCCGGAAATTCACAGACTACCGGAATATTTTGGATTTCTTGGACTGAGGTGGCACACAATCTCTGCACTGTCTTTTCAATCATTCTCACGGGTAGTGGTAATTGGATAAGAAGCTGAGATTGACTACCAGGTATGCTGACCTTTATGGTCCTATTCAGCACATCTATCAGAGCCTTGTGCTGATACATCCAATTCATACCTAATATGACATCTATGTCCTGATCCTTGAGTACTATCATGGTGATTGGGAATATATGCCCGCCCAACTCGATAGGTACTCGATGCACTACCTCCTTAGTATTTATACGCCCCCCGGGCGAATGTAAAAGGAAGTTTTCCTTTATTTCCCCAATTGGAATCTTATGCTTGACAACAAATGTACGATTGATGAATGAATGTGATGCACCAGAATTAAAAGGTGTAATAGCAGGGTGACTGGCGACAGGAAACCTACCCATCATGACGGGTTCTCCTGAAGGGATGTCATCCACATGAGTATAATAGACATGTCCTGCCTTCTTGACAAGTTTAACTTTCTGAGGCTGGTGCTGCTGGCCACGGTGCTGATTCTGATGCTGCTGTTGCTGCTGCTGTCCAGGACCTTTCTGGGCATTTTGATTGTATTTCTTGGGATATGGACAGTCACGAGTCCAATGTCCCATCTTGCCACAGTTGTAGCAAGGATGATTGTAGATGGTCTGAGGTGTATTGATACGAACGCCTGGGGCATTCGGCTGAGTGGTGTTCTGTTGGTTTGAGGTATGAGAGGTAGCCGCGGTGCGTACCACGACTTGCTGCTGGGGGTAAGCTGGACAGTTGTGGTGAGTAGGATGATAGATGATCTTCTGGCGTTTTTGACCGCCAGAAAAGCCTGATTTCTTTTTCTTCTTCTCATCTTGATGCTTATGATCACTTTCTTCATAAGCAATGGCGCTGTTTACAGCTTCGTGATATGAGTAGTTAAGGTTGTTAGATAAGCTGCGCTGGATCTTGAAGTTTAGGCCCCTGACAAAACAATCTTTCTTCTTTCGGTCAGTATTGGTGTGTTCCGGAGCATACTAGGTAAGATGGTTGAATTGATTCACATATTGCATAACAGAAGAATCCTTCTGCTGCAAAGCTAAGAACTGATCCAGTTTCATTTTCAGTACACCTGTAGGGATGTAATGTGCTCGAAAGGCTTCGCGGAACTCTACCCAAGTAAGCTGATGCCCCTCGGGCTGTGCAGACAACAGGTTGGCGTATCAGGCACTGGCCGGACCACGCAGCTGCTGAGCCACGAATAGTGGCTTTTGGATTTCCGTGCAGCGAATCAAACTGAACTTCTGCTCCATAGTACGGAGCCAGTCATCGGCCTCTAAGGGTTCTTCGGCTTTTGTGAATACTGGTGGACGGGTTTCAGTGAAGTCCACATAGGTGGTTTCCTCATCTTCGCGGCGGCCTCGACGCTCGCCACGATTTTCTCGGTTTTGGGCCATAGCGTTGGCTGCATTAGCCAGGGCTGCGATGGCATCTGCTAAAGTTGGTGGAATGGGTGGTGGGTAGGGAGCAGGTCCTTCATCAAAAGTACCGGCACCAGTCGAGCGAGTGTTGACCATCTGTTTTTAAGACAACCACTAAGGACTCACATTGCATAATTAAAAACATAGTAGCATTACAACTTAAAGCATCAAATATAACAAGGTTCGACACACACGAATCACAACGTATTCCACCCCAGACTACGGTTCTTGGCACTACGATTACAACACCCGGATAACAGAAGACTAAAATCACTAGTCCTAAGACTAGCCTAGTCGATGACGACAACCTCCTCCTCGTCACCCTCCTCGACGACTACATCCTCCATTGGGTCGACTGCCTCAAAGTAACCGTCCTACGTAGCCTCACTGTCATAATACTCCTCATCGGGTCCTATGACAACACCCTCCTCAGGCTCCTCCTCCCGTGGAACTAGAATTGGATTAAGCTGATCATTCAGCCTATGCACCTCCTCGTGCAGCATGCCATTGTTTCACTCAAGATTCTCAACGTACCCCTCCAGCTCCTCAACCCTCTCACGGGCCATGCCCTCCTGCTCCAAAGCCTGATCCCTCTCTTGAGTCAGGCGGTCGATCTCCCGCCGTAGGTCTCTGTTGGTCCTCACATCCCGGTAGTCATCAGCCCTTGCCACTTGGAAGTCCTCTCTCATGAGACTTATCTCCCTGTGCAGCTCCTTGATCTCCTTCTTCAATTCCTTATGGCTGCGGCGGGGTGGACGGCTGCCGGACGCCTCCTCACCTCGGTGCCAACTGGTGGCGCGGAACTCCACGGGGACCAGTCATCTTGCGTGCCGTCAACTTAGAACGTGCCAGCTGGAAAGGTAAGTTTAAATTAGTGAGGATATAATAGGCTAGCAAGAATAGGTGTGATAGTTTCTAACCCATATACCCACTTTTAAGGAGGAAGTTATTAACATGTGTGATTATCATGATGCATGCACGTACTTACGAATTTTAAATCATGCAATATAAATCAAAACATAAATAGTTTGAACATAGGGCTAATGTTAATAATGTTGTTCGACCTGCTACCATAACCATAATAAGATAAATTACAGAACAAGATAAGAACTACCGAGTAAGGTAAGATTGTAAGCAGTTTGGACTAAAAAAACAGTTTAAATTTTTATGATCCAAAATATTCTGAAGTTTTCAAAAAGTAACCTGCAATGATTTAGCAATGGAACGCTCTGATACCAGCTGTAACAGAACCGCCTAAATCACGTGGCCCACAGTCACCTGTCATCGCCACATAATGACGTCTGACAGCCGGACCCGTGTTCCAGATGACCTAGGCGGGTTCTGCCGGGCTACATAAGCACCCGTTATCTCCGACAGGATCCCATTGCGAAGCCATTACAGGATTACAACATTTCATAACAAAATACATCAGAGTAAAAATGCGGAAGAGTAAATAGTACTTAATATTACAAACCAGTGTTCGAATGGAAATTAGGTGCAGTTACTGCAGACCATAAATTAAAAGGGTAGCAGTAGCGGTAGAACCAACAGTACAACAGATAGATAAATATTACACGAACCCTGCCCATGGGTTCAACCTTATTCTTCTTCACTCTCCTGGACGATAGTGACGCAGCACGGAGCGAGACAGACTTCAGGCTCCTGCTGCCCTCCTGCAACGGGGTTAACAAACCCTGAGTACATGGGGTACTCTGCAAGACTTACCCAACTAAGAGTGTAAAATTAGACTCAGGAATGCAGGCTGAGGGGAGACAAGGTAAGGCTTTAACAAGAGTTCAAGAGTTTTACGAAAAAGCATTACTAGTCCTGTCTCAATATTTTATTGTAATAATACTATTCACCACTAACCAAATCTCCAAGTTCTTTCTCATATATCAACATTCTTTCATTTGCTTTATCTATTCAAAAACAACCTAGTTCCGAACCACTATTCGATGTAGGGGTGAGGATCAAGTCTCCATATCCGAAGAGCAACGACGATTCGAATCGATTAATACCCAGCTGGGGATCCCTATCCACACTACGTATGTAGCACTTAAGCTTGCATACGCCAACCCCGCCTACCACGGCTTTTCATACCCTGGAACCGGTCCTGCGCTACCCGAGAGCACAGTACTCCTCTCGTCTCCAGGCACGACGGCCACGAGGGTACACGCTACTCTCGCCATCTCTCCACTCCCAGTGCGTGGTTGTCGGTTCCAGCAGTAGAGCCACCGGAGTCAGAGGCTTTCCGTAGTATGTGGGTAGTTGCAAAGTCTTGATCACAGCAGGCCTGACAACGAACGGTCCCTAATATTTTTCCGTTAGAAACCATGCATTGGGACTCTAACCCAAGTACACTGGTAACTACCTGGTTTTTACATCTCTTTCCGATGGTGAGGATCGTTGGGACTCTAACCCAACAGATGGTCGACCAAACGGAACAACCCATCCCCGTGGATGATAATGAACTAGCTAGGAACACTGCCAACCAACAAGGACATCCCATAAAGTGATTCATTTGATTAGTCTCACCACAGTTCAAAATAGCATTTTCGCAAAACTAACCATTAGGCATGACTAAGCATTTTGCAATACTTTTAATAAATCAGGTTCTCAAGTATTGTCAGGTATTTAAGGATGGTAATGCATCAATTGGTTGTCACCCAACTCCTATTAACCTAATGCAATTAATTAACTCAAGTGATAAATATTTTTAAAACAACAAGGAGAGGGGCAAATGCACCGGGGCTTGTCTTGGATTGTGTAGAGTGTCGGATCCAGGTCAGTGTCACAAATATCAGAACCTTGCACAACTTCCTGAGCAGTCTCCTCAGATGCACTCTCAGACTTTACCTCTGGATTCTCGGTCACTACACGTTTGCAATGAATGAATGTATGAATGCGATGCGCATGAAATGACAGATAAAATTCAAAATAAATAAGGCACACACATGATCAACACCCTACCATAGGCTAGCCATGATTGCTCTAATTCACAGTGCCCTAGGTCATAAAGGTGATTGACCTAGAATCTCAAGCAATCCAAAAATCACCAATCAATAATCATTTCATTTCCTATCCCTTTTATTAATCATTTAAACCAATATATAATTTAATAAATAATTAAATATTTCCATTTTATGTCAAACTTCACCAACAGTTAGCTCTGGACCTAAAACAGTACCAATTAAATTTTCATGATTTTTGGACTTACAGAGAATTTATTAAAAATCATCAAAGTTCCTTTTATCATTTAATGTGCTGATTTTTAGTTAATACAGAAAGCACTCAAATCCTACATTTCATATTTTTATTAAATTCTACACATCACAAGAGCATCCACAAATATTTCCATAATTTTTGGTGCAGTAGATTAATTCACATAAAAAGATTAAAACATAATACTATTCCTTCTAATTAAAAATGAAAAACTCTAGTAAATCCTTCGGAAAATGAAAAACGACCATTCGGCCCAAATCGGCCCAGCACCACAGGCTGGCCCAAAGCGGCCGCAGCCCGACCGTGCGCGCACTCGCGCGCCCACCGAGTCGATGACGGGGCGGCCCCACCCGTCAGCCTCTAACTCTCGCTCTCTCTTTTTTCCTCCCGGCTCCCGCGCACGTGTGAGCACGCCGGCGGCGCCGCCGGCGGCCCCTCCGGCGAGGGAAACACCACCGAACGCCGAGCAGAGCCTTAAGACACCACCCTAGAGACCCTAAACGGCTAGACCCGACCGGCGACGAGCTCGTCGGGCACTATGGCGACTTGGCGGCGGCGGCAGGCCACACGCCAGCGAGCGCGAGACGAAAGAGACTAAACCAAAGGTGGAAAACGATTCAGGGACTCACCACGACCCTAAACCAATAGCCGGTTGGGACGGAGACGGAACGGAGGAGTGGGCTTGACGACGTGCCGACCCACGACGAAGAGCAACGGCGAGGAACCTCCCGTTCTGGTGATCCTAGAGCGCAAAACGAGAAAACATCGCGCGCATGAGCACACATATGGCACACACGAACTGCAACACATGAGCCCAGGGCTAGAGCTCACCCGAACCTCCCTGAATGGCGCAACCGACGACCGGCGGCGCTCCGGCGGAAGCCCGAGAACGCCAAAGCGTGTTCCAGCGACCCTTCTTCACCAAAGCTAAGAACAGGGACTCAAACAATGCGCGATGGAGTCTAGGAGTTATCTACACGGTGAATTTGGCTGGAGTGACTTGACGGCGATGAATTTTGCTGAGAAACGACGGACGGTCGCCGGAGTCCGAGCGGGAGAGAAAAAGGACCCGGGGGTGCTCGTTGGCTTTAAAGGACCAGGCAAGGGAAGGATAAGCTCGGGCTGGGTTCGGGGCCCCCCTCTTGGCTGCTCGACAACGGCCCTGCTGTAATACCCTGGGTATTACGGAATAAATAACCTGCCATGTCATCATAATTAACTTAATTAATTTGCATATGATTGTGCTTAGGGACCTAGAGTGGCTTGGATTGATAAAGTATTGGATTGAAAATTTAAAATCCTAATTGCATATTTGAAATAACCCTAGATTTAGCCCCAAAACCCTAAATCAAAATCTAGAAGGAATCTAGGGGTGATCCTTTAATGAAAGTCGTAGATCTAATTAAATGGGACAACTTTTATTTTTGGAGATTTTGAAGTTCTGTTATGAAAATTTGAATTTAACTCAAAACAGTGAATAAAAAAAATTGAATTTGAAATGCCATTTCAAAAATTAATTGGAATCTGACAAAACTTCCTTAATGAAAGTTGTAAAGCTCTCTGAGGGGAACAACTTCTATTTTAGCCATTTTTCAAGTTCTTGAGAAAAATCAAAAGTAATTTCTAGATTTTAGTTTGAAATTCAAAAGCCCATTTCACCCCCTTTTCCATAATTTTCAAATTTGGCCGAATTTGGGGTAGATCCAAAAATCAAAAATGTTCAGCAGGAAAAATGCTACAACTTTGGTATTTGTGGTTTTTAATTTTTATACACAAATTTGGGAGATATTTGTACAAAAGACAAAAGTGGGGAAAGTGGAGCTACAGTAGCCGGGGATGGGCTTCGTCCTCCCTCCCCTGTTCGCACGCCGCCGGCGTGGCCGAGTGACGCCGGCCCGTCCTTGCGCGTTCCTGCTCCCACGACGGCAACGTTGACTCGCGGGCTTCTCCTTCTCCCTCTCCCTCTCGTCCTCTGCCCTATAAATACGACGAGCGGGCTGCTTTCTCCTTTTCCCGTTTCCCGGCTCGCCGGAGTTCGCTCGGTTCGCCGGCAAAATTCGCCCACACCGCACCACCATCACTCTTTCCATCCCGTGAGCATCTAGCCAACTCTCTTGCGCACCTCCCGAGCCCACTGGTGGAAGCTGTAGTGGCTCGAGGGTGCTGGTGTACTCGTCGCCGTCGCTGCGGGTGCCCGGAGCGCCGCCGCGAGCCGCGTGCGGTGTCGAGACCGATTAGGTGAGTTCTGGGGATCCTTAGCTTGTGTCCGAGGCTCCATGTAGCCTGTAGTTTCTCATGCTTGCGACCGTATGCTCTGTGGTGGTCCAGTGTCGCCGGAACGGGGGACTTACCGTCGGAGCACGCCGCCGCCGTTGCGGTCACCGTCAAGCTCATCCCTTCGGGCCACCTCTGCCTTCACCACCTTGTCACCGAGACCCGTGGTGAGCTGATGACTCTCCCCAACCCCTCTGTTATTACCTCGTGGGTCCGGCGTGGGCGGCGTAGATCCGCCGGGCTGCGCGTCCGCCATGGGCGAGCTTCGGCTCGTCGTAGGCGATTAGGGTAGGAGCTGAGCATGCCTGGGTGTTCCCTTAGCTCCAGGGCGTGGACTGACGCGGTCAGTTTCGCTGTTGAAGTCGCCGGCGGCGATACCCGTGGCGGACCGCCGCGTGCCGGTGCGTGCGCGAGCTGGCGGGAGGTAGGAGGAGGAGCTGACAGGCGGGGCCCGCCTGTCAGCGCCTCAGCTCGCGCGGGCGCGGGCCGCGTGCGCGCGGGAGACGACGCGCGTGATAGTGGGCCGGCCCAGTTCGGGCGCGGGCGCGGGCAAGTGCGGCGGGGGCGAGTGGCCGGGCCGAGCCGGTGGTGTGGGCCGCCTCGGGCCGGTTTCGCTTTTCCCATTTTCCAGCGATTTTCAATAGTCTTTTTCAAATTTATTTCTATGAATAGTGCTGATGTTTGTCAATTTCATAGGAATTAATCTGTGGCCTGAAAAATCATGAAAAATTTTGTGGTGGCTCTCTGTGATGTATAGAATTTAATAAAAATATCATATGTTCAGTTTAGACCTTTTCTATTAGGGGTAAAAATCAGCCAAATAAATGGATAATGCAACTTTGTTGATTTTTAATAAATTATAGGTAACTCCAAAAATCATGAAATTAATTGTGGCTCTGTTTAATGATGAAATCTAGCTGTTGGTGAAATTTGGTCACAATTGGAATTAGTTTGGTCAGTTAGTAAATATATGTGAAATTAGGAAAAATAAATAAAATGAGTGGAAGAAATGGATTTAGGGTTTTGTGTGGATTTTGGATTGATTGAAGCTCAAGGATCCACCCCTATATGATCCTTGGCAATAAAAGATGTTAGTGTAAGGTCAAAGTCGTAAAAGTCAGTGCAACGGCTTTCCATGACTGCTAAATCATCTCTTTAATAATTGCTGTATAATTTTTGATCTCCGTTTACAACTTTTCCGTGAAGGAAAGTTGTACTCAAGATGTTAATCATTGATTATTGCATTCCTATAAAGACTGTTGCATCATGTTAAGCATGCATCATTGCACCCGTGTAGTGACCGGGAGCGAGGAAGTGAAAGTCGAGGCCACTGCTGAGGAGACAGCTCCGGAGGAGATCCAGGGTTTCGACATCTGTGGGACCGATCCCAACCCGACCCTCTTCTCACTCCAAGGCAAGCCCCGGTGCATTAACCCTCTGTTGTGAAATTCTTTATAATTCGAGTCAATCTATTGCATTAAGTCGATAGGAGTTGATTGTTACCTATCCAGATGCATTGTCCCAAATAATTATCCTGAAACCTGATTTAAATGAAATGGTTTAAAAAAAAATGCTTAAGCATGCTTAATAAAAATTAGAATTTAAAAAAAAACTATTTTCTGTGCTATGAATGAATACATACTTTATGATTAGTGGAGAACTTGTGATCCGTTGGTCGATGTGTATTTGCGTTAGAGTCCCAATGCACGATCACCTTCGGAATAGTTCAAAGCTGGTCGATATCACTGTAAGGTGTTTCGCTCGGCTGACGTGCTCGTGGGACGGCGTTTCCCATGACTTCTCACCGGCAGACACGGTTTTCAAAACTATAGGGACCGTTCGTTGTAGGCGTGCTGGATCGAGATGAACAGCCTAGCCACATACCTTGTGGAAAGCCTAGAGTCAGGTGGCTCTATTGCTGGAACCGACAACCACGCACTGGGAGTGGAGAGATGGCGGGAGTAGCTTGTACCCACGTGGCCGTCGTGCCTGGAGACGAGTGGAGTACTGTGCTCCCGGGTGGCGCAGGACCGGTTCCGGGATAGAAAGACCTAGATGATAGGTTGGTATATGTATGCCGGCGTGCTGCATATGCAGTGTGGTTAGAATCCCCAGCTGGGTATACTTTCTGGTTTCGAATCGACGTGCTCCTCGGTCAATGGAGACTCAATCCACTTCCCTACCCCGAAAAGTGGTTCTCAACTAGGTGTTTTCTGAATAAAGGAAGTAAGTGGAAAAATGACGATCTATGAGTTTGAATATTGGAACTATAGATATATGATGATGATAATGATGAAATAAAATTGGATAGTGATGCTTTTCTGCAAATCTTTTACCTCCTGCTAGCCTCACCTATGACCCTGCATTCCTGAGTCTCATCTTACACCTTTAGTCGGGTAAGTCTTGCGGAGTACCCCTAGTACTCAGGGTTTGTTAACCCTTGCTGCAGGAGATCCGCCTTCAGATGTCTGTTTTGCTCCGTGCTGTATGACCATCATCCAGGAGGGTAGCGAGGAAGAGTGAAGTGGAACCTGTGGGCAGGGTTCGAGTTACCTCATGTATAATGTTGTATAATTATTCAACTGCTACTGCCACTACTTATGGATTGTAATAATCGTACTGGAACTCTATTTGAACAACTGGTTTGTAACATAAAGTTATGTAATATTCCGCTCCTGTACTCTGATGTATTTTACTGTGAAATGTTGTAATCTTGTAATGTATTCGCAATGTGATCCTGCGGAAGAAATTGGGCGCTGATGTAGCCCGACAGATCGGTCTAGGTTATATGGAACATGGGCCCGGCTGTCGGAGTCATTAATGATAATGACAGTCGCCTGTGGGCCATGTAATTTAGGCGGTTCTGTTACAGTTGGTACCAGAGCATTACATTGCCAATCATTACGGATTACCTTTCGAAAACTTCAAAATGTTTTGGATCATAAAACTTAATATTATTTTGGGTCCAAATTGCTTCTGTTCTTATCTTATTCCGTAGTCTTAAGTGATTTATATTTAATATCATGTGGCTATGGTAGCATGTGGAATAATATTATTATTATTAGCCCTATGTTGAAAAGTTTACTTACTTTTGTATGTGTTTACTTGCATGATTTAAATTCGTAAGTACGTGCATGCATCATGTTCATTACATAATAATAACTTCCTCCTTAAAAGTGGGTATTTGGGATAAGTTACCAAACCTGTTCTTGCTAACTTGTATATCTTATAAAATCCACTTACCTTCTCCAGATGGCTCGTTGCAAGCTCACTGCCAGGAAAATGACGGGACCACGTGGCGTTCCGCGCCACCAGCTGGCGCCACGTATCGGGGAGGGCGAGGCTTCTGGGGATCGCCCACCCTGTCGCAGCAGTGAGGAGTTGGAGGCTGAGGTCGGGAGACTTCAGAGGCTAGTGAGTCAGTGGGAGGAGGACTATCGTGTGGCTCGCCTCAATCACTATCGTGATGTGAGGACCAACCGAGACTTGCGTCGGGAGATTGACCGCCTGACGAAGCAGCGGGACGAGGCTTGGGATCGCGAGGGAGCGATCATGGACAGGATGTTGCGGGCAGAGCAGCGCACCGCGCAGCTGGAGGAAGACAACATCACCTTGCACGAGGAGGTGCACCAGCTCAATGATCAGCTCTACCCTATTCCGGTACCTGAGGAGGAGGACCCGGAGCTTGGAGTTGTCCTTGGTGAGGAGGACATGGAGGAGACTGACGAGGAGATCGAGCCTATCGAGGTCGAGGAGGCAAGCTCCGAGGAGAGTGACGAGGACTTTGAGGAGGACTTCGTGGACAGTGACGCTTCCTACGCGTCTGCAGTCGACGAGGACTAGACTAGTGTAGGCCTAGGGCTGTTAGCTAGTTGCCTTTCCAGTTTGTAAAATAGGTGCTTGCTAGAAAAACCTTAGTATGGGGCGTGACTCTTGCTTGGGTGCGAGTCTTGTAATATTAATAATGTAAGAATTGTGTGTGCTTCTATGCTCTGCTTATGTAATATAAGTCCTTAGTGGTTGCTTGTTAACAGATGGGAGATCACTCTGGTCATGGGACTGGCGCTCCTCCACCGCCACCACTTCCAACCACTCTGGCAGAGGCCATCACTGCTTTGACGAACGTGGCAACCCTGCTAGCTCAGAGTCAGCAAGATCGTGGTGGACGCCGTGGTCGCCGCGACAATGAGGAAACCACCTATGTTGACTTCACCGACACCCGTCCGCCTGTGTTCACCAAGGCAGATGAACCTCTGGAGGCAGACGATTGGCTTCGTACCATGGAACAGAAGTTCAGCTTGATCCACTGTACAGAGGTACAGAAACCTCTGTTCGCAGCGCAACAACTCCGTGGTCCAGCAACGACCTGGTATGCCAACCTGTTGGCAGCACAGACTGAAGGACACCAGCTCACCTGGCAGGAGTTCCGCGAGGCGTTCTGTGCTCATTATATCCCCGCGGGTGTGATGAGGCTGAAGTTGGATCAATTCCTGTCACTGAAGCAGAACGAGTCAACTGTCACTCAGTACCTGGGACAGTTTAACCATCTGGCACAGTATGCACCCGAGCACACCAACACCGATGAGAAGAAGAAGGCCTGTTTCATCAGGGGGCTGAATTACAAGATTCAGCGCAGTTTGTCCAACAACCTCAAATGTACTTTCCATGAAGCGGTTGACTGTGCATTGGCTTTTGAAGAAAGCAACCGTCAGCTCCAGGAGGAGAAGAAAAAGAATAAGAGGCCTGCATTTTCTGGTGGTCAGAAGCGCCAGAAATTCATCTACCACCCCACTCACCAAAATCGTCCATCTTATCCTCAACAGCAGGTGGTTGTGCGCACCGCCGCCACCTCCAACACCTCAAATCAATAAAATGCCACTCAGCCGAATGCCCCTGGCGTTCGTATTAATACCCCTCAAACCACCTACAATCATCCTTGCTACAACTGTGGTAAGATGGGGCACTGGGCACGCAACTGCCCTTTCCCAAAGAGGTACAATCAGAATGCACCTGGTGGTCAGCAGCAGCAACATCAGCAGCAGCAGCAGAGTCAGCACCGTGGTCATCAACATCATGCTCAGAAGGGCAAAGTTGTCAAGAAAGCAGGTCAGGTCTATTACACTCAAGTTGATGATATCCCTGCGGGAGAGCCCGTCATGATGGGTAGGTTCCCTGTTGCCAATCATCCCGCACTTACGCTTTTCGATTCTGGTGCATCGCATTCATTCATAAATCGTACCTTTGTCGTCAAGCATGAAATTCCAATTTGGGAAATAAAGGAAGATTTCCTTATACACTCGCCCGGGGGGCGTATGTCTACTAAAGAGGTAGTTCAGGGAGTGCCTATAGAGTTGGGAGGGCATAAATTCCCTACGACTATGATAGTGCTAAAGAATCAAGATATTGACGTGATATTAGGTATGAATTGGATGTACCAGCATAATGCTCTCATTGATGTGCTGAATAGAACTATAAGAGTGAACATACCTAATAGTCAAACTCAACTTCTTATCCAACTTCCACTACCTATGAGAAAGGTGGAGAAAACCGTGCAAAGGTTGTGTGCTACCTCAGTGGAAGAAGTGATGAAGATTCCTGTGGTATGTGAATTCCCAGACGTGTTTCCTGATGAGTTGCCCGGTTTGCCACCTGATCGAGATGTGGAATTTGCCATTGAGCTAAAGCCTGGAACAGCTCCTATCTCTCGTAGAGCTTATAGGATGCCTCCCAAGGAATTGGCAGAGCTTAAAATTCAGTTGCAAGAGCTGCTTGATAAGGGTTTTATCCGCCCTAGTTCATCTCCTTGGGGTTGTCCTGCCATTTTTGTTAAAAAGAAGGACCAATCTCTTCGACTCTGTATCGACTATCGTCCACTCAACGAGGTGACTATCAAAAACAAATATCCGTTGCCTCGTATTGACCTACTCTTTGACCAACTGGCTGGAGCTAGGGTGTTTTCTAAGATCGACCTTAGGTCCGGCTACCACCAAATAAAAATCCGTCCTGAAGACATTCCAAAAACGGCTTTCACTACCAGATATGGCCTATATGAATATCTAGTCATGTCTTTTGGCCTAACCAACGCACCTGCCTACTTCATGTATCTCATGAACTCCGTCTTCATGCCCGAGCTCGACAAATTTGTTGTCGTGTTCATCGATGATATCCTTGTCTATTCCAAAACACCCGAAGAACATGCCAACCACCTTCGCATTGTCCTAACTCGTTTGAGAGAGCACCAGCTTTATGCAAAGTTTAGCAAGTGTGAATTCTGGTTGAACAAAGTTCCTTTTCTCGGACATATTCTCTCAGCTGAAGGAGTATCTGTCGATCCGAGTAAGGTGGAGGAAATTTTAAATTGGAAGCCGCCAACCACTGTTCATCAGGTCCGTAGTTTTATGGGCATGGCGGGATATTACCGCCGTTTCATCCCAGATTTCTCAAGAATAGCCAAACCAATCACCAACTTGTTGAAACATCAAGTCAAGTTTGTGTGGTCGTCAGAATGTGAGGCAGCGTTTCAAACCTTGAAGAAGTGTTTGACTACTGCACCAGTCCTAGCTCAGCCAGATATTGAAAAGCCATTTGATGTGTATTGTGATGCATCCGGTACTGGTCTCGGCTGTGTTTTGATGCAAGAGGGCAGAGTTATTGCTTATGCTTCACGACAACTCCGACCTCATGAAGAAAATTATCCTACTCATGACTTAGAATTGGCAGCTGTGGTTCATGCCTTGAAAATCTGGCGCCACTATTTGCTAGGCAGCACCTGCAATGTGTATACAGATCACAAGAGCCTGAAGTACATCTTTACACAAGAAGAACTGAACATGAGGCAGCGAAGATGGCTTGAGTTGATCAAAGATTATGATATTGAAGTGCATTATCACCCTAGCAAAGCTAACGTGGTTGCTGACGCACTCAGTCGGAAGGCTCACTGCAACTGTCTGACTGTGAAGCCTTATAGTCTGTCGTTGTGCGGTGAGTTGGAAAAGTTGGGCATAGAAATAGTTCCACGGGGCAGTCTGGCAAACATCAGTATTGAAACTTCTATCCGTGATGAGATCGTGGTTGCTCAAAAGGGAAGCAAGGGCATCAAGCATATCAAAGAAAAAGTCCAGGCAGGAAAGGCAGGTTGTTTCAGAATTGATGATGAGGGCGTCGTATGGTTCAAGAATCGTTTGGTAGTTCCAAAGGTTCCGGAGTTACGTCGCAAAATTCTTGATGAAGCTCATCTGACCAGATACTCTATCCACCCAGGAAGTAATAAGATGTACCAGGATTTGAAACAGAAATTCTGGTGGACCAAGATGAAGATAGAAATTGCGCAGTACGTGACGAGATGTGACACATGTCAGAAGGTCAAGGCTGTGCACATGAAGCCTGGTGGAGAGCTACAACCATTGCCTGTTCCCGCGTGGAAATGGGAAGATATTAGCATGGATTTCGTTGTGGGATTGCCCAAAACATCAAGCGGTTATGATTCCATTTGGGTAATCGTCGACCGCCTCACTAAGCAAGCTCACTTCTTGCCAGTCAAGCTCAAATACACGGCAGCGACTTATGCAAATCTCTACATAGAGCATATGATGAAGCTCCATGGAGTGCCGAAGACCATTGTTTCTGATCGAGGCACTCAGTTTATATCCAAGTTTTGGAGATCTTTCCATGAATCATTGGACACAAAACTTCTGCATAGTACGGCTTATCATCCGCAGACTGACGGGCAGACAGAGAGAGTCAACCAAGTGCTTGAAGATATGTTGAGAGCCTGTGCATTGAATTACCCTGACAAGTGGGACAAGTGTTTGGCGTTAGCTGAATTCTCGTACAACAACAGCTATCAAGAAAGCATCAAGATGGCTCCGTTCGAGGCAGTATACGGCCGCAGATGTCGTACTCCATTGAATTGGTCCGAGCCCGGTGAAAGATGGTTTTATGGAGTCGACTTGGTCAATGAAGCTGAAGAGAAGGTTCGATTAATACAAGAGAATCTGAGAGTGGCTCAGTCTCGACAGAAAAGCTATGCCGATCAGCGGCGTAGACCATTAACATTCAAGGTTGGAGATTATGTGTACTTGAAGGTTTCGCCTATGAAAGGGGTCAACCGTTTTGGGGTCAAAGGCAAGTTAGCCCCGCGCTACATTGGACCATTCGTAATCACCGAGCGTGTGGGAAAAGTTGCCTACCGGTTGCAGTTGCCAGATCATCTGTCAGAAGTGCACAATGTGTTTCATGTATCTCAGCTAAAGAAATGTCTGCGAGTTCCCGACCAAGTGACCGATGTGGAAGGTGTGGTACTGGAACCCGAATTGACATACTCAGAATATCCAGTACGGGTTTTGGACATAAAGGACCGTGTCACTCGAAGGACCACAACTAGATGGTACAAGATTCAATGGAGTCAACATTCCGAAGACGAAGCCACCTGGGAATCTGAGGACTACCTGGCGGAGAATTTTCCGGAATTCTTTGCCACCCTGTAACTGTAAAAGTCTGACAAGTACTCCCTGTGTTAAAAACCCTCCTACTTATTTTGTGAGCTAGTGCAAGTATAGTTTACCTTATGTATTTTCTTTTCCATTACTTTGTTTCAATGTCTAGTTTAGCAATCTCGGGACGAGATTTCTTTTAGGGGGGAAGGCTGTAATACCCTGGGTATTACGGAATAAATAACCTGCCATGTCATCATAATTAACTTAATTAATTTGCATATGATTGTGCTTAGGGACCTAGAGTGGCTTGGATTGATAAAGTATTGGATTGAAAATTTAAAATCCTAATTGCATATTTGAAATAACCCTAGATTTAGCCCCAAAACCCTAAATCAAAATCTAGAAGGAATCTAGGGGTGATCCTTTAATGAAAGTCGTAGATCTAATTAAATGGGACAACTTTTATTTTTGGAGATTTTGAAGTTCTGTTATGAAAATTTGAATTTAACTCAAAACAGTGAATAAAAAAAATTGAATTTGAAATGCCATTTCAAAAATTAATTGGAATCTGACAAAACTTCCTTAATGAAAGTTGTAAAGCTCTCTGAGGGGAACAACTTCTATTTTAGCCATTTTTCAAGTTCTTGAGAAAAATCAAAAGTAATTTCTAGATTTTAGTTTGAAATTCAAAAGCCCATTTCACCCCCTTTTCCATAATTTTCAAATTTGGCCGAATTTGGGGTAGATCCAAAAATCAAAAATGTTCAGCAGGAAAAATGCTACAACTTTGGTATTTGTGGTTTTTAATTTTTATACACAAATTTGGGAGATATTTGTACAAAAGACAAAAGTGGGGAAAGTGGAGCTACAGTAGCCGGGGATGGGCTTCGTCCTCCCTCCCCTGTTCGCACGCCGCCGGCGTGGCCGAGTGACGCCGGCCCGTCCTTGCGCGTTCCTGCTCCCACGACGGCAACGTTGACTCGCGGGCTTCTCCTTCTCCCTCTCCCTCTCGTCCTCTGCCCTATAAATACGACGAGCGGGCTGCTTTCTCCTTTTCCCGTTTCCCGGCTCGCCGGAGTTCGCTCGGTTCGCCGGCAAAATTCGCCCACACCGCACCACCATCACTCTTTCCATCCCGTGAGCATCTAGCCAACTCTCTTGCGCACCTCCCGAGCCCACTGGTGGAAGCTGTAGTGGCTCGAGGGTGCCGGTGTACTCGTCGCCGTCGCTGCGGGTGCCCGGAGCGCCGCCGCGAGCCGCGTGCGGTGTCGAGACCGATTAGGTGAGTTCTGGGGATCCTTAGCTTGTGTCCGAGGCTCCATGTAGCCTGTAGTTTCTCATGCTTGCGACCGTATGCTCTGTGGTGGTCCAGTGTCGCCGGAACGGGGGAGTTACCGTCGGAGCACGCCGCCGCCGTTGCGGTCACCGTCAAGCTCGTCCCTTCGGGCCACCTCTGCCTTCACCACCTTGTCACCGAGACCCGTGGTGAGCTGATGACTCTCCCCAACCCCTCTGTTATTACCTCGCGGGTCCGGCGTGGGCGGCGTAGATCCGCCGGGCTGCGCGTCCGCCATGGGCGAGCTTCGGCTCGTCGTAGGCGATTAGGGTAGGAGCTGAGCATGCCTGGGTGTTCCCTTAGCTCCAGGGCGTGGACTGACGCGATCAGTTTCGCTGTTGAAGTCGCCGGCGGCGATACCCGTGGCGGACCGCCGCGTGCCGGTGCGTGCGCGAGCTGGCGGGAGGTAGGAGGAGGAGCTGACAGGCGGGGCCCGCCTGTCAGCGCCTCAGCTCGCGCGGGCGCGGGCCGCGTGCGCGCGGGAGACGACGCGCGTGATAGTGGGCCGGCCCAGTTCGGGCGCGGGCGCGGGCAAGTGCGGCGGGGGCGAGTGGCCGGGCCGAGCCGGTGGTGTGGGCCGCCTCGGGCCGGTTTCGCTTTTCCCATTTTCCAGCGATTTTCAATAGTCTTTTTCAAATTTATTTCTATGAATAGTGCTGATGTTTGTCAATTTCATAGGAATTAATCTGTGGCCTGAAAAATCATGAAAAATTTTGTGGTGGCTCTCTGTGATGTATAGAATTTAATAAAAATATCATATGTTCAGTTTAGACCTTTTCTATTAGGGGTAAAAATCAGCCAAATAAATGGATAATGCAACTTTGTTGATTTTTAATAAATTATAGGTAACTCCAAAAATCATGAAATTAATTGTGGCTCTGTTTAATGATGAAATCTAGCTGTTGGTGAAATTTGGTCACAATTGGAATTAGTTTGGTCAGTTAGTAAATATATGTGAAATTAGGAAAAATAAATAAAATGAGTGGAAGAAATGGATTTAGGGTTTTGTGTGGATTTTGGATTGATTGAAGCTCAAGGATCCACCCCTATATGATCCTTGGCAATAAAAGATGTTAGTGTAAGGTCAAAGTCGTAAAAGTCGTGCAACGGCTTTCCATGACTGCTAAATCATCTCTTTAATAATTGCTGTATAATTTTTGATCTCCGTTTACAACTTTTCCGTGAAGGAAAGTTGTACTCAAGATGTTAATCATTGATTATTGCATTCCTATAAAGACTGTTGCATCATGTTAAGCATGCATCATTGCACTCGTGTAGTGACCGGGAGCGAGGAAGTGAAAGTCGAGGCCACTGCTGAGGAGACAGCTCCGGAGGAGATCCAGGGTTTCGACATCTGCGGGACCGATCCCAACCCGACCCTCTTCTCACTCCAAGGCAAGCCCCGGTGCATTAACCCTCTGTTGTGAAATTCTTTATAATTCGAGTCAATCTATTGCATTAAGTCGATAGGAGTTGATTGTTACCTATCCAGATGCATTGTCCCAAATAATTATCCTGAAACCTGATTTAAATGAAATGGTTTAAAAAAAATGCTTAAGCATGCTTAATAAAAATTAGAATTTTTTTTAAAAAAAAACTATTTTCTGTGCTATGAATGAATACATACTTTATGATTAGTGGAGAACTTGTGATCCGTTGGTCGATGTGTATTTGCGTTAGAGTCCCAATGCACGATCACCTTCGGAATAGTTCAAAGCTGGTCGATATCACTGTAAGGTGTTTCGCTCGGCTGACGTGCTCGTGGGACGGCGTTTCCCATGACTTCTCACCGGCAGACACGGTTTTCAAAACTATAGGGACCGTTCGTTGTAGGCGTGCTGGATCGAGATGAACAGCCTAGCCACATACCTTGTGGAAAGCCTAGAGTCAGGTGGCTCTATTGCTGGAACCGACAACCACGCACTGGGAGTGGAGAGATGGCGGGAGTAGCTTGTACCCACGTGGCCGTCGTGCCTGGAGACGAGTGGAGTACTGTGCTCCCGGGTGGCGCAGGACCGGTTCCGGGATAGAAAGACCTAGATGATAGGTTGGTATATGTATGCCGGCGTGCTGCATATGCAGTGTGGTTAGAATCCCCAGCTGGGTATACTTTCTGGATTCGAATCGACGTGCTCCTCGGTCAATGGAGACTCAATCCACTTCCCTACCCTGAAAAGTGGTTCTCAACTAGGTGTTTTCTGAATAAAGGAAGTAAGTGGAAAAATGACGATCTATGAGTTTGAATATTGGAACTATAGATATATGATGATGATAATGATGAAATAAAATTGGATAGTGATGCTTTTCTGCAAATCTTTTACCTCCTGCTAGCCTCACTTATGACCCTGCATTCCTGAGTCTCATCTTACACCTTTAGTCGGGTAAGTCTTGCGGAGTACCCCTAGTACTCAGGGTTTGTTAACCCTTGCTGCAGGAGATCCGCCTTCAGATGTCTGTTTTGCTCCGTGCTGTATGACCATCATCTAGGAGGGTAGCGAGGAAGAGTGAAGTGGAACCTGTGGGCAGGGTTCGAGTTACCTCATGTATAATGTTGTATAATTATTCAACTGCTACTGCCACTACTTATGGATTGTAATAATCGTACTGTAACTCTATTTGAACAACTGGTTTGTAACATAAAGTTATGTAATATTCCGCTCCTGTACTCTGATGTATTTTACTGTGAAATGTTGTAATCTTGTAATGTATTCGCAATGTGATCCTGCGGAAGAAATTGGGCGCTGATGTAGCCCGACAGATCGGTCTAGGTTATATGGAACATGGGCCCGGCTGTCGGAGTCATTAATGATAATGACAGTCGCCTGTGGGCCATGTAATTTAGGCGGTTCTGTTACACCTGCCCACCCACGCCAGCCGGACGGCGCCCGGCGCCGCGCGCGGCACGCGCGTACGGGCGAGGAAGAAGAACAGGGGGACCCCCTGTAGCTACAGTAGTAGACTTAGTAGGTCACATGCTATTTGTTGCCAATTTGATCTGATCTCAATCGAATCCGAGGAAGTGGTGAATAGTAAAGTTGTAGGGTATTTCCAGTAGATCACTTTTGCTTTTGACACCAAATTCAAATTTGGTCAAAATTTCAAATTACAGAAAAGGGGTAAAAGTAGGGTTTGAATTTCAAACTGAATTTTTAAAATTATTTTTGATTTTTCTCAACAACTTGAAAAATGGTCAACATGAAAGTTGTTCCACTCAGTGAGATTAACAACTTATATTAAGGAAGTTTTGGAAGATTCTCCATATTTTTGAAATTGAAGTTTCAAATTGAAATATCAACACACTAATTTGAGTTTAATTTGAATTTCTATAATATAACTTTGAAACCTCCAGAAATAAAAGTTGTTCCATTTTAAAAGTTCTACAACTTCTATTAAGACACTTTCATCAGATTCATTATAGATTTCGAATTAAGGTTTTAGGTCAACTCTACGGTTTAATTTGATTTCTATTTAATTTCTATTTTTGATTTTTGATTTAGGACTTAATTACCCAATCAATACTAACTTAAATCAAACCACTCTAGGAGCCCTAAGCATAATCATATGTAGATGATTAATATTAAACATGATGATATGCCAGTTTAATTAAACAGTAATACCAAAGGTATTACAGGTTCTGTCTTGAGCTTCCTCAATGCAAGGTTGTTTCTTGTCAGCAGTGACATCAACATCACCACTGGGCAGATCAAGTCCGGCTGGGATTTTGCCAGGGTAGTTGTAACTGGGGCGATCTGAACCAAGCATACTGCATCATACAAGATCGAATAAAATCATTGTGAGTACTCTTGCATAGTGGTCTCATTTCCTTTTAGTGACTCTATAAGTTGGAACAAAAACACAAGGGTGAGTGCAGTGAGGTACTGACCTCCTGTCAACCAGAACCAAGGACCGGAGCTCGCAGTTTGCAAAGCTGCATATAAAACAACCAAGCCAAAGTCAGCAATTCTGATGTGCATGAGTTCGAGAATGCATCGGGCGGGTAATTCATTAAATGAAAAAAGAAAACTGCAGGGAAAATGGTAATAAGAAAAAACGTCAGACACTTACTACTTGCTCACTTCTTGTCTTACGGTTGGATGACACTCCTTGCTGTACATGCGTAAGGTATGGCATAATAAACCGCTGTGAGTGACTATGGCTATCTCTCTCTCTTCTCTTGTCCATAGCCTGCAACCAATTTGCATGTGTTCAATTCCAGATCCTAGAACATGATGTTGATCATGTGATTATTCATAATACCAAATTAATGAGAAGCTGTTCCTTAATGACATATGCAATGGTGAGATATATATTCACACAGAAGAAAAGAAAAGAACTGATACTAGTGAGAAAAATAGATTACCAGTCAATGAACTTCATACCCCTTTCTGCGAGGGACTCAAAGGTCTCTCTGACATCTGGTACCCAAAGAACATCTTCATCACTCTCTATCTGTAAAACAAAGGGAGTGGATATATATCTTACAGCAGTGAATCACTAAAATCATAGAAACTTGGAACACCCACTGCAAATACAGAAGAAAAATCCACACCAAACAGCTCATGGACTAATGAGAAGAGAAACTTGCCAGCGAAAAATCAATGGCAGGGAAGAGAGTACGGTACTCTGTTATGCTCCTCCTCTTGTCACAAGGATGGACGCCCTGCATTTAAAGGTAATGATGATCAAATAGAAGAAAATTGAATTACACAACTCTGTTACCAAAAACCCAATGCAACTGAGGCTGGCACTGGATAATCATAACCTCATTCAGCAACATGCATGCATGTAACAAGTAATATCTGTTCATGTTTTACGAATGTGTTCTTCAGAAGAAAAAAAGGAAGTGCATATATACCAAGCGCTCCCTGCAGGCCTCGACAGCAAGAAAAGGTGGGCAGTTCAGACTTGAAACTGCAAGGCGTCCACTGTCTGCAGCATTCTCCACCATCAGTGGAGGCACACTCACACCGTTACTGTAGCTTCCACCACCAAAAACTCCCACTGCAGTCTGCATAGTCCTTTTTGAACATAGTGAAATATAGTGAGGGCCTTTTAGTTATTACTTCATACAGCTGCAGCTGCAATGCACCCTCAATCAAAGTATGTGCTATGCCTCAACCTGTCAACCAGGAGTGAATTCATGCAAAACTGTACCTCAACAAAGGAGAACAAATAACCAGTTCAATCTTTTCAGCAAGTCCAGATTTTTTCACATGCTCTCGTAGACGGTCAACCTATAAGTTCATTATTTAATAAGTAAATCGTAGCAATGAAACATGGAAGTTGGAAAAGAAATCATAGAAATACATCTGGCTGATATTTTGGTCAAAAATTAATGAATTTGTTGCTGGAACGTTTGTATATTGATTGATTGGTCCAAATATGGACAATAATGCTGTTTCATTTTGATGGTGCCAGGCAGGGGAAGGACTAGCGTGAATGGTAGCAATGCGCGGCCATGTTTATTTTCCACTGTAAAAATTGTACACCCATCACATCGAATGTTTGGGTGCATACATGGAGTATTAAATATAGACGAAAAAATAACTAATTACGCATATTACGTGTAAATTGCGAGACGAATCTTTTAGACCTAATCAGTTCATGATTTGACAATGTTGTGCTACAGTCTATGAGTGAGTTATGTAATTAGTTTTTTTTTGAGTGAAATGCATGGCCGGCCCTTTAACTTGTCAAGGTGTGCCACTTTGGTCCATGAACTTGCAAACGTGAAAAATTAGCCTCTAAACTTGTCAGCCTGTGCCACTTTGGTCCATGAACTTGTCGGCTTGTGCCATTTTGGTCCATGGACGTGCAAAAAGGTGCTGCATGGCACTGTTTTGCCACGTGGCGGCCTCTGGTAGGTTGTGCATGGCACTGTTTGTAGTGCTGACGTCAGCGATTTCTTTTTAATTTGCAAAATTGATATTTTTTTATTCGGAGCTCCAAATATAGCAAATAATATATCAATTTTGATCGTCTCGACGAGCTCTTTGCAATGGTATACTTCGTTTTGTTGTTTGAGATTATTTTATTTCATGAAAAATTTAATATTTCTACAAAACAAGTGAGAATAACAAAACTCGTGAAATTTATTTAAACATTTCAATTTCATCCTAAGTTTTTTGTGCAGGTTGATATCATCATAAAACAACTGCAAATCAATTTTTATAACTTTTTAATATTTATTTTGGCCTACAATGCAAATCAATTTTTATAACTTTTCAATATTTATTTTGGCCTACAAAACAAGTGAGAGTAACTGTTTGTAGGCCAAAATAGATATTGAAAAGTTATAAAAATTGATTTGCAGATGTTTTATGATGATATCAACCTGCACAAAAAGTTTAGGATGAAATTGAAATGTTTAAATAAATTTCACGAGTTTTGTTATTCTCACTTGTTTTGTAGAAATATTAAATTTTTCATGAAATAAAATAATCTCAAACAACAAAACGAAGTATACCATTGCAAAGAGCTCGTCGAGACGATCAAAATTGATATATTATTTGCTATATTTGGAGCTCCGAATAAAAAAATATCAATTTTGCAAATTAAAAAGAAATCGCTGACGTCAGCACTACAAACAGTGCCATGCACAACCTACCAGAGGCCGCCACGTGGCAAAACAGTGCCATGCAGCACCTTTTTGCACGTCCATGGACCAAAATGGCACAAGCCGACAAGTTCATGGACCAAAGTGGCACAGGCTGACAAGTTTAGAGGCTAATTTTTCACGTTTGCAAGTTCATGGACCAAAGTGGCACACCTTGACAAGTTAAAGGGCCGGCCATGCATTTCACTCTTTTTTTTTAATTAGTATCCGAACAACCCTTCCAACATCGTATGAAATATTCGATGTGACACGGAAACTTTACGTCGCTAATCTAAGCACCTTGGTAAGCTGGGTTGTTGTTGTTGTTGTACTTGCAGTGCATGTGGGTTGTGTTTTTTATGGCAGTTTTTAGCCGGAGCAGAGCCGTTTGGGCAGGACAAGTAGGAGGAGTGGAGGAGTGAGGGGATTAATCAGAATTCCAGTAAGAAACACAGTAAGGCAACGCAAGGCTCCGTCCACTCAGTATGGATGGTCGCTGACAAGGGAGGGACTTGTGAATTAAGGAAGAAGAGAGAGAGATTAGTTAGGTTATTACCTGGTTCCATCCCAAAGGAGTGACGCGCGCGTCGAAGAATTCTGGTTTCATGTAGGCGCTGTGATCCATGTCGCCTTCCACGTTGTGGACACCCTGCGCATGCCTCACCTGCATGCATGCGCCATCGATCATGTGTTTAGTTTGGAAGCAGGAGCAGGATGAGGAGGGCAGGCAGAGAGGGAGGCCAACCAGGTGGATGGTTTTGCAGCGATGCAGAGGGTAGATGGCAGTGGCGGCAGCAGCGCCGGGCTCCATGAATTCCCTGATGAATTCGATCGATCCTGGGACGACTGACTGATTGAGAACGAAATTAAAACATGCATGGAAGAGCAGATCAGCCATAGGTAGGATTGCAGATCGAGGAAGAATTGAGTGGATGGAGAAAACACGCGGATCGACGCACGGATTGCTATATTGAATGAAGTGCCCAAGGTGGTGGTGGTGATGGTATTGCTATAGTAATGTAATGGTGACCGTAACCGTTGTGGGCTGGCTATGGCTTGGGGATCTGCATTGTACTATAGTATGTAGCAGTACTAGTTAGAACAAGAAAGCCAAATCTGTGTGTTGTTGCCATCTCTTCCAGCTGTCTGTCCACGCCCATCGGATTCATGGATCCTCTCTTATGTTCTGTTAAGTGTTATTAAATAATATAATAATAGGAAATCCTTTGCCTTGTTGTTCATCGCCATCGTCGCCACTGGTACTACAGTCCCTGCAATCACCATGCGTCAAGTTGGGACACGGCACGTCACTCCAGCAGCACATGGTCTTGCGCCTAACCTCCCCATGTACGTATTTGTTGCGTGTAAAAACTAAAAAGTGTGGTGTATGTGTCCACAGTCTCGGAGTCTCCACGCACTGACCAAACCAGGGAATGTCTTCATTGCATTGTATATATTATTACTATTATTACTACCTGCAATCAAATTGCCTAACAAGGACAGCACAACTCTAGAACGAATGCACCTTTGTTAGGCCTTGTTTACACAAACCTCTGCACTGCAGAAGGTATGTTTTATTACTACACTGCTTTACAGAACGGACGCAGTAGATTCTTATAAAAGCTGGATCGTAGAATCTAGTTTGGGATGTTGGAAAAACTTGTAAACCGACGGTTAGTTATTATTATATCAGTATACTATAATCCTCCACAGCCGCTTGACCGCTTCTTCGACAGGCTTACGTTTTTTTACCCCAGACTTGCGACAACGATGCCTAATTATGCTCACTGCAACGGCATTAATCTGTCTATACACTCTATACGAATTATATTAGGCCAGCCCCGCCGCAGCGACCCACACAACACGCCAAGCAATCTTGTTTGCTTCTACAAGTACTCATCATTAACACATGCATGCATGCATCTCCATCTCGGGTCATCATCACTTCACCACCCACTGACTCAACCCTCTATTTTTCATAAAAAAAATATCACAGGTTCAGTACAGTACAGGTTATGTCCTAGATCTAAGCTGTAATTTGTGCTATCATTTTCACATATATTTCTTTTATTCAACAATTCAAATAAGAATTTAAGACATTCTAGTGTCAACTTCATGAGTGGCATTATCTTCTTATATATAGTCACAAATCCAATCACAGTCCAAACCAGTCATAAAATAAAACCATATGCAACGATGCATTTTGGTACCTCAGGTTAGTCCTGCTGGCTCACCTCCATCACTGCGTCTGAATACTAACCTAACGACGCAAAATTAGTAAAAATAAGCAAGCCATAATACAACGAACCCATCCATCAAATTTAATCTGCACAAACCAAAACCATACATCGATCGGTTTTATCAGAAACCAGAATAGCGTGGACAAGAGCAGAGCTACCCCTAGGTTTTATCCTAGACTAGAACAACCAAGAGAATTTTGCCATGTATCACCTGGTGAATATAGGTGATCCAGTTATTATTACCATAAATAGATGATCCTAGTCCAAGACCCTGAATCTCAATACAGGCTGAGACAACACAGCAGACGTGCTAATACATTGCTGTGTAATTCATCTCGATTAACAAAATGGTATGTGCAAGCCCTATCTGTAGATGCCCTTTTAGCTTGTCCTCTTCAAAGCAAGCTTCGTAAAGGTCAGAATGGCTTGATAATCAAGTCCTATCAATGCTTCTGACTTTGCCTCAGTTCTTCTCAGCTTCCTCAAGGTGCTTATCTGCAATATCACTAGGCAGATCTGGTCCGGCTGGAATCTTTCCTGGGTAGTTGAATCTTGGGGAATATGACCCAAGCATGCTGCATCGTGAAAAACATTATTATTAGGATACTAAATGAAGGCCAAATTACACATATATTTGCAATATAATCACAAAACAAAAGCAGCACATGCCATATCCACAAATGAGGTGCCAAAACTGACCTTCTGTCAACCAATACCATGGACCGTAGCTCGCAGTTTGCAAAGCTGCAGAACACCGACTGAAAGTTAGCGACACATTCCTTCTACTACATCTAAACCTTTTATAAGTTGTAGTGTAAGAGTGAGGCAGAGAAAAAAGAAACAAGGAACTAAAAGGTTAGCCTATTGGACATATTAGAAAGTAACAACCAATAAGAACCTGTGGTCTACTAATATGATGTGTAGTATTATATCTCTGTCGCTTTGAACATTGCCACTGGTGTGAATGTGTGACGGTGAGTTAACAGCTACCAAGGAAAAAGGAAGTCAATGTCAAGCTACTTACTGCGTGCTAACTTCGTCTCTTATGGTTGGATGGCACTCCTTGCTGTACATGCTTAAGGTGTGAAACAAGAAACCACTGTGACTAACAATAGCTATCTCTTTCTCTTCTCTCGTCCACAACCTGAAAGTAGGTTCAAACAATGGGCAAATGAATCCAGCTATAATGATAAGAGTAACTAGTCCACTCATGGACCAAGCTAAACTGCCTTTACAGGCCCCAGCCTACATGCAATAGGTTCTGCTGTTTACTGCATTAGAGCCTTTCTAGTACAAAGTATTCAACTCTGTGACAATTCATTAGTACAGGGAAACTAGCACAAAATAAAAATCATAGTGGAAGCAGCCTCAAGCAGCGGTATATCCATTCCAATAAATTCAACACTCAGCATCACTCACATTAGTCTTAATTAGTGTAAACATTGTCTAATTTATGAGATAGGCATAAAATTATGAAGATGCCAGGCGGTAACTTGAAAGCTAAAATGAACAAAAAATCTTTCCATGAAAAGAAAATGATTTGACTTATTTCTAATGAAGATGCTCATGACCAAAATGCTAAGCATGCCATCGCTGAATGCCACTAGAGTGAACAAATTGTTTCTTCGATGTTTTTTTCCCATCACGGACGAACCGAATTTCATTACTGATAAGCAACAAAATTACAGAGTTTTCGTGCCATATGACCAAGTTTGAGACCCAAAAACCAACTATTGCCCGACAAACTGAGCACACAGGGCTCCAAAACAGCAGACACCTACACTACACCACATCCAGAATGAAAATTCAAGGTTCAAGGTCAAGCTATGACAATGCTACAACTAATAGCACATCGATTTATTACAAGCAAAACACAAGTGTATATTCATAGAAAAGTGTAAACAAATTGTTTCTTTGATGCTACATACAAGAAAAACAAAAGTAACATCAGACAGCTTGTTTCATGGTCATATATTCATAGAAAAGCTTAATTGATCTTAGAAAAGAAATTTACCAGTCGAAGAACTTCATACCCCTCAATGCGACAGCCTCATTTGTTTCTCTCACATCTGGTTCCCAAAGAACATCTTCATCATTCTCTATCTGTAAATAAAGCAAATACATACCTGAATGATACACTATTGGAAGTTGGAAACAATAGAAATACAATGCCGAAGCAATGGCTCATGAATGGACAATAGGAGAGACTTGCCAACGAAAAATCAATGCCAGGAAAGAGAGGCCGGTATTCTGTTATGCTCCTCCTCTTGTCACAGGGATGGACACCCTGATTTAACAGAAATCAAAGAAAACATGAGATAGTATATCGAAAAAAAAATCATATATACATTACTTAAGTGAAGAAACTAAAGGGAACAAATCAAAGCATTTATGCTGTCATAAACCAATGTAGATAAAGTGCTAACTACAAGTGTACAACAACATCATAACCAGGTCATGGTTCACATGTGTTCTTAACAAAGCAAAGCAAGTACCAAGTGCTCTCTGCAGGTTTCAACTGCAATAAATGGGGGGCAGTTCAAACTTGAAACTGCCGGACGTCCACTGTGTCCGGCATTTTCAACCATTAGTGGAGGTGCATTTACACCATCAGTATACTTTTCACCACCAAAGACACCAACTGCAGTTTGCATAGTCCTGTCAGATTGAAGTGAAATATGATGAAATCATTCAGTAGTTCATACAACTGCAATATAACCTCACGGTATATGTGCCCCCAATCAGAGATCTGATTATGGAAAATGTATAACTGATAGCAGATTGAGCAAGTATTCACATCAAAGGAAAAAATATGCCATTTAAATGTACTTAGAATATAGTGACCAGATCTTAGATACATGAGACATGCAAACCAAGCAGCAGGATTATACAGATATATATTGTTTATTTCATTATTTGTAGGCATTCCACATGCACATATACTAATCGAAATTGTCAAACTATTTTTATGAACAGTTGTTTCATAATTTTATCTGTAGTAGTCGAGCACGCAAACCATGCAGCAGGTTTATACTGAAATGTTGCTTAATGTGTAGACATTCCATATGCAAATATGATAATCAAACTAATGAAATTGTTTTCATAGTTTCAGTTCATAAATAAACAAATGGAATCCCAAACACTATGTTTACTCATTACACAAGAATGCAACTCCAAATTACAGAAGTTTACTTAGCCATAAGTCCTGATGCGGCACAGCGCAGTTTTGACTATCTGTAAAGAGCCAAGTATAAATTGCATTTCTAGTTAAAGTCATGTATTTGTATGCATTACTAATGCCAATTTTGTGTAGCTTATTGTACAGCTATTTATTTCACTATGGAAATCATGGACATACAAGTCTAAGAGGCCTAGGGCTTATGCTACACAGGATCAGGACAGATCTAAAGACCATCCAAATACCATTTTCATTTCAAGAAAAAGGAAAATATCTTAGCAAGAAAAACCTAGTAAATTTTTTAAGCAGAGCTACAAGTTATCTTAGAAGCTGACAAAATGCATTCCCAAAAGTTAGCAATGCCAAAACTACAGAGAACTATCTTAAATATTAAGAAGACTACCAGAGGATCAATAACAGTAAAAGCGCACAGAAATATATTAAGTCCAGACTATACCTCTTTTTTCTCGAACGCGCAGGAGAACTGCGCATCAATATATTAAGAAGAATAAAGAATGGGGGAAAGAGCCCCAAAAACTGTTACAGAGAAAAAGGTCTGCAACACACCCTAAGAACACAATCTAAGCTGTCTCTATCAGAAAACTAAATCAGACCAGACTATACCTCAACAAAGGGGAAGAAATAACCAATTCAATCTTTTCTGCAAGCCCACTTTTCTTCACATGCTCCCGGAGACCATCGACCTGCATATTGGAAGTCAGTCAACAATTCATTATCATTAATCTTGAAGATGTCATATGGAAACAACTGTGTGAGGGCTCCTCAGCTAACGTACAGAATTAGACATGAAACTTGGAATTTAACATCGAAATCATCTTGAAAATCATGAAACACCATCAGCTACAAAAGTTTCACTAGAAACATCTCAATTAATCAACGCACAACACCTTGCTATTGGGAGTGTAAAAAAGATGTTATTATTGGAGACTGATGAAGGGGAAATAAATTCCATCAGAACTTGGTGCCAACAGCACAGGTAATTTTTTGTGTGCTAAATTGAAAAGGATGACATACAGAATAATCTCCATAGCTAATTATACATTTATTACTACTTACTTAGCATTTGTTATTGAAATAAACACATGCAATTTGGATCTACCTTGCTGAAGATCTGGTGGTGCTACCTGATTTAAATGGATAGGCATTGCTGTTAAGAAGAGCCGATGACTTATGTATGTGTATTTGATCCGCCCTTTTGTTAGCATGAACGCATGAATGAGATCCTATTCCTCTTCCTTATTCTTCAAAAATAGAACCCCCCCCCCCCCCCCCCAACACACACACACACACGTCTTAGGACTATGAAGCATTCTATCAAAATGCAGGTTTGTAAAAGAAGAGAAATGATTATTGATGACAATGGTATATCGTATATGAAGTGAGGTGAAAGTAGTTGAAAATCAGTAAGGCATTGAGATATGATGGTAAAACTTTTCCACTTGAATTATTTCCATGGTTAATATAATTTGTCATGAATGGGTAATTTTTTGTGTGCTAAATTCTAAAGGATGACATACAGAATAATCTCCATGGCTAATTCTACACTTATTACTGCTTAGATAGCATTTGTTATTGGAATAAACACATACAATTTGGATGTACCTTGTTAGGATTAAGCACAAATAAAATTTGTGAGTAGAAGCACAGCTTGTTTTGTTAGGCGGAACTAACACCCTATGTGGAGGTCGAGGTATTATTTGATTTCAGCACCTGAGAACTAGTTAGTTCATTCATGAAGAAAGAAAGAGGAGAAACTTACTTGGCTCCAACCCAAAGGAGTGAGCTGAGCATCGAACAGGTCATGTGACATGTACGCATTGAAGTCCTTTTCGCCTGCGACATTGTGAATCCCCTGGGCATGCCTGACCTGCAAATTTGAAAGAGCAGTCATACTGACATACCCAACATTTTTTTCTTCTGTCGTATCCCTCCCTTGCCTGTTGTGCAATTCAGTTAGTAGTACGGAGGAGAAAGGAGGAAGTACCAGGTAAATGGTTTTGCAGCGGTGCAGAGGGTACAGGGCAGTGGTGGCGCCGAGTTCCATTCCTGCGCGTGGATTGGGCATGAGAGGAATGCGAGGCAGAGAAGCGTGATAGATTAGTGGTAGATAACCTCCAAGTAGGAGGATATGGAAGACTAATAAATAAATGGAGAGGAGAGGCAAGGGATGTAGCACTAGTAGATCCCAAAAGGGGCGAATGAGAGGACGACGAATCCTATCATCAACAACATCATCAGTGACATCACTGCTAAACCTGTGGAGGAGAGTGAGAAGATGCGGATGCCGTTGCCCGCTGCTGAGGTGAGGCCTGAGAGGGGAAAAAAGGGATGGGGCCCCGGCCGGAGAAAGGCGAGAAAGGGAAGGGACGGGAGCGACTGATGCCATCTGCAGATCGCAATGCTACCTAAACTAACGGGATCCAGGGTTCCATCCCAAGGAGGAAACGAACTGGATCCGGCCAGTGATTTCGCGGCCGGATTGCTCGCGCTGCACAGTTGATTCGAAGAGGAGAGGGAGAGGAAGAGGGAGGCGGGCGGGCGGGCGGGCGTACCTGAGGATGCGCAGAAAAGCGGAGGAACGAGACGGGATTTGGCGCGGCGGCCGGGAGGAAGCCCGACCCGGACCCTGACGGTGGCGGAGGAGGAAGACGGGCGAGCGCCTGGAACGACGACGACGGTGGTGGTGGTGGTAGAGGAGAGGAGGTGGATGCTCATGCTGCCGTAGATCATCTCATCGTTGGATTATTTTTAATTAATTAATTATCACTTAGTATTAACTTACTCCACGACCACGGACACGGACCACGTGCCCTGTCCACAGAATCAGAATGGGACTGTAAAAAATAAAAGTCGAAATAGTCAAATTCATCCTTAAACTATCGCCAAAAATTCAGTTTAGTCCTTGAATTATGAAAACGGTCGTTTTAGTCCTCAAACTTTCACAGCCGGCTCAATTTCGTCCCTAAACTATAAAAACGACCGTTCTCGTCCTCAAACTTTCGCAGCCGGCTCAATTTCATCACTAAACTATGAAAACGACCGTTCTCGTCCTCAAATTTTCGCAGCCGGCTCAATTTCGTCTCTGGTCCGATGTGGAGCGCCACGCTGGCTCGCCTCGTCATCGCCTAGTCAGGTAGAATCAGTTTTTGAAAGGCTGCAACTGATTTATTCTTATTTCAACTGGTTGCAACTAGTTGTAACTCTTCAATATAACATTCGATGAAGATGATTTTTAATTATAGATCTCGATAAAATCTACAAATTTCTAGTTTTAATTTTTTTTATTTAAGGATGTTAAGATGCTTAAAAGTTAATATAAAATTTTAGCACCATAATAATTAACAGCTGCTGCTTGTAAACTTTTATATTAATTACAAGCAGCAGCAGTTAATTATTATGATGCTAAAATTTTAAATTAACTATTTGAGCATCTTAACATCCTTAAATAAAAAAAATTAAAACTAGAAATTTGTAGATTTTATCGAGATCTACAATTAAAAATCATCTTCATCGAATGTTGTATTGAAAAGTTACAACTAGTTGCAACCAGTTGAAATAAGAATAAATCAGTTGCAGCCTTTCAAAAACTGATTCTAGCTGACTAGGCGATGACGAGGCGAGCCAGCGTGGCGCTCCACATCGGACCAGAGATGAAATTAAGCCGGCTACGAAAGTTTGAGGACGAGAACGGTCGTTTTCATAGTTTAGTGACGAAATTGAGCCGGCTGCGAAAGTTTGAGGACGAAAACGGTCGTTTTCATAGTTTAGGGACGAGATTGAGCCGGCTATGAAAGTTTGAGGACTAAAACGGCCGTTTTCATAGTTCAGAGACTAAACTGAGCTTTCGGCGATACTTTAAGGACGAATTTGACTATTTCACCAAAATAAAAAATAAAATGCCCGGGAAGGGAAGGAGAGGACGGAGCTCCTCTTCTCCCCTCCAATCAAATCCCGAGAAAAAAAAAGAAACTCCGCCGTCACATTCATCCCGCTTCATCGTTTGGCAAGTCTTGATCAGAGATCGTGAATACTAGAAATCTACTCAGAAGGGCTACAGTAGAGAGAGGCGGAGGGGAGGCGATTCGTGTAACAGAACCGCCTAAATCACATGGCCCACAGACACCTGTCATCGCCACTAATGACATCTGACAGCCGGGCCCGTGTTCCAGATGATCTAGGCGGGCTCTGCCGGGCTACATAAGCGCCCTTATTCTCCGACAGGATCCCATTGCGAAGACATTACAGGGTTACAACGTTTCATAATAAAATACATCAGAGTAAAGGTGCGGAAGACTTTATAGTACATAGGTTACAAATCAGGTGTTCAAATATAAACTCAAGTACAGATATTACAATCTAGACCTAAATAGAGGAAGCATCAGGGTAGCAGATGCACATAGTAATACGGACCCTGCCCAAGGGCCCAATATCATTCATCAGCAGTTCCTTCACAATGAGCATCCCGCAGCAGGGAGCAAGATAGACCTCCGGCTGCTGACTTCCTGCAACAGGGGTTAACAAACCCTGAGTACTGGGGTACTCCGCAAGACTTACCCGACGAAAAGGTGTAAAATTAGACTCAGGAATGCAGTCTGAGGGGAGTCAAGGTAAGGCTATAGCAAGAGTTTAAGAGTTTTGCGGAAAAACATTACTATCCTATTTCAATATTTCATCTCAATATTATCTTAATCATAACCACGGTTCCTTATTCCTTTTTATATGTCACATTCTTTCAATTGCTTAATCATTCTCAAAAGCACCTAGTTTCGAACCACTTTTCGGTGTAAGTCAGTGGATCAAGTCTCCATTAACCGAGGAGCAACGTCGATTCGAATCCAAAAAGTACCCAGCTGGGGATCCCTATCCACACTGCATATATAGCACTTAAGCTTGCATATACCAACCCCGCCTACCACGGCTTTTCATACCCCGGAACCGGTCCTGCGCCACCCGAGAGCACAGTACTCCTCTAGTCTCCAGGCACGCCGGCCACGAGGGTACACGCTACTCTCGCCATCTCTCCACTCCCAGTGCGTGGTCGTCGGTTCCAGCAGTAGAGCCACCGGAGTCTGAGGCTTCCCGTAGTATGTGGCTAGTTGCAAAGTCTCGATCCAGCAGGCCGACAACGAACGGTCCCTAAAACAGTTTTCCGTTGGTTACCATGCATTGGGACTCTAACCCAAGTACAAAGTAGCCGAACGGTTCCAAATCCGTGCCCGTCGGTGACAAGACATGGGAACGCCGCCACATGTGCACATCCATCCGAACGGGTTTCCTTTTTCATTTTTATTTTTCCGGCGGCGGCAATGCATCGGGTCTCTAACCCAAAGTGCAAGACCAACTGAACGGTTTCCAATCCATCGATGACAATACATTGGGACTCTAACCCAAGTGCAAGTCACCCGCACGGTTGCAAATTCATATCCATCTCTAGTATATCATCATAGCTCAGAAAATAGCGTTTTATGCAAAACTAACTTTAAAGAGCAGGGCTAAGCATTTTCAAACATTTTCATTTTTTTAAACAGGTTTCGGGGTTATATATCAAGGCAGGTCATGTAGTAAGTAGGTGACAATCAACTCCTATCAACCTGATGCAATTATTTAACTCAAGGTGATAAAATTTTTAAAACACAAGGAAGGGCTAAATGCACCGGGGCTTGCCTTGCATTGCGTGGAGTGTCGGATCCGGAGCAGTACCACAGATGTCAAAATCCAGAACGACCTCGAGAACAATCTCCTCAGTGACTGCCTTCACTTTTACCTCCGGTTCCTCGGTCACTATACGCATGCAATGATGAATGTTTCAATGCGATGTAACATAAAATGACAAATGCAAAATCCCAGAATAAATAATGCCTAATTCAAGCATAACTGTACCTCATCACTTAGTCATAACCATACTAGACTAAGGTGCCTTAGGTCATAAGGGTGTTTGACCTAGAACTACAATCAATCAAAAATCCACATCAAACCCTAATCACCAAAATTTCCTATTTATTTTATTAATCAATTAACCAAGCATATAATTAACACTTAATTAAATTATTTCCATTTGACCTCAAACTTCACAAACAGATAGATCTTGACTTATAACAGTGCAAAATAAAATTTCATGATTTTTGGAATTACAGAGAATTAATTAAAAATGCCTAAAGTTGTATTTTTGATTTAATATACTGATTTTTAACTACCATTGAAAGTGTTCAAAACCTATATTTAATATTTTTATAAAATACCACACACTACAGAGAGTATTCACAAAAATTTCTATAATTTTTGGTGCAGTATATTAATTCTCACAAAAAGATTAAAACGCAGAACTATTCATTTCAAATATCAATAGAAAACCCTTTGGAAATTCCCGAAAAAAAGAAAACGCCAAACTGGCCCGGGTCGGCCCAACAGCACGCAGGCCGGCCCAGCGTGGCCTCCCTCTGCCCCGCGCCACTGACAAACGGGCCCCGCCCGTCAGTCACTCCCTCTCTCCCCCTTTCTTCTTCCTCCCGCCGACTCCTACACACGCGCGCGCGCGCGGCGGCTCTGCGCCACCGGCGCGGCCTTGCCGGCGGAACCGACACTGGAGATCAACACTCCGACGAGCTCCCCACTAGCACCCGCACCCCAGCTACGGACTCCGCACCGCTCCCCGGCCTCCCGAGCTCGACCGAGAGCGGCCATGGCGGCTCACCGCGGCAGCGACTCAACTTCCGAGACCTACGGATCATCACAAGCCAAACCGGCGACATCGAGGGTACCACAGAGCTCACCGAGATCATGAATCACAGGTGGTTGAGACGGAGAAGGCTCGGAACGACGAGCTTGACGGTGGCGGTCGGAAACAGCAGGTCGGACTCGACGGCGACCTCCCGTTCCGGCGAACCCTGAGCTCCAAACAAGAAACCGTCGCGCACATGAGCACCACGGTGAGACACGGGACGTAGAACACACGTGTTATCGGAGAGAGGCTCACCGAGACGAGCTGTCCGCGTCGAGAAGACCCTCGGCGGCGCTCGGTCGGTGCGGAGGAAGAAGCAGCAGCCACGCAGGACTCCGGCAACGGCAAACCTCAACAAGTGGCTCAGGCGGTGCGCAAGGAAGTTGGCTAGCTGGCTATGGGATTGAGAGGGTGGAGTTGGTCGGAGCACGACCAATTTCGCCGATCGGTAGTAACGGTCGCCGGTGAAACGAGGAGAAGGAAAGCAATGGGAAGTGCTCGTCGCCATTTAAAGCTGTGGACGGGGAAAGGGATAAGGACGAGGCGTCCCGGGGCCCCCCTGCGGCGCACCACGCGGCGGTGCCCCGGCCCCGGCTGGCCGGACGACGGCCGGTGCGCGGCGCGGCACGCGCGTACGGCGGAAGCAAGGGTCCCCCCCAGTCTACTGTAGCTAGGGCTCCTAGGTCAAATGCTATTTCATCTAATTGTGCCATACCCAAGCTGAATCAGAGCATGGTCCCAAAATAAAATTTGTGGATAATTTTGTGTAGAATACTTTTACTTTTTGAAGTATGTTCAAATTCGGTCAAATTTTCAATCTACAGAAAAGGGGGTAAAAAGGGTTTTGAATTTCAAAACTGAAATTCTAAAATTACTTTTCATTTTTCTCAACAACTTGAGAAATGGTAAAAATAGAAGTTGTTCCTTTCAGTGAGCTTTACAACTCTTATTAAGGAGGTTTTGTCAAATTCCTAATATTTTTGAAATTGAGGTTTTAAATTTAAATTTAAACATAGTAATTTGAGTTTAATTTGAATTTCTGGAACATAACTTCAAAATCTCCAAAAATAAAAGTTGTTCCATTTTAAAATTTCTACAACTTTCATTAAGACATTTTCCTCAGATTCAATATGGATTTTGAATTAGGGTTTTAGGTCAATCCCTAGGGCTTAATTTGATTTCTATTTAATTTTATTTTTAACTTTTGATTGGGGACTTAATTACACAACCAATGAAATCCAATCACTCTAGCACCCTAAACACAATCATATGCAAATGATCAAATTAAACATGATGACATGGCAGTTTAATTATGCAGTAATACCAGGGGTATTACAATTCGTGGCTCCCGCCGGCGGGGCCGCCGTTCCCCTCCGCCTCCGATGGCCTTCGGGCCCTCGGATGTGTGTGGGAGCGGTGGTCTTAGCTCGACGGTGTAGTTTAGGTCCTAATAGATCTAAGTTTGGGTGTCCGGCGGCGATGCGATGGAATAAAGACCTCTCGAGCTCTTCCCCGTCCCGGTGGTGATCCGCTCTGGCACCGTTGGCGAGTTCGTGGAGGAAGGAGTCCGGTGCCGGCAGCTCGTCGGTGTACGGTGAGTTTGCTGGCCTGTCCGTACCTGTTGCTGGCGGTTCTTGGTGCTGCTCGTCCTCCCCCGATCTGTGGGTTGCCCTGGGCGCTGGGTTTGCTGGATCTTGCCAGAGGAGTAGGAGAAGTGGCCGATATTCTTTCAACGAAGACGATGCGGCTCGGTGGTGTGGCCGGGTTGCTGGTTTTTGCGGCGTCTACAACGAGTGCTTCCTCTCCGGTGAGCTTCGGCGGTCGGTGCTGCGGCGGATGGCGCGACTTCGGGAAGGCCGGCGAAGTTCCTGGAAGCCTGGTGATTTTTGCATCGTGGTCCTTCGTGGCCTTGTGTGAAATTTCTTTTGTGTCCAGGGGTTCTATGTAAAAAGGGCTGTACTTTTTTCTAAATTTAATATAACCCTTTTTTTCTTCGCAAAAAAAGAAATCTACTCAGAAGAAGGAAAAAAAACAATGTCCTAGATGACTACCCCTGTGCTGTTTGCAACCCGTATGCACCTGTTCTTTGAATGTCCATTTAGCATAGATTGTTGGAATTCCATCGCTATACATTGGAATTTAGCTCTACCTCCCCTGGATATGATCATTGATGCTAGAACTGCTTTCGGAAGCTCCATCTTCAGAGAAATCATCATCACAGCATGTTGGATCCTTTGGAACTCGAGAAATAGTTTGATTTTTTTTTTTATAATAAGCCTTGTAACATTGCCAGGTGGAAATCTTTGTTTAGAGAGGAAATTGGCTTTATTTGCATCAAGGCCAAATCCAACCTTGCAGGTTGCTTGAAACAGTGGATAGAGATTATAGGCTAATGTACTTTTCCTTTTATCTTTTGAGCTTTGCAAGCTCTTTCTTTGAACCTTGTGCATTTGTACTTTACCTTCACCGATATTAATACAAAAAATAGGTGGGGAATTCCCCCCACTGACTTCTCAAAGACTTAAAAAAAGTTTGGGAGGTCAAAATGATCTTTTGAAAGGAAAACAAACATGCACTCTATAAGATGAGTTGGCCTGGCCAACATAGAGAAACACTCGAAAGAAAAGAAAAAAATCTATTGCACCTCTCTCAACTATTATAGTATTATGCAAGTTCAATTTACCTCTCTTAGTTTTAAAATTGGATTTTAGGCTCTTGAACTTTTGAAATTGTCTAATTTATCTCTCATGGTTTGGAAATGGTTTTAGCTTATGCAGTGCCACATCAGTCTTTTTGCGTGGAACTATGTCAGCCACGAAGAAGGTAAATCTAACTTTCACAATAGTTCAAGAGGTCAATCAAACTTTATAAAAAATTGTACCAGTGATTTTTAAAAAGTTATCTAATTATTTTTTAGAAAAATACATTTTACAATACTAAAATTGAATTTAACCTTATAAAAATCATAGAAAAGTTGTTTTAGCTCGGAAAAATATGAAACCTGCTGTAATTTTTTCTTGAAATTATGCTCTATGTTTTTTGTTCCTTGCTTAGATTTTTTTTTTCTTAAATTATGTTATGTGCTTAACTCTATGTTTGAAAGAGCCTTTTGTTGCCCGGGGGTTGAAACTTGCTGATCAGGTAGATGACTTAAGCTCTTTTGGTTAGTCTTCGTAATAAACTCCCATTGTTGCAGATAGGACCTCTAATGCCCAATGGCCATTAGAACTACTAAACATTCCTTCTCATAAGTAGCAGGGGCCTGTTTTGGGATCCTAATGTCTGGCTGAAGTAAGAAATAGAATGCCCTTCCTGTCATAGTCGGACCAACCTATAGGGTGAGGTAGGGAAACTGCCCTACTGCCCTATGGATGGAACCGATGGAACCCCTACCCACGATCTCGCCATCCTAGAGTCTGACCGGTGATCGCCTGATCATTGAGCCGAGGTTGAAGACGGCCACAGGCACCGGAGAGACCGAGACAACGCGCTGGGCTTCTGAATTGGAGGCTTGGGAGTGCACATATAGGCGTTAGGGCGTTCGACTGTGGGTCCTGTTGATGTTTGATCACCGATAGCTTGTCACGGGATGACCCGGGATGATTGTTTGGGTCTCGGTGAACTCAAGAACTCGATGGTAAATGCAAGAGACAGTCGATTTATACTGGTTTGGGCCCTCGTAATCTAGTAATAGCCTTACATCTAGCCGGTGTTAGCTTTGCGTTGTATTGATGATTATAATTGTTGTTTTTAGGGGGTGCCCTTAGCCCCTCTTTATATGGGTAGAGAAGGCTAAGGTGTGATTACAGTTCTAGTTGGATTCGAACAAGAAATTCTAGTCTTATTATAGAAGCTATTTTTCCTAAAATCAGACTAGATCGGTCTTTGTATCTTGAATCCTACCTCACCTTGCGTCGTGGTCCTCTTGTTAAACCGTGGGCCAACTCGAGGCCCACCCGCAGTGTTGGTCCCGCATCGACAGGTCTCTATTCTGCTTGGCGCCAACTTTCAGAAAGCCAAATCCGAGAGTAGATTTCAGAAAAAGCCAAGGCTTAAACAAACAGATCCTAAGAAAATGAACCTCTTTGCAGTAGTGTGGATTGGTCGTGAAGGGAACCACACAGTCCCCTCTTAGATTGATTGTCATATGCAACGCGGCTCCCAACAACCAAAGAGGGCCTAAGATGAGAACATCAATAATAAAGAGATGAGAGAGCTACAACCAGCCTGCCACCCGTGATTAGAAATAATGTAGGAGAGAGAGAGAGTTTGGATCTGGCATGTATAACTTTTAAGGGTGGGATGAGAGTGAGTTGGTTTGACACTTCTTCTATGCATGAATTATAATTTTTGTATAGAATTTTGGGACACGATGCTCGACCACCTTTGAAAATCAGTATTATTTTTAAAGTTGGATTGTTTAAGAGATCTGTCCGTGGAAATCATATTTTTAGGGACGATTTTTTCACTGCATGCATCCATGCATCCCTAAAAGTAGATATATTGCTAGCTAGGACGATCGATGTACAGTGTATTTGAATTCTGCAGATGTGATCATTGAAGCGACACTCTCCCAGAATTTTTTTTTGTAATCCTTTTGAAATTGGCGGTTCATTTATCAAAACCGTTGAATAAAATATCCGGTGGCCTGCGTGCAGATCTGAACCACCGCATAGTATAGTCATATATTATGGTCAGAAACAAGTGGCCTGTCCGGTCATTACGACTTTGGTTATTGGGAGCATTTCTTTACAGCAACTGGTTACTATGGAATACGCAAAGGGAAATAGTTTAATCAACAAGGGACAATATTGTTAGTGTTTTCACGGATGCACCTAACCATAGAGGATCGGGCCGTGCATTTCTTAACGCTGTATCGATCTTGATTGCGTCTAGTAATCGATGCGATTCTCGTATGGACGGGTCTGATCTGATATACTAAACACATGCTTACATACAATTTTTTTAGAGGCAGACCAACTAACTATTTTGGGAATAAATCTCGGTGAGGCACGCAAATTCGCTCCATTTACCGGACTCGAACCCACGAGAGGCCCCTTCCTCACCTAGAAGCGGACCAACCGAGCTATTGCTCGGTCCCTTGCTTACATACATCTGGCAAACTATTCATTATAGCCGCCGTCTGTTTTCTGATTGTTGCCACTACAATGTATATGGACTGAGTAATCCATATGTGAGAGGTAGAGAAAAGAGAGGACAGAGAGAAGAATTATTTGTTTATTCTTTATGGGCAGCCCATAGGACTATGGGTACCTTTAGTTATAGACTGCTCTATGGACTATCTCTACAATATTTCAGCTAACTGGTAGATAATTTTTTAATCTGTATCGACTACTCTCCTGCACTTTTGTGGTTGCTCTAACGAGTGTCGGTGCACGTTAGCAACCCCACGTCGCTGCTGAATTCAAACGTTATTGAATTGGACACTGCAGTAGTGCATTGATGGAGTACAGGAGTCGAGAGATGCCACGCACGTAAAATAATAATAATTTTAAAAAAGGCCTTCTTCTCTGCAGTCCCACTCCCAACTCAAAGCTGGCGACGACCCACCGTAGCGAAGCCACACATTCCATCCGAACCACTGTGGGAAGCGCTAGCTGAAGGCGACCCGAGTAGCAGTAGCCATGTCCCGAGAACTCGAGGGGATGGTTGCCTCGGCCGTAGTCAAGGTGGCCCGTGACAAGTTGGTGGCCGCCCTGGGAGATCCTGCCGTCACCGACACCATGCGCGGGAATATGGTGTCCGAGCTGAAGGAGACGAAGGATAAGATGGAGGGCATATTGCCGGTGCTGATGGACGCTGAGAGACGTTCGACGACGGATAAGCTGGTCCAGTCGTGGCTACGGAGGCTTGAGGCTGTGTCCTATGATATCTGGGATATGGTCGACGAGATCCGAACCAACAAGGATGCAGCGGCACCGGTATGATGTACATCCTGCATCTGATCTACTGCATCGCTACTGTCTCCTGTTTAATCTGGCACACTGACTTGTCCAGTTTGTAGTATTGACAAACATGCATGTTGATATGTACCAAATCCTTGCAGATGGCCAGGATGCTCCCTCTCTCTGTGTCTATATCTAGGCCGGACAAGCTTAGCAGCATAAGTGAAGCACTGCACAAGATATGGATGTCGACGTCGCAATCCCATTCCAACTTCAGGCAGCATTTTGACGACGTTCAGAACCAAAGTTCTGGTTATAGAGAGACAACTTCTTTTGTCTTCGAAGAAAGAGTTGTGGGCAGGGATGAACAAGTAGATAAGATACTTGATTTCTTGTTATCACCAGCAGGTATGAGCGGCCGGAGAGAGTGGCCCGTCTTTCTTCCAATCGTTGGGCTTCCAGGCGTTGGCAAGACAACTTTGGCAAAACTGGTGTACAATCATCCCAGATTGGGAGGTTACTACAACTTCAGAGTATGGGTCTATGTATCGCCCAGCTTTGACCTGAGGAGGATTGGCAAATCCATAATTTCTCAGTGCCTACTAGATGCAAGATGCTATTATGGTAAGGGGGATTCAATAAATGTCCAGGAAGACCTGGACTCCATAGAACGATGCATTCACGAGCTACTAGGTGATGGTAGAAAGATGCTCTTGGTTCTCGATGACATCTGGGAGCAAGACCAACAGGAGTTGGGTAGATTGAAGAGTATGTTGGGTTTTGGCAACCAAGCAGGAAGCTGCAAGGTGGTTGTGGATGTCATAGTAACAACACGCGATGAAGATATCGCCAGGAGAATCTGTACCAACAAGGTCCAACCGTACAAGCTGCATCCCTTGAGTGATGACCAGTGCTGGGAACTATTCAAGCTAGCAAGTGACTTTGAAGACAGAGATGACAAACAAGACCTGGATAAAATAGGGCGGGAGATCATCGCGACCAAGTGTGGGGGCCTGCCATTAGTAGCTCGAACACTCGGTCTCCAGCTGCGGGGCGAGACAGACCAGCAATGGCTAGAAATCGCAAGAACTGATGATTTATCCATCTATGGACGTGTCATGAAACTCTTCTGTCTAGACTACCACTACCAAAGCATGCCGCCGAATATAAGGTTATGCTTTGCTTACTTGGGGACTTTACCCAATAGGCACAATATAGCAGAGGATGATATCATTCATAGGTGGATTGCTCTGGGTCTTCTCGAGCCAAGCAACAACGGGATATCTACCGGACAAGAAATAATCTCGAGGCTTCTCGACATCTCATTCCTTCAGCATTCTAACTTGGCCTCGGTGAGTTCATATGTACTATGCCACATTGCCACTATTTTATTCGTGTGGATTGCATGTGCCTTAAAATACAAGTGGAATGAGTAACATTTTATTCCACCCTCTGCTCAATGCATGTGGTACCTTTTTATCATAGACAATGCTGGATAGTGCTATAACATTTTCGTTGATCCATCCATAAAAAACTAAACGAAAAGTTAATTGTTAGAAAGCTTATTATTCTACTCTCTTCTCAATACGTTGTGTCCACAAACACTGTAAAATTTCCATTACCAAATGTGAGCAAGAGGAACAGAATGCAAGTGAACCAAGGAAATCGAATACTAGCACAAGTCGAAGTACAATTCGAATTAGAACAGAGGAGTGCTTGGATTACAGAGTTGAGTTATCATTCTCATCGATGCCTTCCCTCTCCTTCTCTCGATACAAATACCAGGTGCACACTGGTGCCAGCTGTTGCTAGTTACTCCCACTCTGGCCCATGGGACCTTCACACTAGGGCCTGCGAACGCGCTCTCCTCGACGCGGGCCATCCTTAGCTAGGCCGTCGTCGCCTTCAATCTCTTCCAGGTGCACCGGTGTAGTGGTTAGGGTGCTGACATTCCCCAATCCATGAAAGCCAGCCTGCCCCCAAGCTAGGGCATGAGTATAGGATCCCTGGAAGCTTTGGGGGGTTAATAGGTCTGCAAAAACTCAACTCGATCTGAGATCAGGAGCTAGGGCGGCACTGCGGCACCCCTAGAGCGGCATTGCCGCACCCTGAAAATAAACCGAACAGAACGAACAAGATACGAATAGAAAGTGTATATTGTCAGCAGTCTATCTTCCAGATCTCACACCAAATCACATCACGAAGACTGGATACCACAGAGAAGTCTCAAGTCACTAGATTGAAGCAAACCCTAGAACAAAACAACCACACAAGAAATATATAGAGACAACAGCACACGGTGATTTAGCCCGTGGTTCAGCTTGCCACTTAGGCTTGCCTACCTCCACGTTGTTGAGGCTTGCCACAAATAGGCTAGGGTTACCACAAAGACTACCCTATTCCTCATTCTCAAATCAAGAGAATGAACTCTTCAAGTGAGGGGTGATTTCTTAGATACACGAGAGTTACAAACCTCCCTACGCTGCCACAATAGAGTTGGCAAGCTCTACAGCGATGCCTAGCTGGCTAGGAGCAAAGCTCCAAGGAGTAGAACTCAAGAACGCCGGCCAAACGTGAACCAGGTGCTCTCAAACTTTGGAAATCAGTAGATCAGCCCTCTAATCGAAGATTTGCTTCCCTTTTTCTCAAGTTTCTATGGTGGGATGTGGAGATTCAAGTTTGAGCTCAAGGATAACAATGGAAGAGAGAGAGAGCTGTCTGTTTCTGTCTGTAAAGCATAAAGAGTCAGGAGCAGGAAGAAGAGACCGTTGTGAGGGAGAAAAGTAGTATTTATACGCTATCAGCCAACGATCGATCGGGAGGAGGGTGGCACTGCCGCTCATTATGGGCGGCACTACTACCCTGGCAATGTCCAGCAGAAAGTGTTGCAGTTTGGTTTGCTGGAATTGTCAAAGTGTGAGAATGTTGTTTCTGGGATATGAGTAGTTGATTCAACAAGTTGACTGGCATCCCTAAGAACTCCTTAATAGTACGACATTCCTAAACTCAAATTCAAAATACAAAAGGAATTTAAACCTCCGTTTGAGTTGGTCACCGCAGCTGCAAGTTGGCGTCAAGTTCTTTGAAACAAATAGCATCCTCTCACTAGGATTCTCTGCTCAACATCTCGAAAGAAATCATTAGTTCTCTAATTTGGTAGTCATCAATACCAAAACCCACAATAGGCTTGATTGAACTTTCAATCTCCCCCTTTTTGGTAATTGATGACAACCCAATTAGAGCTTACAAAAGATAAACAATATAATCTGTAAAGAGCAATCCTTGGGTGTAAAGAACTTCTCAAATGATGTGAAGAGAATTTGAATTTCTAATTTGGCATAAAAGGCCAAACATTCACATACAAGTGAAAATAGGAGAATCTTTACATTCAAGGTTTCCGTGGGGTGCTGCACACCGGGTCAAACAAATAAACGTGATGTAGGTGACAGTTCAAAACACATAAGACTTGGCTAAAGAAGCATAGCGCGGCACTGCTGCACTGACCTCTTCAGTCAGATCACAATCAAACTTCGCCTACACCTGCACACTAACAGGATCTACTGATATATAAACTGAGAGATACCAGAACGCATAGTCTCAAAATATAACCAAATCTTATTACAAACCAAAATAGCAAATAGGTTCTATATAACTCTCAATCTCACACACTATTAGACTCAAACTAACTGCAGCATGTCGACGAAAAAGGATTGACCCCTCTAAATTTCTCTCCCTTTGGCATCAAGTACCAAAAACAGAAAAGAAGAAGAGAAATCAATCGTCCTGCTAAATCTCGTCCCAGTCGACGCATGTACCATCACCACCAGCAGCACCACGGAGTCCACCATGAGCACCACCATCATCATCAGAGTCTGAATTTGAAATGCGAGCACGTCCCTGACGGTGAGTAGTGGATGTGAAGCGAGTAGTGCCTGAAGTGCCTGCACCCTGAGTGGAACATCCGGCCCATCTCTGATGTTGCTCCCACTGCTGGTAGGAAGCAAGAGTGTCATCCCAACCGGGCAAGGCATACTGCTGCTGATAGGGCTGCTGCTGTCCATAGTGCGTCTGCTGGTACTGCTGATACTGCTGTTGTTGCTGATCTCCATCATCATCATCATCAGGGTCATCAGAATCATAGACTGAAGGAAAATCAAAGTGAGGTGGTGGATGAATAGGAGGTAAATCTGTAAGTCCAACCTTCTACCTAGCTGTGGCTGCTGAGTATGTGCAAGTAGCAAAGATCACCTTTAGCATCCTCTTGATGATGTTCTTCTTCTTGCCTCTCCTTCCTCTACCCTGGGAGGACTCTGGAATGTTAGTCTCTCCATGATGAATGCTGCCTCCCTTCTCTACCCCATGTGGTCTTGGCCTGTCAATCTTGTACACTGGGTGTGCTGTCTCATGTGGGATCGAATACCAGAAACTCTCTTAATGAAAAACATGAGATAAGGGCATAAGGCAATCCCCTTCTCTCATCATCCAAAGCTGAAGAAACCTCATTCCACATAAAGCGAGGAACGTTGAACCTCTCACCTGTGTGAAAGCGAACAAGCACGTTCCTAACAAATCCATTAATATCAAAAGCTGCTCCATCCTTGGGGTTAATTGTGTTCCTGATCAAGCTGTTCATCATATAATACACACTCTGAAGTCCACTCCTCCTGCCATTAGCCATCCTCGGATCTCTATATAAAGCTCTCATATGCTCAACATCAAATCAAGGCTCATCATGAATAGCGGTGAACTTCCTGTGCACATCACCAAAACCAAGAATGCGACTGAAGGTAATGAAATCAACTCTGTAGTGCCTGCCTTCAGTCAACCAGTGAATCTCATCTATAGTCTGATTATGATAATAAGTGGTATGGAACTGTGCAAGCACTTCAGTGTTCCATCCATACCTGAAACTCATCAGATCAGTCAAATCGAACCTGTCACATAATCTAATAGCAACATTAAACTCAGGCTCATTTTTATCCCTCATATCCTGAAAGTCCATATACTGCATGGTCACAATCTTGGACTTTCTGGCACCAAGGATAGCCTATGTAAACAAAACTATAGTCAGTCCCAAAATCAGCATGAGTAGTATAGGGATTGACAGCTCTGGCCTGTTGAGTCTCTGTCCAAGATCGAGAATAATCAAACACTGGATGTGGAATAGTGTCATTTGGTGCTCGAAGTGTAGGATTCTCATCTGAGTCTCTCATATAGCTGTCATCAAACTCACTCAGAAGAGCTGGAGTGCCAGGACAACCTCATAAAGGAATAGTGAAACCTTCCAGTTGGCGCCTCTCCTCATCTTCAACATACTGCTCACGAGCGGCCCGATCTCCAGCAACATAAGGAGCGCTACTGCTGCTATTGCCTCCTCTGCGGCCTCTCTTGGACGCATCCTTTGACAACTGCTTCTTCAAGCCACATGGATTTCCACTGCCACTTCCACCCTCCATCTATGCAATTAAGAGAAACTTTGATAAGAAAATGTGCAAACTGGATCTACAGAGCTTGCTGCACTAAAACTTTAACCACTAAAACATGTGCGTTGTCTAGAAAACAGGGCATCTGGAGTGAAATGCATAGTTTGTCAACACTTGATTCAACAATTTGGCTGGCATCCCTAAGAACTCCTTAATAGTACGGCATTACTAAACTCAAATTCAAAATACAAAAGGAATTAAACCTCCATTTGAGTTGGTCACCACAGCTGTCAAGTCAGCGTCAAGTTCTTTGAAACGAATAGCATCCTCTCACTAGGATTCCCTACTCAACATCTCGAAATAAATCATTAGTTCTCTAATTCGGTAGTCATCAATACCAAAACCCACAATAGGGCTTGATTGCACTCTCAGTGAGGAAAACGAGCGCACAGGGTCTCCATATCTTCCCAGGTAGCGAGCGAAGATGGCTGGTTGGACCACTGGATGAGGCCCTGAAGACGAACACCTGTGCCAACCTTGGCGACACGTTTCTGGAGCAATGTTCAGGAGTCTGTAGTCCATCAAGTAAAGGTGGTAATGGGTGAGCAGTATGGTTTACCTGAACCACCAACTTCTATTGGGAAAAATGAAACATCGGGTGGATGGATGAAGAAGCTAGGAGCTGTAATTTGTAGGCGAAAGTCCCAATTTTATCAGTGATCAAGTAAGGCCCGAAGAATTGATAAGACAACTTTTGATTCACCCAGGCGGCAACTGAACTCTGCACATATGGATGAATCTTAACATAGACCCGAGTGCCAACACTGAAGGAGCGCTTAGTACGATGCTTGTCCGCTTGGGTCTTCATCTGATTCTTAGCATGGCTAAGCTGATGTTGATTCAAGGTCTGCATCGATCCTCGCTTTCTGCTGAAGCCAATCATCGAGTGTCGCAACAGGTCAAGCTGGAGCAGAATCAAGACCGAGCTGCCTGGGGGATTCGCCATACAAAGCTTCAAAAGGAGAGCGGTTGAGTGTCGAATGCCAAGTGGCATTATACCAAAATTCCACCAAGTGAAGCCAATCGTACCATTTGGTAGGAGCTGCATTATCAAACACAACGGAGAAAGGTCTCCATGCATTGGTTCACATGCTGCGTCTGCCCATTGAACTGCGGGTGATATGCAGAACTGAGGCGAAGATCAACACCGCCCAAGCGAAACAGCTCATGCCACAGTTGGCTAGTAAAAATATGATCGCGGTCATACACTAGGGCTGTTGAAACATTGTGAAGATGGTATATCTGCTACATGAACAACTTGGCAACCGAAAGCGCTGTGAAAGGGTGCCGCAAGGCCACGAAGTGACTGTACTTGGAGAAGAGATCCATCACGACCAAAATGCAATTGAACCCTTGAGACAGAGGTAGACCTTCAACAAAATCCAAAGAAACAATTTGCCAGGCTGCAACGGGTACTTGTAGTGGCTGCAACAGCCCAGGATAGCAAACCCATTGAGGTTTACTTTGCTGAAAAGTAGGACAACTCTTAACAAAATTAGAGTCATGCCGTGTCATGCCGGACGACTGAATACTCTTGAGGGTAGCAGGAATACCAGAATGGCCGCCGATTAGGGAGGTGTGCAAGGACTAGATGAGTTGTTGTTGCAAAGCAGTGTTGTTCCGAACCCAAATTTGCTGCTTGTACTTGAGAAGACCTAATCTAGCGTGAAATGGGGCACTGGACCTGGATTGGCATCCAATTGCATCATCAAGGCAGTGGCATGAGGATCTTGGTGGTATCCAACGGTAATGTCATCAATCCACTGCGATGTAACGACAGAAATGGCATAGCAAGAGGCTTCAGGATGAAGTCAGCGGGATAGAAATCAGCTGCACTATTGTCAACACCCTTCTTGTACTCGATACGATAGTGCAGCCCCAACAATTCTGTGAAGACATGCTGTTGCCAGACCTTGTGAAGGCGTTGATCATTAAGATGAATCAAGACTTTTTGGTCAGTGTAGATGGAAAATTCGGCCAACTGCAGGTAAGAACGCCAATGATCCACGGCGATTAAGATGGCAAGGTACTCCTTTCATATGTCGACAAACCCTGATTCTTCAGGCCCAAAGGCTTGCTCACATAAGCAAGGGGTGGCTAGCTTGTAACGTATCAACGACAACTCCTATTTGACAAGCGTCATTCTCAATGGCAAACACCTGGGAGAAATTATGAAGAGCCAGAACAGGTGCCGAGCAAAGAACATGCTTCAAAGTGTCAAAAGCCAACTGATGGTCAGAAGTCCATATGAATAAGGTGTTTTTCTTGAGCAAATTGGTTAGGGGCTTGGCGACGATGGCAAAATGGTGGACAAATTTCCTATAGAGACCTGCCAAGCCCAAGAACCCACGAAGCTCACGAACAGATGATGGTTTAGGCCAATGCTGAACCATAGACACCTTGACTAGGTTGATGTGGACACCACCGCCACAAAGAACATGCCCCAAATAGTGGATCTATTGCTGGGTGAACTAACACTTTTTAAACTTGACAACCCACTGATCCTTAGCAAGGAGAGCCAGCACCTGCTGTAAGTGTTGAAGATGGTCTGCATAGGAAGAACTGTAGACCAAAATGTCATCAAAGAACACGATCACAAAATTGCGGAGTAAGGGGCTCAAGGTGTCATTCATGGCACCTTGGAAAGTGCCAGGTGCCCCCGAAAGCCCGAAGGGAACCACTGTAAACTCATAATGTCCAGCATGAGTTGAGAAGGTAGTTTTATGTTCTTCGCCAGGTTGTAAACGTATTTGATGGTACCCCGAGTACAAATCCAAAATGGAAAACTAGGACGCCTACCAAAGCTCATCAACAAGCTGATCAAACACAAGAATTGAGTAAACCGATTTCACTGTCAAGGCATTGATGTGGCGATAATCAACATAGACACGCCATGAACCATCTTTTTGCGAACCAACAACACCGAAGAAGAAAATAGCAAAGAACTATGCCGAATCAAGACTTATGCGAGCATGTGTTGCACTTGAGCATCTCATCTTTCAGTTGTGGCGGATAACGACATGCCCGAATGTTCACAGGTGTGACACCATCGAGTAAAAGGAATTGCATGGTCGCAGGAACATCTGGGAGGCAGGGTATCCAGAATTGTGAACACTGTGGGGAAAGCATCAATGATGTGCTAAATGCCAGGACGAAGATCAGCTGGAACAACATTAGAAGATTGCTTGTCAACAGCAAGCAATTGAAAGACCAGATCACCAGAGTCATTGGCAGAGAGCCCATGCAGTATTAGTTGATCACCATTGTATGAAATAGAGAGCCACCGAGCCTTCCAATGCATTTCCATGGGGCTATAACGCTCGAGAGTCCATACCTAGAATCACGTCATAAGAGTCCAACTGCAGAATGCACAGATCATGCTAGGAAGGGTGACCCTGCAGAGTGAACTAACAGCCCAAAATTGACGAGGTGCAGCGCAGAACCTACCCATTGGTGATCTTGACAGAGGCTTTCATGGGTAACCCGAGCAAGCTGACGTAATTGATCAGCAACTAGTTAGCCAAAAATGAAGAAGTACTGCCCTAATCAAGTAAGAAGACAATAGGAAGGCCGTGAATAGTACGGTAGTACCCTAAAAGTGAATAGTGCGATGGCCATAGGAAGCCAGGTGTCATGGGACGATGCCAACAACAATTGATCATCAGAGTCCTCTGCGGCATCCAGAGAAGACTCGATGGGGCAGAGATCCCACACCTCCTGCATTGCTTGCAGAGCAATGGTGGCAGCACATTTATGGCCGCGCACCCACTTCTCAGCACAAAATTCACAAAGGCCATGGGCACGGCGGTGAATGCGCAATTTAGATAGCTTATCATCTTGGCTCTTGGAGTCCCCTTTATCTGTCAACAACTTGTCCCCAACTGGGGGCCGTTGGAAGGCCAAGGCCGGTTTGGGCTGAAATTTGAACCCCGCCCTGAATGAACCGGTTGGAGTCACCGATTCAGCCACCTCTTCGTGCAACAAACCAAAGAATACACAATATCGAGGGTAGTTTGCCGCTGCAAGATAACAACCATCCTAATGTCATCACGTAACCCATCCACGAGTGGTGAAATAATGCATAGCGGGATTGGGTTGGTAGGCCTTAATCTGATCAAAAAGGGAGGAAAAACAGTCTACATAGTCGATGACGGTGGAGGTTTGTCCGATAAGAAACATTTGGCGCACCTGGCGATCGTGCTGGTCAAGCCCAAAACGCTCATGTAAGAGCTTGCAAAAATTAGGCCACGGTATGAGATCGGGCTAGGTAATGGATTCGATCTAGCGTGCCGCTGAACCTTTGGAATTCATGCAAGAAATGTGAACCCACTGACACGGAGGCATCTCATACATATCAAGATAATCTTCTGCTGGGAAATACACAAACGAGTGGTCTTACCCTCAGGTAGGAAAATTTTGTTTCGGAAGTTTGCCTAAATGGGATTGATGATTGACATGTGGGGTGGAAGTATGTGCATCATATGCAGGCCCATGAAATAGAGAGACAACAGGATGTGGCTCGGGAGGTATACCATTGGCTGGGGAATGGGGTTGTAGAACAATGTCCCCAACATCATCTGCCCATGTAGTTGAGACGACATGGTGCCCGCTGGGCCAAGCAGTCGTGGTGCCTGCATATGAGCTCGAGGCGGCCTGCTCCAACACCAAAGGTGGATGCTCCAGCAATCCTAGCGACGCTGCGGCGGTGTCGAGAAAGGAGCGATCACAGTATTTGATGGGTTTGTCCACCTTCAGCTTGATGTCGTTCACAGCACCATCAGATTCCTGGCGCCAGGACTGCAGATCAGCCGCTGCTTGCACGACACTGACAGGTTTGTTGTCACGGCGGTGTTTTGCTTCGGCGATGAGGTTGATCTGTCGGAGCTCAGAGTCGATGAGGCGCCGCTCCCATGAGAGATCCGCATCGGCAAAGTGCTAGGCGATGGAGTCGTTGGTCTCCGACAAGCGCTTGGTGATAGAAGCATCCATGGCGTGAAGCGCTTGGAGATGGAGTCGTCGACCGCCGCCAAGCGCGTGTCCCACTTCTGATCCGCCTCAGCGAACCAGTCCTCAATTTGCACCTTCTACTCGTTGAAGAGTTGGCTCATCTCATCAAGCAGGAGTCTAGAATTGGGATTCATGGTGCTGCGATTACGGATAAAACACGTGTAGTGCGGGTGAGGTAGTGGGGGTGTTGGCGGCGGCGGATTCGGGAGATCCAGTGCCGGAAATCAGATCGGATCGCGCGCGTGCCTAGGAATTACGGAAATCGAATCTGAGGAATCTAATCAATCTCGATGGCCCAAGGTGATTGCACGCAATCGACGAACTGAAGAAAAATATGGGGAAGGAAGCGGAAGAAATCGAGAGTATCTGATACCAAATGTGAGCAAGAGGAACAGAATGCAAGCGAACGAAGGAAATGGAATACCAGCACAAGTCAAGGTAGAATTCTAATTAGAATAGAGGAGTGCTTGGATTACAGAGTTATCATTCTCATGATCTCATCGATGCCTTCTCTCTCCTCTCTCGATACAAATACCAGGTGCCTACAGCACTGGCGCCAACTGTTGCTGGTTACTCTCACTTAGGCCCATGGACCTTCACACTGGCCTGTGGACACGATCTCCTCGACGCGGGCCATCCTCAGCTGGGCCGTCGTCGCCTTCAGTCTCTTCCAGGTGCACCGGAGTAGTGGTTGTGGTTGGGGTGTTGACATATTTAATGACTATATATGCTGACATAGATTTGACGACACGAATAAAATGCTACTCATTCCATTTGTATTTTAATTTTTAAGGCACACGCAATCCCAGATTCAAACTTTTAATCTTTGACCAACAATTGGTTAAGGGTTTGTAGGTTATATGTCATATGATTTAGTAATTTAATAATAGCACTTCGGTCAAGTTGGCTCAACTTTGACCATATTTATAGAAAATAGTATTAATATTATGTCACTAAAAAAAATTTATTATAAAAATATATTGTATTATTAATCTAATGATGCCTATTTTGTATAAAAAATATAAGTACTTTTTTATATAACTTCGGTCAAAGTTTGAAACGTTTGACTTCTCGATAAGCGAGAATTACATGCTTTTGTGGACGGAGGGAGTATGTTTGACACATATCAAGCTGTAGTTATAAGAAACAATTTTATGACGGTATAATTTCCCTGTATAACTGTGTTAATGCCTTCTGCTGCAGACTAGCAGAAAGCCTGACGACAACGGCGTGGTTTCGTTCACTATGCACGGCCTGATTCATTGCTTTGCAAGATCTCTAATGGGTTCCACGTTGGATGTTACGGACGGTGAATATACGAGTTATCATATGACAAGACATTGCCGCTGTGCAGTTTTGACCAATTTTGACTTAGTGCCATCAGAGTTGTCCGGCGTGTTGCCAGCCGAATTAAGGTCGCTCTGTTTGCTGGGTTGTAGCAAAATGGACCTCAGCAACGATTCATTTTCATTTGCCAAATACCTTCAGGTTTTGGAATTAAGGGAGCCCTCCAAGCAGAAACTACCAGATTCTGTTTGTCAGCTGGGGCTGTTGGGATACCTGAATCTATCAGGCTGCTCTGGACTAGTAAAACTTCCAGAATCATTTGGTAATTTGACAAGCGTGATGCATGTCAATCTATCAGGCTGCTCTGGGCTAGTAAAACTTCCAGAATCATTTGGAAATTTAACAAGCCTGTTGCATATCAATCTTTCAGGCTGCTCTGGGCTAGTAAAACTTCCAGAATCATTTGGTAAGTTGACAAGTGTGCTGCATATCAATCTTTCAGGCTGTTCTGGGCTAAAAAGTCTGCCAAAATCATTTGGCAACCTTACAAGTGTGGTGCATATCGATTTATCAGGCTGCCATGGACTAGATGATCTGCCAAAATCATTCTGCAAGCTCAGTACTTTGGAATATTTGGATTTATCATTCTGCTGTTGTCCTAGTGAGCTCCAGACAGCTCTGGGTGGCCTCACCAATCTCCGGCATCTGAACTTGTCACACCCCACCTGTTATGCTGTGGAAGTGAAACACAAAGACCATCTTGAACAACTAAAGGATGTTTGGGCAAAGCTCACAAAGCTTCAGTATCTGAACTTGTCCACGTTTATGAATCCAATATTTTGCAACATGCCAGAAGAGAAGAGTAGACTTGACTGCTTTGAGCCTATCTTCGAAGGCCTCTCTGGTCTGGAGGATCTGGACCTATCCCACAACATATTTCTTGTTGATCTACCTGAAACTCTGTGTAACCTCAGTAACCTACACACACTGAATCTCTCAGGCTGCAGAAGATTGAAGAGAATAACAAAAAGGATAGCTGAAATGAAGTGCACTAGAGTCCTAAGGAAATGCCCTAACCTGGAGAGTTACACGTTCGTAGTTCATGCTAACTATGAAGCATATAGGAGCAACCTTGTTCAGCTGGGGGATACAGTAAGCTGCAAAGAACTAGAGATAAGCTGTCTTGAGAAGCTGACGTCTGTTGAGGACGCAAAGAGAATAAGATTGGACGAGAAAAGGAAGTTGAGAGAGCTTACCCTTAGTTGGACTGGGGGTAGTCACGTATCATTTGTGGATGATGAAGCTTTGTTAACAGAATTAGTGCCACCACAAAATCTGCAGCGCCTTGCATTAAACGGATATGGAGGAAACGGCTTCCCAGAATGGTTGGCATCGAGCCTCCCTAATCTTGAAGAGCTTACCATGGAAAACATTCCAAAGTGCCACGCTCTACCACCATTCCTTTTGTTACGAAAGCTTAAGCAGGTGGTCATCAGAAAGATGGATGGTATCACAAGAATAGACGCCGGTGAATTGTGTAGTGGTGGCGGCAACAGAGCAGAGTCGCACCGACTTTTGAAGTTTACCCTAGATGATATGGAGAATCTGCAAGAGTTCAACACCATATACCACAGTGGTAATGAGGAATTCATGCTCCCAACTATCGACGAATTGGTGATACAGAACTGCCCCAACCTGAAGTTTGGACCTCTCCTTCCTACGGCGCAAAGGTTGCAGATATCTGCTTGCAACCAGGTGATGTTTACCTTGCCCAAGAGAGAAGCAGGAGAACAAGGACAAGGTGTGGAAGCGTCTTCTAGTTCTACTTCTGCTGCTCCCCGAGTAGCTCAACTGGTGGTCGAGAATTGCAAGGTGGGTGATTGGAGTTTGCTTTCTCACCTCCCTGGTCTCCGTAGCTTAGAAATCAGGGGTTCCAAAGATCTGACCGGCTCACCAGAGACTATCCATGCCCTGTCCTCACTCCAGTCACTGCGTTTCTATCAGTGCAGCGGCATGACCTCCCTACCAGAATTCTTGGGTGACCTCACCTCTCTCCATGAACTCACCATCGATGGATGTCAGGACATTGAATCCTTGCCACACAGCATAAATAAGCTCAGAAACCTCAAGGATCTGTGTATTCCGGGGTGTCCAAAATTGCAGGAGTGGTGTAAATCAGCAGACAATAAGCAGAAGCTCGCTCACTTACAGATAAGGTATGTATAATATCAGAATATGTGCTAAATGAAATCAACTTATTTACAGTTGACAATGTTCTGTTTCTTTTCCTTTCAACTGCACCGCCCACCAGCATGTGTTCCTTGTGATTTTGAATTTCTAACAAAAACAATGATAGCTCATATGTGTACCTACATAAAATAGTTCACATCATTGTTTATATGATCTGATCTGAAATGCCAGTTCACTAAGGTGCTGACTGCTGGTTTATATTGTCATTGCAGAGAATCTGCTACTGTCGAGCCTGGCACCACTGTCAATCAAACAACAAACAAACAACTTACGCGTGGTCAAAGCAGTCTCTTGGTTACATTGGAATGAGCCCGTGGATTATATATGGTTCGATGTTTCAGAAATCCGCACCATCCAAAATAAAAATCTATACACATTAGAAACTCCAGGACCAGGAGAACTCGTGCATTGAAGTCATCTAGGCCACAAGAGCCATATTTGCTGCAGATTTTCTATCATTTCATTTTCTTGCTGGACACGGCCGGAGAACCATAGATTTTCTTCCACTGCATTTTGTTGCTGCGATATTCTTTTGTTTCATAAAGCTTGGATTAGTATGATGAAGTACTCCAGGCCACCAGAACCGCATTTGCTGGAGATTTTCTTTCATTCCATTTTTTTTTTGGTTGTGATATTTTCTTGTTGCATAATACTTGGATTAATTTAAATATTTTCATATTTCTTCATCTTAATCTTAGTGTTCTTTTTTATGGAAGCTTACTGTTCTAATAAGAGACCACAAATGAGCGCTGTTTTATATTAGTTTGCACAAAACACACCAGCAAAAAAGATAAATCCTAAACATTTCAATAATAGTAACAAAAAAACACAGAATTTTAATAGGGGGGAGACAACTCTACATTATCTCTTGTGTAAACATTTTACAGGTGTGGACCTTGATCTTCTAGAAGTCCGACTTAGCTACAGTTGCGCCACCTATTTCTCTAGTTAGAGTACTATTAGTGGAGTACCAAGGAGATGCCTAGGGGGCTAAGCTTTCTCATTATCCCAGTGTCCTGGGAAGCCAGAAGCACCAGAATTCTGTATTTGAAGGGGCATTTCCGAACATTCAGTAGTTTCTGCAAAGTTCTGGATGCTAATATTCGGAACATTCAGTAACTTCTGTATGCACTCGTATGATCACTGATGGCTGCTAATTTCATCCGAGTAGCATTGAACACAAGTAAATAAATAGTAAAACCACAAAAACAAATGGATAGGGAAATATATAGTAATAATTTAATATATTCAGGGAAACACGTCTATTTATTATCTTGAAAAATTCTTAAACAAAGCATCAATCCGATCTTCTGCAGCTTGCAAATACTAATTGGGCACAAGATTTATATAAATGGGAATCGAAAAATAGGAAACAGAAAGTTTTTAAGCAAATTTAATGATTCAGTGGTCAAGGGCGATCCTAGGATTCTTGGCATCAATGAACGTGCACTATTCATCTTATTAAAAGATATGTATAGTTAACTCATATTGAATCGTACTGTAAAAGCATATTTATTTATCTTACGGGCTCCAAGTTAAAAGCCCTGACCAAATCAGCTGAAACCGGTGCCACCTAACCAGCTGCCCACCAGCCCAGCCCGCAGGCCCATCAGACCCATTTCCCAGCCCAGTATATATACACTCACAAACCCTAATTTTACAATTCCCTCACCTGGCCGCCACCCTGCCCGTGCCCCCAACTAGACGAGCGCGATGCGCCGCCCCCGAGTTCCATCGCCCCCATCGACCGTCGGCCGCCGGCACAGCGCGGAGCCCCGGAGCAGCGCGGATGTGATGCCGGAGCAGCGTGGAGCCCCGGAGCTGCAATGCGCGCGGCGGCGCCCAGAGATGCAGCGCGTGCGGCGGTGCTCGGAGCTACGACGGCGCGGCCTCGGGCCTCCCCCACCGGCGTGAAGCGCTGAGCCGCGCAGGCCGCATCGCGCTAGTCGCAGCAGCCGCCGGCGGCGCTCCGCGCTCCCGCCCTGCCTGCGCGACTAAATCAAAGCCAAATCTGCGAGCAGTGGCCAGCCGACGGGCGGTCCAGCGCTGCTCCGGCCGGCAACAGGCAAGGAGGCCAGCCCGGCAGCATGCCGGAGGCCGAGCCCCTTCCCTCCATCCCTAATCGAATCGATTTGGCTTTGATTTAGTCTCCATGCTGCAGATCCAGCGGAGAAAGGATCGATTTTGGCTTTGATTTGGTCTCCGCGCTGCAGATCGAGTGGAGTGAGGGTGGAGCAGATTCGCGGTGGCAAGTAATTTCTGCTCTTCCGATTTCCTTCCAGTTTTCAGTTTCAGTTTCGTCGCTGTTCTACTACACAGGTTCTTATCTTCTCAGTCCCTCTAACTATTTTCGGATACAGGGAAATATTTCTAGGCCCCTAACTATGCTACTTACAGAATGCATATCATGCCTGAGTCCTCTCGAACGTCCATGATTGATGGATTCCACAGAGTTACAGACGGATAGCTGTAGGTGTTCATTCTGTGCCTGTTAATTTCCTTGCGATTCGTTGATTTTACGAAATTTCACGAAATAGGTTTCTACGCATGCTAAAATATGTCTCTGCCTTTTCTTACCGTTGTACTGTGTTTTGATGCAGCATGAATAAAATTGAAATCTTTAATTTTTTTAGATGCAAAGAAATTATTTTTGGGTGCATAAAAATAGTTTGTATGTTTTTTCTACGAGTTTTATGCAATGATTCTTAGATAATTGTACGTCCTTAATTGGGAAGCATGGTTGCAGTGGGGACAATCATAATTTTTGAATCATTATTTCCTAGGTTTTTATACACTGTGCCCTTGTTAATTATACATCTCAAATGGAAAGCATGTCATTGGCCAGTGATGATTTCTGTACTTGTTGAAACATGTTTCTATGCCTTACTTGCCGCTTCAAGGTTTTTGCGCTTACTAAAACATATTTCTATTCCTTTCTCGTTGGTGTAAGGTTTTTGCGCATGCTAAAATATGTTTCTATGCGTCTTAGCGCCATACGGTTTTCGCACTCCATTTTCCTCGGATCCGGCAGGCCGCGATTGAGCTGCTGCACGTGGTGACTGCGACGTCGACGGTGCCCTTGAGCTCGCCGCCGCACACGGAGACGCCTTTGAGCTACGGCGGCGGCGGATGGTGTGTTGACGGCAGGGGTGTGGGTGTCAAAAACATTTTAGCGCATCTTGACTGTTCATTCTATGATTCCGATTGTAACTTGAGATGCATTCTATACATTGTTGTTTGAACAAATTTCTATACATTGTTGTGGTAGTTTTGTATACATTGCAGTTATCTATACATCGTTGGAGTACATCTCTTTGCAGTTTTTTGAGTGTTTGTATGCATTACTGGAATACAAATCTATACAGGTCGTTGTAGGATTGTATGTAGCCACTATGAGTTTTGTGATGAGTACCATCATATGAACTTTTCAAGATTCAAATTTTAAATTTTGGAGAGATTCTATGGATTCTATTCATGGCCTATCGTGTGTAACAAAATTAATTTTTATACATCCAACCACTAATTTCTATTCAACGTGCCAAGAACTTTCCTACACATCTTGACTTGTAGGTTTGTATGTAGCCACTATGAGTTTTGTGATGAGTACCATCATATGAACTTTTCAAGATTTAAATTTGTATTTTGGAGAGATTCTACGGATTCTATGCATGGCGTATCGGGAGTAACAAAATTAATTTTTATACATCCAACCACTAATTTCTATTCAACATGCCAAGAACTTTCCTACACATCTTGACTAGTGATTCTGTGCATCCAAACCACAATTACATGTCATAACATGTTTCAAATTTCAAATTTTGAAAACCATGAGATCGTCTTAATGTTTCTACGCAGTTCATTGATGGTTTTTACACAGTATTTATACTTATGAATGAGTTTCTATGTCGAGAACCTTCACATCAACTTTTCAAGATTCAAATTTCAAATTTCAGAGAAGAAGAGATTGTCTCCATGTTTTTATGCACGCGGTCATATGGTTCTATGCTTCGTCGGAAGTATAAAACTCTATATCCTAAAGCGTAAATCCATGAGGAGATGTTTTTTTTTTTGTCTCCGCCCTCGCGTGGTGGTTATACTTATACCCGTGTCGAGAGGAATCTTTCCCCAACATTTGTGGTCATTACAAAAGTTAATTTTATTCATCCAACTACTAATTTCTATGCAACGTCGATATAACAACTTTTTTATGCATCTTGAAGTTTGATTTTATGCGTCTAATCAGCTATCACCAGCCATGATTCAAAATTTGAATTTGTAAATTTTTATTTTTTTAAAAAAATATTCACAATGGATCTTGAATCGTGCATAAAAATATCAGGATTTCAATGGTGAAGACCTTTTTTGAATCGGATGCTTCGTTGATGAATTACCGAAAAAAAACGGAGGACATTGGATTGGATTTACATGCATGCACGCATGCATCAGGTGTGTCAGCGCGCGTCAGATCCTGTCAGGTGAAGATTCCAACTCGCGGAGAGGTTTTTATGCGGTGATGAATTGACTTTAATTCATCCGACCACTAGTTTTTATGCATCGTCGCGATAAAAATCTTTCTGCGCAGTTTGATATGGGTTTTTATGCATCGGGTCGGTAGGCTGGCTGAGGGTCCTACTGATTGGATTTGGTGGGCTGACAGCTGGTTGGTTGGCGCTGCACGTGGTCTCGCTGGTTAGGTCGGGTCGGTGGGCTGGCTGGGGTCCCAGTGATTGGATTGGGTGGGCTGCCAGCTGGTTGGTTGGCGCTGCACGTGGTCTCCCTGGTTAGGTGGGGTGGGTGACGGATCTGGGTGGTTGGCTGGGGCTTTCTATAAACTGAGGAAGCCCAGGGTGTTTGTGTGTATATATATATATATATATATATATATATATATATATATATATATATCTTAATCATTGGATATTGTTCGACATCGCTGTGTCCAAGAACAAAGTATTCATCTACGACTCTAGGAGAAAGAAACTGGGACAGTACCAAGTAATCATAGACATCATCCAACGGTAATCTATATGATCTTTCACAACCATCTCTCTATGTGCGTGTATAGATATATTTACTTGATGTCCCCTAACTCCGGAATGGTTGTTTTTGTATTGGCTAGTGCTTGGAAACAATTTGTTCAGGAGTGCCGTCCTGATTGTAAAGCGCCACTACAAGTAGTATAAGCTTCAAGTAAGTAGTAGCTTGCTATATGTAGTTTCTGGCATCTTTATTTATCATGGTTTAAATTAAATCACTGGATGACGAGATGATCCTTTTCTCATAAAGTGGTGTCTGTATTAGGAGCCTGGGAACAACCTTTGTGGATACTACGTTTGCGAGTTCCTCAACTTGTTCTTGAATAGAATCGTTCGTGAGGAAGAGATGGTAAGTTTTACATTTATTTGAATTAGTTGTTGTTATGTATATGATCAAACATATATGTATTAATATATTCTCTTAATTAATTAAATTTGAAGACTGAGGACACGAGGCACAAGGTTTTACTACTGGACCAGATCAAAGCAATACAAGAGACACTTGCAGGATTTATTAATGACCAAGCTCTAAATCCTAGTGGAGATCACTACGCTAGGCGGCGCATAAGTTTTTCAATCCACTAGGATTTACTAATATTGTCAATGTAATCCTCTCGTTAAGAACATTGTGCGTGAATACGTATATATTATATACATTACGTCTATCGATCACGCTTTTAATATATAAATATATATAGTTTCATACTATGCTTATCTTATTTAATTATATACTCGAAACAAATACGTACACGTGTACACAAATATCATTAGCGTAGAATACGTAATCGAATACATATTTTAAAGTGAAAATGAAATATGAACTAATAACCTGAAATATTGGTATATAATAGTGTAAAGGCTTTAGTCCCGGTTTGTAATACAAACCGTGATTAAACGTGTCAGCCAGCGTGGCTTGGTTGCAGACACTTTTAGCCCCAGTTTGTGTTACGAACCGGGACTAAAGGTGACCTTTTAGTCACGGTTTAAGAACCGGGACTAAAGGATGTCCCTTTAGTTCTGATTCCGTTGTCCCGGTTAGGCAACCGGGAGTAAAGGCGTTTCTCAACCGGGACAATAGCCCTGCTGCTGTGTACTAGTGGTGTAACCTGAGGTTGTTTGCGAGTTCAAAATTTGTCTCAGAAAGGAAGTCAGTTGTAGAATGCTCCATCTATGCCTAGCTATTGCCGCACTCTGTGCCAGCAAAAATCAGAAGCACTCTAACAACCTTTGCCCCCTTCACAGTGTTGCGTTTTAAATGAAGGCTGTGTGTATTCGTTCATGCGCATGGTTTACGACAATAGTTAATGCAGTTTTTTTTGTTTATAGGCATAGGGTAATGCAGACAATAGTCCGTGTCCCTGGTAGTCGTCCCAAGCAGCAGAACGGCTTCCTTTGTGGGACGAATGGAGTGCATGACAGAGTGCTTCAAAACTCAAGTAAACCATTTCCTATCATTACAGTGCTGCTCATTGACTTTCTCGCTAGGTTGCTGACGCCTGGACCCTGGTGGTGGTGCTGTTGCTGTACTTATAAGTGAGATGAAAACGCAGCTCTCCTGCCCCGTTTGAGGAAAAACAAGTGCACTAGCTGATGCATAATAAAATGGGACACTGTTTGGTATTGTATCGCCGCACAAAACTTCTCATATGATCATTGATGGCTGCTAATTTCATCGGAGTAGCATTGAGCACAAGTAAATAAATACTAAAACCACAAAAAAAAATTGTAGGGAAATATATAGTAATAATTTAATATATTTAGGGAAACACAGTCATTTATTATCTAGAAAAATTCTTAAACAAAAGCATCAATCGGATCTTCTGCAGCTTGCAAATACTAATTGAGCACAAGATTTATATAAATGGGAACCGAAAAAAATAGAAAACAGAAGGTTTTGAAGCAAATTTAATGATTCAGTGGTCAAGGGTGATCCTGAGATTATTGACATCAATAACCTTCACTGCACTATTCATCTCCTCTACTATCTTCTTGGCCAAGAATTCACCTTCTTTGTTGTTTAATCTCAAATAAACCTCTTCAAGTTCTGCAAGGTTTTCGGTGCCAAAAATGCCTTCTAACATGTCAAACTGAAGCTCAATCCTTCCGAGTTTTGGCATGGCATTTTCTGAAAAACTTAGCAGTGGCAAGACTGGAGCATACAAGCGAAGAAGCTTAAGACTCTCAAATCCACTAGCTGGCACTGCAATCTCCCCATCAGAGCACAATTTGTTTTGTGCAAGAATGGCCAGAGTTTCCGGAGTCTGTTTTTCTGCATCAAGTGTAAAGCTGAGAGAAAACAGTGCCTTGAGATTGCTTAGGTGACTCAAGTTGTCTGTTCGAAGAGCTGTTATCGAAAGTGTCAACTTGGTCAGAGCATCAAGTTGTGCTATCCAATCAGGGAGCTTAATGACCTTGCCAGACAGCTCAAGGGCACTAAGGAATTTTGGTGGTGAGGACATGTCACAGAGCAGTTTGTGAAACCTAGATGATATGTCATCAATTATGAGGGTGTGCAGAGAGTAGCCACACAGGTACTCGATAGATGAGCTTAATTCCTTGAGCTTCTCATCCTCGATGAGATTGAGCTTGTAGATGGCGAGTTTCCTTAATTCGATCAAATGATGAAGGTCCACTGATCCCTCAGTTATCTCAATACCAGACAGTATGCGCAGGGCTGTCATCTTCTTCTTCTTCACCGAATCTTCTGGAAGCTTCAGTGATGTGCGTGTCTTTTTATTGCCACCAAGTATATTAACCAGCCGCTCAAGATTGCATATGGTCGTAGGAAGCTCGATAATATCAGTCTCCCTTACATCCAAAGTCTCTAGATTCTCAAGCTTCCTAATGTTTTTTGGAAGCAGCCTAGTGTCAGTTTTGCGCAGGCTGAGATACTTGAGAAGAATCATGTCACATATCTCCTTTATGTGCTGCTGCTTGAAACCCTTGCATCCTTCAAGATCCAGGACCTGTACAATACCAATCTTGAAAGAACCAGAAGGCAGCTGGTTCAAGTTCTCAAAAGCAGTCAACGATCGGACATGAGACAGGTTCATCTTTTCCGTGTCCTTTGCATGTTTGGAATCACTGACCTGAAGAGACAACCGACGGACCTTGCTGCTAGGTTGATGCATGAGCCAGTGACCACCAACCACAGTGATGAAGTTTTCTTCACTTGCCTTGGATACAATGTGCTCAAGGATCATGTCATGAACTACACAGGTCTTCACCCTCCCGCTACTGCTGTGCTGCACTGGACGCATAATCTTCCTCCTTATGAGGTGATTGAAATATGTTTCTGCAACGTCCTCCATACTCAAACCATGTTTCTCATTGACAAACCCTTCAGCAATCCATCGCCTTGTCAAACGCTTTCTGCTAATTTCATGACCCTTGGGAAATATGCTCAAATACAGTGAGCATGTCTTGATTTCAGGAGGCATGTCGTTGTAGCAGTGACTAACAATCCTGCCTGCCTCCTCCTGTGTGAGATCGCTGCCACGATCTTTCTTTGATTCCGGAAGCAGAGTTTTGCAAAGGCCAATCCAGTCGTCTGACGATTTCTGGGAGCTGCAAGCCGCATGACCAGCCATGGTAACTAAGACCAACGGTAGTCCCCCGCACATCTTCAACACCTCAAGTAATTCAGGCTTTGCCTGAAATTTTGGAGTAGTTGATTTTTGCGATGACTGAACTAATTTCTCTGAAGCCTCTTCCGAACTACTCTGAGACTCCACCACCTCAAACAAGCCATTGACAGCTTCACTACCCTTGGATTCTAAGAAGGCTTGTGTAAACAGCTCTGCAGGCTTGTCGCCAGTAAGGGCAGTAACTTTATGAATGAAATCACCAGATTGTCTCTTGCATGCCGTTGCTACAGCTTGGAACCGTGTAGTAACAATTATTCTGCCTCTTTTGTTATCGTCAGCAGATTGGGAAAATAAGTTTCTGATTTTTCCCCATGTTGTTGTAGACCACACATCATCAATTAAAACCAAATAACTGCCAAGAAAAACAGGTTAAGTAGCGAGAAGAAAAAAAAAAATGAGAGGGCCAGCAGTACTGTAACTAGAAATAATATGATTAAATATTTTTATTCAATGGATCACTCTGTATTTCAGACCAGCTATTATTTTCAATGAATTGAGCTAATTTTCGTATGAGTGCGATCTCTAGTAAATGATTCATGTAGAAAACATGAAGAATGGTTCCCGTGTACAGTACAGTAGGTACCAACCTGTGATCTTTGAAATGCTTCTGGAGGTCATTTTTGAGTTGATCCAGATTGGTGTGATCTTTACTTTTGTTTGAGGCACCCATAACGTGATTCAGTAGGCCTCGCATGGCCGCCGTTGCACTCTTCCCTGGTGTGCTGCTATGCTGCCTCTGATCGTTGCTACGAGGTTTGACTTGACTCAGTATGTTGCTGAGGATGGACTCAATGTCGGAGCTCTGAGACACGGTCACCACCGCACGGTGGTCAAACTGATCCCTGAACTCGTGGAACAGGGCAGTGGCGATGGTGGTCTTCCCGACCCCTCCAAAGCCAACGATAGCCAGCACGCCAGTCTTCGGCTCTCCCGTCATCCACTTCTTGAGCGCCTCCATGTCTTCGTGCACCCCCACGGGGGTCTTGAGGGTGACGAGCTTAAGGCTGGAGTCCTGGTTCTCGGCGGCGTTGAATCCAGCGCCGCCACCAGCCGCCGCGGACCCACCACCCGCGCCGCCGCCGTCGCCGATGCTCCTGGGGTTGTCGACGCCGTACCTGTGGCGGCGCTCGCCGATCTGCTGCGCGCGCATCTTGAGGTTGGCGATCTTGGCGGCGATGTCGCGGCGGGGCCACCAGGTGACCACCTCGTAGGCGCTGTTGACGAGGAAGTAGCAGCACATGTCGCTGGGCAGGCCGCGGATGCGGTGGCCGGAGTCGTCGACGCAGTCCTCGATGTCGTAGGTGAGGTCGCGGATCTGCTTCATCCAGTCCTTCATCCGGTGGTCGTGCCCGTGGCCGCGGCCGTCCCCGGCCTCGCCGAGGTCGCGGAGGAAGGACTGCATGCTGGTCAGCTCGTCGTTGATGTACTGCAGGTCGCCGGCGACGCCCCGGATGAGCGTGTACTCCTGGGCGAGAAGGCTGCCTAGCTTGCCCAGCAGAGACTTCACGGTGGACTCCGAAGCGCCCACCACCAGATCCATGGTGCCCGGCCTCTGGGGGGGGGGGGGGGGGGGGGGTGTTTTGGGGCAGACTGCAATCGTTTGCTCGTCTCAACCCATGGAGGTGGAGTGGTGTGCCCTTGGGAGTAAGTATACGAAACATGTTTAGTGATTTGGTTCACTATTTTAATTAGTTGTTTTGCAAAGCTTCTTGATAGTTGATGTGGATGGGAAAATAAGTAATATTTTCCAAGCTAGTATATCAAATCTGGCTCACCGTGAAGCATAGCCGCTTCAACTTTATTATTTATGAATCAGAAAACTCTGTCTGAAAATGATTCTTTTTTTCAGTTAGGATCTGTAGTGACATTGTGCTTGTTGTATGCATGTTTCCTGTCATGAGGTCAAATGAACTAAACACGCATGCCTTTGTGGCTATTGGAAGTGCCAAGCCCAAATTACACTAGATTATGTTGCAAGTTTTTTCCCCCACTGAACCTTAACACATGGAATTCATTCTTGCCAAGGAGTTGTTGCGTTCAGAGAGCATTTTTCAATTTGAGCATCTCAGTGCTGTCATTCAATTTTAGTCATTGCCAGACATCAACCAGATTGTATGAAATTGTGGAATTTCTTTTGCTTTGGGCATGTTGCAATTCTTTGCTGCAAGTTAGATACTGGGGTTCACATATTTCCTTTTAACACTAATATCTTCATTTCCCATTTCAGATTCATTTCTGGAAATGCATATTATCATTTTTGGGGTTTATTTTATTTAAGGTATTTGTTTCTAATTTTCAGTCTGGAATCTGACAATAGCTTAGTGGAGGCATCTTCTCTGCTATATCTATCTTGTTCACTTTTACCTCATCACAGGTCCAAGGAAAGTTGAAGAGGGATGTTCCACTTTACACTAACGGATCCATTTTTCTGTTTCCTGTGGTTTTCTGTCCCGTTTGAAGCTTAATGGATTACCTTGGATGCCATGGGATAGCATGTGTGTGGAACTGTTTGCAGTATATTTTCCATGGCTGTATCTAGTTAGTATATATCATGTAGTATGTGAAAGGAATAGAATTAGCTATTTCTTTTGCTGTGTTCCAAATTAGCCTTTTGGAAGAGTTTCAGGCTGACAATTGCGGTCGATTGTTTGTATAATTGCCTTGTTATGCCTTATGACGTTTTCTCAGTCTAGCCATTCCTGTTGTGTTGAAGGTTTTCTCTCACCTTTTCACTCGCGCGCTGCAATAGAGAAGGATCAAGAGACACCGGTGGGTGGTGGGCCATCTTCGAGGGCAACTTACAGATCGTACGTACCCAACGCAGAATATGTTGTTATTTGTTCTGTAGGATCTGAGAAACTTGAGCTTCTGCAGCAGATTATCACCACAAAAACCTGGCCCCTTTTACTGTCTTTGCAGTGTAGCCAGCACAAATCAATATAGAGCAGCAGATTAAAAAATTGGACTAGAACCAGGGATATTTTTAATTTTATTCTGCCAGGGACACTACAATAAGTTCCCTGAGCATAGTTCCATTAAATCTTTAAAACACGTTATCGAATTGGCAAAGCATATAGGTGGGTGCCTCTATTTTACTAGATGATTTCAATAGCTAGAACACCTTACTAAAACTTTCAAGCTAGTCTTGAGGATGACAGATGTATTCTAGGTGTGGCACATGCCACAAATGCTTCTTGAGTACCGAAATTAATTGTGACAATATGGATCCATAGACATGCAAGCCCACTTTTACACACAAGCAACAACATCATTTATTCATTCGTCCATTTTGTAGCTGGAAGTACAGCAAAAGTAACAAACATTAGAGAAGCAAACTCAAGTAGCCTGGCAAGTGCATCACACACCACAGCACACCAGCACACACGAGATGAGAAGGGAGCACAAGCGACAACAGCCGGCTCCCCACTCGCCCTTATTTATATGTTTCTCTACTGCTCAGAGTAGAGGTCAATCTGTATGCCATGATGCCAGCATAGCACCCACTAACAAACCAAAGACACAAAATAAGCGGATGACACTGGAAGGCTAATGCAATGCAGGTCGACGCAGATGCAGGCTGCAAAGACATGCTGAGCTCACAAGCAGACGCCTATCCATTGCCCATAAACCAATCAACCAAAAGAAGGAAGAAATCACAACAGGTGAGGTCGAAGCAAGCAGAGTACATAGTAAGTTGTTGCTTACATTTCGGAGGGAGCTGCAAGAAAGACGAGAAGATAGATCCAGATTTATTAATTGGTTCATTCTATGCATACAAGTAGCTAGAGACCATGACATACAACACATTACTACGTACCTGAGTCATATGAGCACGGAGCCCCTGAGCAGTTTCTTCTTGTAATACCGCGAGTGGAGTGGCCTGTAAAGGGAAGGATGGTGCATGCCGCCCAACCCGTCCCACTCCAGCCTGTCCCACCATTCCTTCTCGCAGTCGCACTCCACCTTGTTATTGCTTCTGTCGCTCCTGACGGCTGGCAGGTGCCTGAGGCTCCAGCAGCCCCTGATTTTGATGGTCTCAAGATCGGGTGCATACATCCTCCCAAGCCCGCAGATGCTTCCCAGCATGGGCAGCTCGTGCAGGTGGATATGCTTCAAATTTGGGAAATGCACCATTGTTATTATTGCTCCTGGTGGCTTCTGCTGTTGCTGCTCTTGGTGGCTCTCGGTGTTGGTGTCTAATAAAGGGAAGACCACCCTAAGATCACCACACCAAACAATCTCGATGGTCTGCAGGAGGCGTATGCTCGGTACTGATGATGAGAAGGGGAGTACATGTATGAGCCTGGGGCAGAAGTCAAGGTGCAACATTTTCACCTCCTCAAATGATCGATCGTTAATCTGGCTTAACGGCAGTTTGCTCGTATCCCACATGAAGCGTGCCCTGGGGAGCTGGGATGCCCAGAACGTTCTTAGCCACCAAGAGATGCGCACCCTTCTGCTTCCACCTCCTACTAATAACCGAGGAGCGGTGAAGATGAATTCCAACCTGGGGCACCGCTCCACCCGGCACCACCATAGGTTGTCCCACCATGTATCACCTTGCGCAGGTCCTGGGATACTTGTGTTGTACAGGCTGTCATGCACGTGCAGGATCTGAGCACTATGACATATAATACTTGGTATAGTAGCAATAGGTGCACCACCGTCCGTTGCTACTTTTGCCTTCATCTGCTGGTCTTGTGTGTACAGGTAACAGTCAGAGGAGTCTACATGGAACTCAGGGGAAGGACAAGGCCTTGTCCTTGTTATGGTTGGGGCATCATTACCATTGCCTTTTCGCCTCCTTGAAGCAGGTGTTGCTCCACAATGATGGTAGCAACATCGGCATAATACATTGATGCATTATTATTATATTGGGCCCGCCGCCGCTGCTGCCGATTTGATAGCACTTGTGGCTCTTCTCCGGTTCCAGTTTTTATCTCTTCATTCTTGCTGCCACCGACATGAACAGCAGGACAACAGCTTGGAGAGGAAATCTCCAGGTGTACCTTACTGATCTTCAAAGTATTCTCAAAGAGCGGCACAAATGACCTGAGGAGCCTTGCGTCCTTTATAGAAATATACCAGTAAATTCGGAGGGTGGTTGAGCACCATGCACCAATCCTGCATTAACAGCAGCTTTGCTACCACCCTGCATTTTCTCTTCCCTGCTTCTGGAAGTTGATGCTGACTGAGTGGTGTCGATATGCACCTTCTGCAAGTAACTTTTCCGTTTGCCTTCTGGTGGCCACAGGATTGCACAAAGCTTGTCGCAATTATCCAGAATGACCTCATCCAGTCTATGGGCTGTCATGGCACTGAGATCTAGTGTTTTGACTGCTGTGCCTGACAGGTCTAGGGTAAGGAGATCCTCAAACAATCCACTCAACACCAGATTCTTCAGTTTTGCACATCCCCTGAAGGAGAAATTTTGTATCCCAACACACCCGTCAATAATCACCATAGTCTCAAGGCAGTTGCTGTTAGTGCTTATCTCAGAAAATTCTGTAACACCTTGCATGGTGCGGTTTCCAGAAAAGCCAAGAAGCTCCATCTTGTTCATCCCTGAGAACAAGTCTTGTTCTGAGAGGTCACTGCAGCGGACTATTGACTTTGTCACTCGGAGCTTGCGGATGTTAGGCAGCCGCCCCTGCAGCTGGCTGATGTCCCAATCCTGGGCTCCCACCACATTTAGCTCCCTGAGCTGAGTCATCAGACCAATCATCCGAGCAGACAATATCCAGTCACAGCATGAATAGCACACGTCCAGCACCCATAACCTCTGGAAGAATCGGCAGATGTCGTCCTCCTTCTCTGGATCTCTATCCTTGTTGGTCACTTGGTCGTCGTCTTTGCAGTGGTCCAGCCATAAAATCCTCAGGTTGTTGCTTGAGAGGAATGGAGGTGATGAGAAACTGAAGTTGCAGTGTGAGAGCTTCAACACGCCAAGTTGGCCGAATTGTTGGAACATGTCCCTGACCGGAGAAAGGAGAGCCTCGTAGGGCGGTGAGGTCCAATACGGCATGCAAGCCATACTATCTGCACACCTTACCAGGTGAGGGGGCAAAGATTCCAGGTTATGGTGCCAGTGTTCCACATCTATTAGCATCTCACGCTGTAGAGCATCAGCAGCTCGCCATGGTCCATCGTCATTGTCGTCATCACTGAGCATGCCAACCTGCACTTGTTGTTGAGGCTGGAAGATGATGTCGCCAGGGCCAGTGTTGCTCTTGCGTGCCACAGCTACTAGGTCGGCAGCCTCTTGTTGCACAAGATAGGACCAGTTCACCTGTGGATGTCGCTCCTCATTTCTTGTGACCGCTGAGAGGAAAACATCAGTAGCGGCTCCTGTTTGTGTGCCGCTCCTGCTCAAGGCCCTGTCAACTTTCACCCTGGGGTACAGCCGGAATCTCCCTTGGAACGTCCACAGCACCTTGGCGGTTGAGTAGTATCCGGACAAAAGGAAGCCAAATATGCCCAGATCTATTTCCTCGGCGCCCCCATTGTGGAAGATCACCAGGAACCTATGGCTTAGCTCCTGTATGCGTTGACGCATCGCCCTGAGTACCTGAGGTATCTCAGCACGGGAGCCCTCAGCGATCCCATGGAAATCGTCCTCCTCATCTTGCCTGTCGAACATGTCCATCACCGGCGCAGGGAGCTCCAGCTGCTCCGCGACAGCCCGCTGAAGCGATCTCCTGCTCTCCCACTTGGAGCAGTCGACGTGGATGATCTGATCAAACTGCAGTCCTGCCGGGGCTTTATCAGACAAAGCCATGGCGGTAAGGCGCTGGGCGACGGCTCGGAGGACGGCAGATGCACCCAGCCCGTCCCAGCCGTCGAAGTAGATGACATTGTCACCACTGCCGATGCTTTGAGTAGTATTAGCAGGGTCTTCCTTGATCTCATCAAGAATCCTCTCGGCAGCCTCAGCGATGCTGTCGGCTTTGATAACCTGCAGCATGCACATGTACATATCAATCAGTCCACAGTAGAGGGACAGATATATATGGATGATCATGTATTGTTTGATCAATTACTGTTGTAGTATATATGTAAATTAAAAAAGATAGAGGCGAAAAAGGGGAATCGAGCATGCTAGCTGCCTGGTTACCTTATTAATACGCATGATCAACTCGACTGGATTGATTGGATTGCACCAACCAGTAATCAGCACCAGGCTGAGGACCTGATGTCACCTCAGCTCGTCCGCTTCTCAGCTTTCTGCTCTCAACAGTACTGTAGCTACCTTGATCTTGAGCACCCTGCAACCATCTTCATCTCATTTGGAAGCAGGAAGAAAGAAGCACCATGCATCATATATATACCGACTGCACAATGTCATGGCATGCTGCTGCAGCTATGGATTCGGCTTGAATTACAATCCTAACCCATCGCGTGCCTGGACACATTAAAAATCACAAGCATGAAACTAGTTAGCTAATATATTTACATTATTCCTGCAAGTACCATCATACGTACACGTATACGAATCAAAATTTTGCGCTAGCTAATGTAGGAGTTAATTAATTTCCATGCTTCTGAACATGATGCTCTGACGCTATACTATATTACAGATATTGATGGACTTATATTTGCAATCAAGAGCAGGGAGAGTAGTCATACGTAGTTACAAACATACCTCAGTTTCATCTATTTGAACTATATTGTCGGCACCAGCATCCGGTATGCAGGAGAATTCGCAGATTATAGTCGGCCTAAAAGATTGAACCAACGAAGGATGAATAATGTTTGTATGTGTGCGTGTGTGGCTGTATGCAGCGTGTGTAAGAGAGAAACAGAGAGAAGCGATGCTTGAGTGAGAATCCTAATACAAGATGTGCGCTTGCATAGTAAACAGCCGGCGGTTCCACAGAAGCCAACTTTGCTTCTTTGGCAAATACTGTATATCTATCATATGCGATCCATATATCAGATGATTCTTTGCTTGCATCTGTAGCATGCAGGATTACGTCATATCATTTGTCCAAAGGTGAAGAAGGCTAAAGGGTAGAAGCAAGCATGGTTCCAATTAAAGGAGCAGTACTAGTAAAGTCGTTGTAATGGACAAACCTGTCTGGAGTTTGTCTGCTTCATCCATTGGGTCTGGTCTGCATCTAATAGCTTCTGCTTTATTTGACAGCGACACAAGGCACCAAATTTTTAACCAAAATAAAAGAAAAATAACACATGTATGAAGAATTCAGAATTGGAAGGAGAAGACGGCCAAACACCTGGACCTGGATGCTGAGACATGGGATCCAATACACACATTTTCCATCAGGGATAGAGAGAGACAGCAGGCAAATAGACTACCTGGTTTTCTTTTTTTTATCGGATGTCTCCGAAGAGACGACTACCTGGTTTTCTACGAGACTTATTTTTCACTACCTTTTTTCGACACGGGATTTTCCCATTTCCATTGCAGCGAACAGAAATACAAGGTTTGGTTCAGATACAAGGAGCACACCGACAGAAAAGAAATAAAAGAGCGGCCAAAGCTGGAGTTTCCAAACCACAGGGCCTAACTCTAAGCAGACTAGCGAGGAGATTCAGAAACAGGAAACAGGTGTCCAGCACCACCAAACAGAAACAGGTGTCCAGCACCACCAAACAACAGGATTACATTCAACGCGAAGTCCGGCAAAAAAAACGCTTCACAAAGACACCAGCGCCGATCAGCCCGAGCCACCATGTCTTCAGCTTCTAACATTGCTGTTGTCGTCTCCACGCTGCGCTCCAAGTATACCACTACCTATAAACTTGTAGTGGGCACCTTAACAGAAGGCAGCCCAATGCACAACCATGGCTAGCCCCAACTGCGGATGCTTTTCTCGCGATGGCAGCGAAGCATCCAGTGATTGATGGAGAATGAAAAGCAATTCCTAGGCTATTGAAATTTAGCAAAAGGAAGAAATGTACGCTCTGTGTTCTAGGTCATACTGCTTTTTTAACACAAAAGGTACCGGCTGTTTTATTCTTGTTTCGTGTTATTAGGTGTATATAGAGCAACTTCAACCGGACCGCTTTGCAGTGACATAAAACGGGTTTGAAGGCATCGACCCTCGACCTGGATTCGCCGACCCCGACCATATATTCGCGTGCTCATTTTTTACTAAAGTTTAAGAATCTGTGACGTCCTAAAATTTGCATTATTAAATAGGATTTAATTTGAATCATTTCTGCAATTATTTGGACATTCAAATATAGAGGATAATATTTTTTTGGTGAATTAAAATGAACTATAAGGCATAGAAACTTGAAGTGTTGCATTTATGCTGCTCCTGATTACTTTATATTATTTCCATTTCATTTGGATTGCAAAAAAGATTCAAAAAACTATTTGAAAACCCTTTGGAAAATGGATTTAGAAAATAAAATTTTAAAAAGAAAAAGGAAAACCTCTCCCATCTCCTTCTCTGGCCGAGGGCCTGCTTCTCCCTTCCCTACCAAAGCCGAGCCCACTCCCCTTCCCTCTCACCTGCTGACACTGGCCTAGGCCGAGGTCCTCGCCCCCAACACCCCCCCTGCCCCCTCTCCCCCCTTCTTCTTTCTCTAGGCCGAGGACACCATGCCGGCCCGCACAAGCGCCAAGCACCTCCCTCCCTCCTTTCTCTCACTGCCAGGTGGGTCCCATTCGTTAGGGCCTCCTCCTTCCATTGGATCGTGGCCGAGCCGGACACCCAGATGCAATCCGCCGTCGTGCCAACTCCACCACGGGATAGGACGCAGTGCCTCCCACGACTCCCCCGGCCTCATATAAGCCGCCCGCGTCCACTCTGCATGTTATGTAGGCCCAATCCGCATGTTGCTTGTGTAAAAGCTACTAGTACCCATAGGCAAGCCACCACTAGGGCGAGCTAGGGTGGCCGCCCTAGGTCCCCTTGGCAGGGCACCGCATCCCCACCCCTGTAGGCTGCTGGAGTTGGGAGCGGAAGGGGCGTAGCCGGCAGCGCTCATGGGCACGGCTCTGTTTTTCCGAGCGCAGGCGAGTCATGGACCTGCCCGCTTCCGCGCCTACGGTCTGCACGGTTGCGCCGCTGCGGCTCTGCCCAAACGCTCGGCGCCTCGGCCTGCCGCCTACGCCCGTTGGCTAGGCCGCAGTCTGCCCCCCACTGGTAAGTCGTCTATAGATGTCTTTTTTAAAATCTTCAGTGCATTTGTATGATTAATGTCATTTTATAATTAACATATCTATAAAAATGATAGGTTCTATTACTGATATTTCTATTATTAAAAGATAACATCTTGATCTTTGTTGGTTGTTCTATAATTTTTGTCCAAAACATAAGTTATCGTTGGTAGCGAAAATTTTAAAGTATAAGTTTGTCCTAGGTGAATTCTCCGGTTGGATTCGCCACTGCTAGTACCAGTAGCATGCCCATTTGGTCTACAATACAAGTTGAACACGTGTGATGTATTGATCTGCACTGCATGCAACGCGGTTGCTGCAGATGGATGGTGCATGCATGCATGAGCAAGCCTGTTAGTTTGAGCTGAAAAAAATTAGATAAAAGAACCAAGTTCCAGCCGTTTGAGCTGAAAATAAGCGGTGCTTTAGACTTTTACTGATTTATTGTGAGAATAAAATATTATTTCATGTTTGAAAATAAGCACCAAACGCAAAATCCAATAGGAAAATAAAAAAAAGGCATGGTCATGGCCGTGGGGGTCATGCATGGTCAAAAGTGGCCAGTCATAAACCTACCTGCCGACCGGAACATATATAGTAGACGACTTGGACACTACTGGTATAGTGTCTCGGCCTCTGAAGGTAAACTGCTTGTTGGATAGGCTGAAAAACTTGAACAAAAAGAGGCCTTGGGAGCTCTGTTCGCTAAAGCTGAAAAAATCGCTGATTTTGGCTTATGCTGATTCGGTGTGAAGAAAAATACTATAGAAAAACCGAAAAATAAGCACTTAGTGAATTAGTGATGGCACTGGTAGTGTTGCATGCACACTTTCAAAGTCAATTTGGTTTTGAGAAAACGCTTTCAAACTTGTGCGCGTTTCTGTAAAGATTAAAAAAAACACACACACAACGCACTGCCTACTACAACCGACAAAATTTGTAGTATGTGTACATTCACCTCAGTACCACTACAGCTAACATGTTACAGAGAGTACTTATATACTAATGCGGGTGTCCTAGTGGATCGCTTACGTGTCTATGGCTATGGAATCTACACTACTCTATTCGGTCATCATAGCCAACGGGACTGACTAGGATCGGTGGATATGTTTGGATTGGAGCCCAAGCACGTGGGAAATCGATGGGCTGGATCGGAGGTGCTGCATGGCCCATCATCGGTGACGGAATGGGCTCCGTCTGCTGGACCTCCTCCAGGCCGGCCCAAGAGGAATCTCGAAGCCCAACCAGAGGTTGGCAGGCCCCGATAGAGTGGACAGTGTAATAGGGAGTTTAGAGCATCCAGCAGAGCCCCTACTCAGGCCCACTATCCTATTTTTAAGGGCTAAGAATAAAAAAATACACTCCAACAGAGACACTATTCTAACCCTCAAAAATAGGTGGCCCTCAGATCTCACCCCACGACTCTCATTTCTAGGGGCTCAGAGCATCTCCAGCCATAGACCCGAAATCAGGCTCCTACATTTCCATTTGGGTGGCTGCCTGTAAAATTTAAGGACCAAAATTAAAGCATAACTCCAGCCACAGACCCCAAATCAGGCCAAAATGAGGGGGATAGGGGGATTCTGTATCTAGGGGGCTGAGATTATAATTTAAGAAGGCATGTAAAATGAGATCCAATTTAGGGACTCCACTGGAGTTTGATTTTTGCCCAAACGCCTAAAATTTAAAGTAGGGGGCCAAGTAGGAGCTTAGGCTGGAGATGCTCTCAGGAGGGAGCCCCTGCTCCATGGCTTCCGGGCGAAAAAGCTCCGTGGCATGCAGAGTTACTGTAGCAACATATTTATCTCCTTGTTTCGTTAAATTACTTTCGATTTTATGTAATAAGTTCAAAAATTCCAAAAATAAAAGTTGTCCCATTTTTTTGAAATTTACAACTTTTCTTTTGTAAGGAAATTCAAATTATGCCTAGATTTTGAAATTTAAATTTGGGCAAAGAGGGTTTAAAAGGGAAGTTTAAACAGAAACTCAAAAATCAAAATTTTATATAACAACTTCAAAATCTCTCAAAATAAAAGTTTCTCAAAACGATAAGACCTACAACATGTATTTGAAGTTTTTCTTCAAATTCTCAATAGTTTTCAAAATAGGATTTTGAATTTAAACTATCAAACTTAATTTAGGGTTTTGTTTAATATTCCTTTTAATAACTTTAAAATTACCCAAAATGAATGTTGCTCAACTAAAAGAGATATACAACTTTGTTTTTGGATCAACCCCAGATTCCAAGTAGTTTTGAAAGTAGGTTTTTCAATTTTAGAATTTAGAATTCAGGGTTAATAAATAATTAATTTTTTATTATTATTTCATGCAATATTTCAACAATACAAATGCAACAATTGATGATCACAAAATCAAAACATAAGACTAATGTGACTGACATGTAGGCCACAGAAAAGTAGGAGCCTAATTTGAGGGTTACTGCTGGAGTCAAGTTCAGAAAACAGACATCTCAAAAGTAGTTGCAACCCTCAAATAAAAAGTAGGGGCCCTGTTTTGAGGGATATTGCTAGAGTTGCTCTTAGCCTGAGTAGAGAAGGAGAGAGCATAGGCATTGTAACACAATTTTTATGAATTCTATAAATACAGAATCCTTCGTCGCCTGCGTCTTCCTCCCCTCCTTCTTCTTCCTTCCAAAATATACTCTAACAAGATGAAAAAGGGAGTTATGCATGCGTGCAACAAGCAGGAATGGATGCATATATGATCGTGTATCGGAGTTGGATCCTGGAGATATGGAGCCTGCTAATTAGCACGTATCGGTAGTACACGTCCTCAGTACAAGGCTAGTGTTGCCTGAGCCTTCCTTGTTCGTTCCATACAGGCAGGCTTCCGGTGGGTACGGACTTGAACACCCTATCAGCCTGCATGCGATCGCTGCATGCTGCTTCCAAAGGACAGGGCGCGGCGCCATAGCCAAATAGCCTGTCTTTCCCTGTGGCCTGCCTGCGGGAAAGCAAGCCTGCTCTGCTCTGCCCGCTTGCCCCTGCTTAGGCCTATTCTTTTGGCTGAAAATAAGCGTTGATTTTGACTCGTGCTGATTTATTGTGAGAGAAAAATACTGTTTCGTGACTGAAAATAAACGCTGATTGATCAAAAGAGCTAAGCTATAATTATTCTGCTTCCATCTTCTTCGTCCACCGCCACTCCTTTCGCTTCCCACTTCATTCAATCCCAGACGCCACAGACGGCAACTCATCCCCGCCTGCCCACCTTCAACTGTACCGTAGCCGCTACCTATATCAGGAACAACCATGCAGTAGCCTAGCTAATCGAGTATCAAGTCGCAAAAAAGCAATGCAGTAATCCCCAACTGCCAAAAAAAACGACACTACATTGTACAGTTTTCTTAAACTGTGACGTTCTTTATTATAAAGTATATAGTTCTATAGCAATGCTGGGAATGTAAAGTCTGCTCGCTGCAGCTCCTTAGCTGCCCTTCTGTTTTCTCATCCCTCTACTCCGTTCTCCGTAGGCTTCTCCATGCATGTAGCTAGGCCGCTCAGCGATGGGTGGTGCCACTAGTCGATCAAGAAGCACAGGCAGAGACAGTGGTCACGACCACGACAGTAGCAAATCATCTCCCATGGAGCTGAATATGCTCAATTCGTCCTTTGTGACTTAATGAAAGTTAAGCTGAAAATCATACAGCTATGGAACCAGCTAATCTCCTGGAGGTGAAAAAGGATACATAAAATTCTTTCTGACCATAAATCATTCCATAACAAAATGGTTTTCCCATCCTGGACAGAAGCTTTTGCCCAATTATTTACAGTCCTGTTGGTTGTTGACTTCACTCGAGAATCTCTCCCAACCTTCCATATAATAACTATATATAGTAGTTTATACTTATGTCTATGCGGTTGATTACTGTATAATGATCGGTCCATCAGTGAGCTAGTCTCAGCATGATTAATTCAAATAAATGCCATATATATGTTATGTAGGCCCAATCTGCATGTTGCTTGTATGACAATAACTAGTACCAGTAGAGTGTCCCTTTTTATTTGACAATGAATAGCATGGCCATTTGGTCTCCGCAATTCGAGTTGAAGATTAAACAAGTGTGATGGAAGCTAGTAAGGAGTATACGGTAGTACAGTGTGTAGAGATTAAGCCTGTATGCGTTTGTTTGGTTGGATGGCTTACACCCAACTAGGCTTCAGGAAGACAACTTTCAGCTGTTTGGTAGCATATTTTTGGGCTGGAGCCTGGCTAACTTGGACCAGCCGTACTCTGGAGCCTGGCTCCACAAAAACGAAATTCCGATCCGTTTTTGTGGAGCCTGGCTTGCGCTAGCGCGAGAAGGGAGTTCCCTTACCTCCGCCGTCACTTCAGCTCCTCGTCCACCACCTCTTGCACGTCCCGCCTGCCGATTATTACCTCGTCGGAGACCAATGCGAGTGTCGCCAGAGAAGACAGTAGCAGAGCCCAAGGCCACAACGACAGTGGCGTCGTCTACCGCGGCCACGAGCACCGCGTTGTCGGGCAAGAGGCCCTCGGAGAGCGGCACGGGGTGCCTGGCGGCTACGGCGCGCACGGCGTAGGCGGGCACCGCGGGTCCCGCGCAGGCGCGTACCGCGGCGGTGCGTTGGTGAGCAGAGAGGAGAGGAAGTGCGCCGCCTCGGGTCTCGCGACTTCTTATCCGTCGGTGAGAGGAAGTCACTGCGAGTCAACCCACCTCGGCACCTTGCCATTCCATTCCACCCCTTCCGGCTAGTCAACATCTTCTCTTCCACGTAGCACCGACCGAGGGTCTCGACCCTCGTGTAATCCGGCAGCCATGGCGTCCTCCTCTCCTTCGGCAGCCTAGTCCGACCGCGCCATGCTCCTCAAGGACTTCGACGAGGCGCGCACGGGTGTTCGTGGCCTCGTCGGGTCCGGCGTTTCCTCCGTGCCCACGCTCTTCGTCCACCTGGACCCCTACGCCTCTGCGCCCCTCCTACCCTTGGGCGTCTCAATACCCATCGTCGACCTCTCCCTCCCCGTGCCCCTCGTCGCCGCTGCCACCGAGGCCACCCGCAGCTTGGGCTTCTTCCACCTCGTCAACCACCACCAGGCCCTTGGCGTCCCGGGCCTCGGGCCTCTCCCTCCCCGTCGTCGCCTCCGCTTGCTCGTTAACGGGAAGCTACGTCGTGGTGCGCCTAACCACCATTGCTCGTCGTGGTGCTGCTAGTCTAGGGGCTCAACACATGTTCGATGAAATGATTCAAAGACGGTGAACTTACTAGTTCACGGAAGAGGTGACCGTATCGAGGCAAACCAGACAACCAAACACACTCTAGGCCTAGCTAGGCTAATGAGGTACAGACAACGAAACAACCTGGGGTTGGTTTATCGAGGACAGGCTAAAATTACCCAGGTTAGAATTTTAGCCAGGCCAGAAATTGGCCAAGAACCAAACAAACCCTATATATCGATCAGCAAGCATGCAGTGCAACACTAGGCTTCTGGTTCTGGATGCATGCCATATGCCAGCCGGCAGAGCTCTGCAGATGGATGCGCAATCAATACAATCATGCGTTTGTTGACGTGGTTTCAGTTGGGATCCAGTCCATGCCTTCATATTCCTTAAATCTGGCATCAAAGTGCTGCAAAAAGCCAAGGAAATAGAAGACGAAAAAAGATCAACCACAAAGGACTTGTGTAGTTGTGTTGGGAGAAAAGATAAGCAAGCAAGATGTCAAATATGGGGAAAAGGGCAGGTGCCCATATCATGGATATGGCCCCATGGCATGGGGACTGACGCATGGTCGTCAAAAGTGACCAATCAGGGAAAGAGCCCACCTAGTAGACGACTTGGACCTGCCTACTACTGTATTATCGGTCTGAAGGTAATTAAAACTTACTGGATCGATCGTGAATGAATTGAATAATACATGGTGGAACAGGGTAACGTCAGTATATCACTAGCTGATTGCACACGCTTTGAAAGTTAATTTGGCTTTTAAAAAATGCCATAAAAAGGTTAATTGTCCGTTTCTGTAAGGTTACAAAAGAAAGCCACACGCACACACACTGCCTACATGTACGAACAAAATAATAAAATCTGACAGAATTCTTCGTAGTGCGTATGTGATTCACCTGCTTAGCTACTTGATCGATCAAGCTAGCCGTGTGTATCACTAGTGCTTGTAAATTCGCTCGCCCCCCTCCCCCAAAAAAAAAGGTGCTTGTACATAAGATTCTGGATGATTCTGGAATTAACAACAATACTGACCTGGTAGTTGCCTGCCTTGCTGTAGTTAAAGTACCATAGGGGGAGTGCGTATATCCAACGGAACGGACTGGGAATCTGGGATACATGGGTGCATTGCAGTGCACGCAGGAACGGAGAAAACGGAAGCAAGGAAGCAAGGCAATGCAGGATGGGATGACCTATACGGAGTACAGAGTACGGATTGTCGTATGTATCCTTGACTGAGAATTTGTCCTGATTTTCTCTCGATCGCCAACCCTAGTACAGTACGTACCGGTGGTACGGCCTACGGACCGGGTCCGTTGCATTCATGCACTTTACTCGGAATTATTTAATTTATGTCCACGGGGTGGCATCGTGCCCGCGTATGGATGCTAAATCGGTTCCGTTCCTCGCTTCTTGACACAAATTCGGTTATCGATAAATAGGCATCGATTGGTTCTGTGCAATTCTTGGAACTGAGCAAAATCGGTTTCGGTTCCGACCGAACTAACCGAAAATTTACACAAGCAACAAAAAAACATAGGGAAAAAGAAAAAATCGATTTTTAAAAGCACAATGCTGAATTTTTTGAAAAAAAAATTGACGTCGTGAGGCTGTGAGGTGGTGTCATCCACCTTTTATATCTAAGGTTAAGGTAGTATTAGGCCTAAGTTGTAAGGTTTGTTGGGATTATTTGTGAATTTCGGTTACCGAGCCTAGGAACCGAAATTGGATCGGTTAGTTTGGTTCCTGAGAATTGAGAACCGAATAGGAAACCGAAATTTTCGGTTTCGGTTATTTTGGTTTCGGTTCTGCTTATTTCGGTTCGGTTCTTGGTTATCTGTTATTTTTGCCCAGGCTTAGCTAAAGGGCCAGGTCCATTGGATCGGCACTGTAGCAGCACTAAAAAGCACAGCCCAAGGTCTATCGTGTTTGTGCTTGGCATGGCCTAGTGGTAGTGGCGTTTCTTGTCCGTGGCTCTGGCAGTAGGCCTAGCATGGGTATGACGCAGTTTTAGGGTGGCACTATATTCGCCCAGTAATTAGTGGTCGTTGATCAGTAAACCAGACCGCATCAAGTCTACTATATAAACATGAAAACTCTAGCTCCTTGGTCTCTCTTCTCTTTCTCGTCAGTGTTTTCCTAGGCTGGCGTGTTTGGTTAAGCTGCTTCTCGCTGGCCCTGGCTCGTGCGGTGCAGGATAAGTGCGATTGGTTGGCTGTGCGAGTGGCTGAGCCTGGCTAGCCACATGCAAAAAGCTCCGTCGTGGCTGCATCCCAGTAAACGGATTTCGTTTTCGTTTCTTGAGAGCCTGGCTCCCGAAGGCTCAGTTGCATGTACCTCGTGACTCGGCTGTGAGATAGTGAGCGCAGCTACAAATCAAATAACAGGCAACCAAACACCTGTTGTCCCGATCCTGGCGCTGCAGAATAAGGTGACCAAACGTCAATGGTCTACATGAGCACAACCTGGCCAACATCAGCCTGGATGACAGATGCGATACGAGCTAGGGAGGGAAGAGAATCAAACAGGCCCTAAAGTATCCCTTTAGCCTAGCCAGGATGGAACGACAAAATCGGTCATTCTTCTGGAGCCAAGCCCGAGCCAGTCGTTGCTCCGATTCGCCTCACCTTGCTTCGGCGCACAGCTCCTGGTCCTGGGTTTGTGCACGTGAGCTCCGATGAGATCCGTCGGTCCTCCTCCTCCACCGGGTGTTCTTCCCCTTTCCTATTCCACTCGTGCACCATACCTCCGCCTGGCTCCTGTCCAGCCACCATAGGAGGAGCACAAAGTCCGGCACCTGACTGCCACCATGGGTGGCCCGCAGCCATGATGAGGATCGGAGTAGAGCGAACGTGCCCAGGAGGGCGCCGGTTGCGCGTGGTGTGTTGAGGGAGCATAGCATAGGCGCGATTTCAGCGGAAGAGAACGGTGGCGCCAACGAGCTCCTTCCAGAACTCTCACACCTGACCTGGAGCTGCAGGGCGGGCGTGGTAGCACACACTACCTCAAAAATGGTTTGTAAGTGCCAGCCCTATTTCACTGTAGGGGCACATCTTCACAGGCACGCCGGTGCTTATGGGTCTCGCTCGCTCATGCTCCTCCTCGCCAACTTCACTGTACAATTGATGGGCCTCCTCGCACACCTGCGACGACGGTCGTGCAGCTCCTACTTTCGACGATAGAGGCCGTCCGACGCCTCGCACGATGGTGGCGTATTGGAAGCACGACGCCAAGGTGGTGCTCAACAAATTGACTCTAAGGGGTAAACTCACCTAGTAGACAAAAAAAAAGTGGTTACTCTATTCACACCATCCAATCAACCAGATACGCAATTAGATAAAAACATGCTAGGAATTGAAAAGGAAACCTAACGAACCCTATAAGACACGGGGTAAGCCACTGTGCCGCATAGTCCGTGCGGTCTAGGAATACCTTAGCCTTTTTCGACACCCTATCCGCGTAGTTTATGCAAATTAAGGTGATGTTCTAAAATTTTTTACTTTGACAACGTGCTAAGTTTTGTAATGAGTGTCCAATCATGACCTGATTAGACTTAAAAGATTCGTCTCACAACATTTTATGAAACTATCAAATTAGTTTTACTTTTCATCAACATTTAATGCTCCATACATATGTTCAAATATTAATATGATGGAACTTTTGATATTCGTTAGTGAAATCTGACGCCCAAGGCTAAATACACACATGTACTCCCTCCGTATTGGAAAAAGATGATATTTTAGAAAATGTTTTGGTCAAACATTAAGAATATAAATCATGAATAACTTTTAATTGTTAAGTTTAAAAATATAAAAACTATATAAATAAATTTATTCAAATATATTTTTATAAAAACATACATATATTATTTTTTAATAAATATTTTTATAAAAATATGAAGTCAAAGTTATACGTTAAATACTGTATCGTTGTTTCAAACGTCATCATTTTTCTTTACAAAAGAAATACTGTGCGTGGAATAGGAATAGGACAAGGCGCCGCGCCGCCCGTGTCAAAAAAAAAAAAGAAAGATTATCATGGCCTGCCCTGCCCTGCTCTGCTCTGCTCTGCTCTGATCGGCGGCCGCCTTTCCGTTGCCAGTTTTTCCAGTTCCCAGACGGCACGACGCCGCATACGGCAACTGATACAGTACGTGGTACCGTTCCGTCGCCGCTACCTAGATGCGGAACCATGCAGTACCAAAGATTTAGAATTTTATAGATATACTAGTACGTAAACCTAGCTAAATTTGGAAATGTTTTACCATAAGAAAACGTGATTTGTGTGCGCGTGTGTATTTTTTGGAAGGGATTAATTGAATACGGAGAGCTACAGGCAAGCACAATCTTAATAAAACGGTGGAAGAGGAGAGAGATGCAAGGTGAGTGCAGGGGTTGCACTTGCGCTGACTCTTGTATGTATGCGGAAGCGGTGCGGCCGGTACGAGACTCGGAATCCCGAGGAGCCCACCCACCAGCCTGCTCGTGCTTTCCTTTTCACATGCGGCAGCAGCATCCCCAACACACGCATCCTCAACGCAAACGCACTGAACAACCCATTTCTGATTTCCCTCAGCAAAGACACGTCCGCCGCTTTCCAGGCCATCCAATCCAATTACAAAAACAATTGAAAATCCGAGACAAGGTCAAATGCTAGTGTGTGTTACTGTGTTTGTGTGTGGAGGCGTCTGGCCCAGAGAGTCAAAGTCAAATCACCACTAGTGTGTGTGTGTGTGTGTGTGTGTGTGTGTGTGTGTGTGTGTGGAGCTTGCATCCCTTTTCTGAATTTGACCACAAGTCGAGTTCACCGCAGGGACACGCAAAGGGCAAAGCAACCAGCCTCCGTGCTTCACATATGGTTCCTTGTCGGCTCCAAATCCTCATTTTCTTTATATATCCGGCCCACGTGTCAACACAAACTAGCTAGGAGGCACTAATATAAACCCCGGCCCGGTTTTTTTTTTTTTTCTAACAGTACAATATACTTGCATGGTTGTGTTGCTTCAACTTTGAGCTTCACGCACTTAAAACTTTTAACATATATATGGCCACAGTCATTGTTTCATTTCAGATATTCTGTTTCCAGATTCAAGCTCAGGTATGGCTTAGCCATTATTTTTCTCTCAAGCCTAGTTATTAATAATTAAGTTTACTATTATTGAAATGAACTCGAGTTTGATTTCTCATGATCGAATCATTTGATTTGAACACATCATGTTAAACTTTTACAACTTTTTCTCCATATTGCCATTTTTTAAAAAAAACTAATTAATTTCAGGTTGATATATAGTTAAATCTAGTGCTCTAACATTGTAATAAGACCATGCAAACCTCCTCCTTCTAATGATGTGCTCTGCCATACTGTTCAAGCTAAGTGATCATTGGACTGTCCGATAGATCACAAAGGTCGTGTTTTAAACGACTGAGTGTGATATGTGTCGTTGGTTGTATATGAGGTTGTGACTAGGGGCTCGACCATCAACACAACGTGTGGGAGGAGGAGGACGGACTCATGCCCATAATAGATTCTAACAACATCAGGAGGGGATGTAACAAATGCCAACAACCTCAGGAGGGGTTGCGATGCTACCTTGGTTTGTTGAAGGACGAGCTAGGTGAATGGCATGCTGAATTCCTAGGGGAATACTCCTCCATACAGGATTTGGATGTCGTTTAGGACAACGTCACGGTTGTCAAAACATTACTTCGACTTCATATATCTATAGAAATATTTATTGAAAAGTGATATATACATACTTTTATGAAAGTATATATATTTATATAGTTTTCATATTTCTAATTAAAGTCAATAATTTAAAAGTTATTCATGATTTATATTCCCAATGTTTGATCACGAAGGGAATATTTTCTTTTGGGGATGATTTCCATCTCACCTATACTTCCCTCGTGTTCCCTAGTCAAATCAAACATGTTCTTAGCCTGTTTTAAATCTTTAGTAAGCATTTTTGACTTTGAGGAGGAGGCATATATAACAAGCGCGTGTAAGGAGCAAAACCGCCACAGCCCCTCGTCCTTCCCCGTTGCTTTATAATACTCGTTTTTCAACTACTGCTAATTAGTTGAGTTTAAAGTTGTGCAGGTCAGGTTGAGTTCCACTAAGGAATGCTGAAGCTCACTTGTGGGGGCCGGGGCTTTTGTCAGGTTGCGCTTGGACTTGGACGATCATCCATCCATGCGGCGGGTGGTGCACAGTTTCTGCTGCTGCTGCTGCTGCTGCAGTTGCGTTGCAATCATTCATGCATGTGGTTGTGGTGGACGGATCGACCCGTCCAACTCCGCCGAGTCCTTCCAAACGCCAACGTCAAACCATGTCCTAGCTACTCCTACTGTACTACTCCAGTGTTCGTAGTAACAGTGATACATGATACATATATAAATAATAATAAATAAATAATAACAACATGTGAGGAGAGGAGAGGACGTGAGAGAGGGAAAGATGATTCATGGATGGCCCAGCAGCTCAAGCCGAGCGGTCGCATAGAACATGGTTGTGATGGATAGAGATTTGATGATGATGAATCGTTGGTTCGTCTGCAACTGCAACTGCTGCTCCGATCCGCATCCGCCGCCCGGCCGGGGCCATGCATTTTCATTGCAACGCCGGCAACTGCTGTGCAATCCACGTACAGGCCGGCGGCCGGCAACTGCAAGGGGCCAGGGGCTACAACTCCTGAATTCAAATCAAAGCCAAGCTGATCCATCACCGTGTCCATGTGCAGTTGTGCACGACCACGGCATATACAGAGATGGAAACACATCATGTATGCACCCGCAATCTGCACTAAATTGTTAATGGTTGATCAATTATTTTTCATAATAACAAATGCAATAAACTGGCGTCATGGAGGGGACTGCTGGTTCTCTCGCATAGGTTTCCGAGTCATTTGGAGTTGTTTACAAGTTGAAGTATCCTTATGTTTTCTTTTGTTTACTCCACGCTCGGCAAAATTCTAGTCCAAAATTGGAACACTACAACAGGCTTTCTTTACCGTTAGTCCAGCTATTACTCAAGTAGGAAATTCCATTTCCTTTTTTGAAAGACGGATCTGGATCTCTTGTTGCGGAAACAAGAATAAAGGAGTTTTTCCATGTGGGAATTCAAGCTGATACATCTATACATTTAACTTCTATTGAAGAATTGAATCTGATATATATATTCTTCCTTAAATTCTGGAAAACTAATGTCATTGTTCGTTAGCAGTTAGGAAGTCTTTTCTTTAATCAACTTGTGAATCTTGATTTTTTTTTTTGATATTAGAGTATATATAATCAACTTGTGGAATTTGTTGGTTGATGCGAGCTGATCGAGCAGGCCAGTCGATGGATGGCAACTTGGCAAGTCACCACACCAGCCACACGCATGCACGCCGGCCCCAGAGATTCTGGCACGACGCCGCCGCAGGCTCAGCAGTTGCTCTGCTTGGAAAAAGAAAAACTGAAACGAAATTATGGTTTATGGCCAGCGCCTGAAGAAATTAATTAACGGAAACTAGATGGCTTTAATTACTTATTTACTCACATCCGGATCATGCAAGCTCAGAGTGGTTTTATCCCTCTGCTTTATCGTAATTAACATCATATCACTTCTTTTCATAAACTGAGAGATTCTTTTATGAAGCCATTGGCGGTGGGTGACAGTTGACCTGCACACATCTCACATCTCTACTTGTCACATGGCTACACAAAGATGGACAAATGGTAATAAAAAACTACACTCCCTCTGTATAGGGTTTAAATGTCACTTAGGACAACGACACGATCTTCAAAACATGACTTTGACTTTATATTTCTATAAAAATATTTATTTAAAAGTGATATATGTATATTTTTATAAAAAAATATGTTTAAAAACAAATCTATTTATATAGTTTTTATTTTTTAAACTCAACAATTTAAAAGTTATTCATGATTCATGTTCCTAATATTTGATTAAAACATTTTCCAAAACGACATTCTTTTCCTATACCGAGTGAGTATTGCCGTACGTGTCTTAAGTCACCCCTAGATATACAGAGCACCTTATTACTACAGTGATTCCTTGGTTGTGCAATCCTTTTAGCACATGCTACTTGATGTTTTTATGTTATCATTGGTTTGTCTTAAGCAGCCTAGCTCTAAGCAGTAAATATCATGGTTAAAATCCTTGTTATTTCTTAGGTTGAAAATTGTGACTGTAATCAGGGTGGTCAAAAAAAAAAGAGAAGGGACGGCTATACGACAACCGATAATTCTATTTTTTTTTCTTTTTCACTAATTTTTTCTATCGCTGGGTCCAACCATTCTTCTCGTTTTGTTTAACTTATAGCTGTACCTTCTTTTTTTATCCTTATTTGATGTTTCATTTTAGGGACAAAACTTATTGTGACCGCCACATCTTGCATTGTTAGGGTTGGGCAATCGATTTAAATCAACGTTTCCATTCGATTTGTTTGGTTTATGAAAACTTCAGATCGCAAACTTCTCGATTTGTTGTGACGCGATGTAATGTGGAAGAATTTAAACGAAAACTAAACAGGTCCAGTACTATTATCAATAAATAAATCTTGAATGCACTGTTACTACTTTCTCAACAAGGGAAAATGCAGTGACGTAGGCTAAAACAAACGTGTTTGTAAAATTAGTGGACGAGATCAATGTTAGTATGTATTTGTCCATATAAAAACTCAATTAAACATGCAATGATTGCTGTCTAGAGGAAATAAGATAATAAAAAGAACTGCTATACTCCCTCCATATTAGTAAAAGATGATATTTTGAAAAAGGTCTCGGTCAGAGTATAAACTAAAAGGCTCTTTTGCGGAGGACCGCGCCATTCGCTCGTGGCGAACGACGCACGCTGCCTATGGTATCTTTTTGTTTTTGTTTGTGTGCATTGCTTTTGTTTGTGTTTATGTCACTGTGACTTGTGAGTATACCCATTCAAATAGCAAACCAGGACTATGGTTCCTGCACGTCAATACTGATGTAGGCAAAAAATAAAAATACAAAGCATTTATTTAAAAATGGTATAACTTCTAAAAGATGTATTTATTTTTAATTTTGTTTGCACTAGTGTGTTCCAAGCGACGATACGAACAAAACTAGATCCCAATTATATATGTTTGAATAATTTTTTAAATAACGATTTATGTGTATTAACTCAGAACATATAACTTATGTATACAAGTTGTATTTAATAACTTTTGTGTATAAGTTTTGTTTTATAATTTTTGTGTTTCTAAGTTTTAGTATAGTTGTAAGTTAATTTATTTCTTTTTTGTTAAATAACCTTTGCATTTATAAGTTTTGGCACAAGTTATAAACTCATTCGTATATAAGTTATGTTTCATAGTTTTTTATATAATTTATATGTTATAAGTTAATGTATATAAATTGTTAATGAAATAAATTTTACGAAATATATGTAAGTGTAGTTTAGTTTTGTTCGCCTCATCACGAGGAATATACTGGTGCAGACGAAATTGAAAATAGATAAACCGTTCAGAAGTTAGATCAATTACAAATAAATGTTTGGCTTTTTTTAATTTGCATCATGTGACGTCACTGAGAGTTGGGAAACGAGTGGGTTGCAGCGAGAGCTTACAGAAAGTTAAAAAATTGCTGGGCGCACACGGTTTGTCCAGAAATAGATACATGCGAAAATACTTTTTTACCGAAAAAGAAAACAAGGTGTGATCGGTATATGGATCGCCTGATTCCAAAGGCCTGAAGGTTCGCTATTTAGCCCGTTCGGAGTATATATTAAAAAACGTGTCGTTGTTCTAAATGTCATTTTTTATGTATATTTGTTTTGTTAGGGGGACAGTAAGGCTAGAAATGTCCATCTTTTCCTAATCAGGACATGGTACAGTAGTATCTTGTTTCTGTGCTCCTGCCGGTGGTATTCTCTAGAAATATCGTCCTGCTGCATTGGTGGGAAAATTTGCCACTATTTACCTATCATATCAATTATACTTTTCGTCTGCATGGAGCACTAAATGAAATAGCAACTGTTATATATTTGTACTTTTTGCCTGGTTAGGTTGAGATGAATCTTTTGAGTCTATTTGGACTATAATTGGACAAGAGTTGTCAAATATAAATAAAAGTGCTATGGTGTAACTTTTTACCCTATTTCCCCAACCAGACGGAATCTTTGAAGCTGCAATGCAAATGCAATTCTCGAAGTTGGCGATGATCGGTTTGGGTTACCAATAACAATAGAGCCCGGAGGGAAGAAGAAGATATTGGGCGAAGCGAGGCAGGCACCGGATTTGTTTTGTGAATAATCAAATCAAAATGACGGAAGCCATGATTCCATCATCGGCTTATTATTCAGAGCTTCCCTCCCTTGCCCTTGGGACCCGCCCACCCCGGCCTCCGCTCCGCTAATGTACAGTAATTAATAATTGCAGGGCAGCTGCTTGAGGAGTGAGGGGGATAAATAATGGCAGACCGAGTCGTCGTCGTCGCGCCACCAGTAGTAGTAGTAGTACTTGTCTAGAGAGCTGCTGAGCTCTTGAAGAGAGAGAGAGGAGGCGCTGAGCTCTTGAAGAGAGAGAGAGAGAGAGAGAGAGAGAGGTGGTTGGATTCCCTTGCCATGCCATTCCCATGTGATTGATGCGCCGACCCGTCATCCTCCTGCTCCGTTAAGATCAGCGCCACGCACCAGTTGCAGCTCGCCACCTTCCTCCCTTCTTCTTCTTGCTTCGCTTCTTCTTCTGCTTGGGGGGAGGAAGAGAAGAGGAGCCAAGGATGGGGACGGGGTGGCGGAGGGCGCTGTGCACGTCCGTGCAGCGGGACGACGACCGCGACCGCGACGCCAAGAACAAGAAGCGCCGGCCGCAGCACGACGCGCCCAGCCCACGCGCCACCAGCGGCGGTGGCGGCTTCTTCTCCGCCGTCAAGAGCGCGGCCACCGGCGGCAGCAACCCGTCCACGCCCACCCTCCGCTGCCGCACCAGGCCGCCGCTGCAGCAGCCGGCGGACGCCGCCCCCGTCACGCCGCCGCCCTCCGCGCCGGCGCCCGGCAGGAAGCACCGCCTGCCGCTGCTCCAGGCGCTGTCGGCGCCGGCCTCGCCCAGATCCCCCTCCAGATTCGCGCTGCTCAAGGCCTCGCTCCTCCCGTCCAAGGTACTATTCGCATTCCTTTCACGTTTCTTTCTTTCATTCCTTCCTCTTCGCTTGATCCAAGAACTGAGCACAGCTGCAATGATGATGGGGAACTGGATCGATTCGTTCTCATACAACAACTCCTCTGTTTGGTTTGGTTTGGTTTGGTTGACTCTTGCTGTACGTTCTTCAGCGGCGCAAGCAAAGCAAATGCAGCCGATGAAAAAAACTAGATCGAATGCACTCCACCATGATTGTCCTTCCTAGCATATAGTAAGTAATAACTTAGTCTATCAGCAACGAGCTTGTCTTTTGCCCTGGCCGCTCGTGATTGGTGATCCCCATCTCTCGCTTCTCTTCACTCTCTAGAAAGAAGAAGAAGAGGAAGAAACCAGCCAGCCAGCAATGATTGCCACCACCCTCCCCTGTTTTGTCCTAATCCCCCCTTTCTTCCTCCTTGAGATTCTTCCTCTCCATCTTGTGATGATTGAGCAATTATTATTATATCATCGTCGTCGTCGCCGTCATCGCTGCCTGCAGCTGCTGCAGCCTTTTCCAATCAGGCCACCCACTCGTTTGTTCTTGTTTCTCCCCACCCCACCCCACCCCCTCATTGCAATGCATTGCCATCTTCTCCCTAGACTGCCACCCATGCCGAGAAGATTACTACCAAGTACTCCTACTAGCATTCAGCAGAAATCCCCCCATCCAATCCAGCCTTTTCCTCTCCCATTCTTGATCCTCGTTCATTCTGGATCTCTTGCATCTCTTGCCATTATCCATCCAAAAAGAAAAGAAAATCGTACTGCTACAACACACACCTTTTTAGTAGGATTGAGGACCTCTGCAGCAGCATTGTACTACACCTTTTTACTAGTACAGTAGTGCTACTAGCAGCTGCTGCACAGGCAGGCAGCAGGATGCAAATCCTCCCCCTTTTTTCTTTTCGTTTCTTTTCTTTTGGTGGTGTTGTGTGTGTCCGGGAGGACTGACTGGGAGGAGAAGGTGGAGCCTAGAGCACAAAAAGATGGATCCAATCAGATCACAACAGCTTTTGCTCGTCCAAGATGGAGATTTTGATTTGAGTGCCCCAAATGATCCTACTGCTAGCGCCCAAAAAGCCCATCTTTCTTTCCCTCATCCCAACAACAACAGCGTTTGCTCTTTTCTTTCTTTCTTTGGGAATGAATCATGAAGATTGGATGGGAAGCACTCACTCATCCCAATTTTGTTTTGTTTTGTTTTGTTTGTTCATGCATCATTCTCCTGTCCTTGCAAAACGGAACGCATTTGTCAGCAGCTGCTGATGCTTCTCTCTATTGTTGTTGCAGTCTCGTTGCGGCGTGTGCTCGCGCGGCGTGAAGAGCGGCGGCAGCTCGGCGGTGTTCACGGCGGAGTGCTCCCACGCCTTCCACTTCCCCTGCATCGCCGCCCACGCTCGCTCCTCCTCCGCCAACGGCGTCCTGTCCTGCCCCGTCTGCGCCTCGCCGTGGCGCCAGGCGCCATTCCTCGCCTCCCTCCGCCTCCACTGCTCCTTCCATGACCGAGGCGGCGGCGGCGACGGCCGGAAGACGCCGCCGCCCGCCTCTGGCGCTGCTGCTGCTGCTGGCACCCCCAAGCTGTACGACGACGACGAGCCGCTGCTGGCGCCCAAGGCCGCGGCCAACGGCGGCGGCGGCGGCGGCTTCAACCCGATCCCGGAGGCCGACGAGGACGACGCCGAGGAGGAGCAGGGCGCCGCCGAGTTCAAGGGCTTCTTCCCGCGGCCCAGGCCCACGTCGTCGGGCCTCGCCGTCACGGTGGCGCCCGAGGCCGCGCTGGTGTCGTCGGGGCGGCGGCACGGCAAGTACGTGGTGGCCGTGAAGGTGAAGGCGCCCGGGCTGCGTTCCTCGTCGGCGGCCCCGCGGCGCGCGCCCATCGACCTGGTGACGGTGCTGGACGTGAGCCAGGGCATGGTGGGCGAGAAGCTGCAGATGCTCAAGCGCGGCATGCGCCTCGTGGTCGCCTCCCTCGGCCCCGCCGACCGCCTCTCCATCGTCGCCTTCTCCGGCGCCGCCAAGCGCCTGCTGCCGCTGCGCCGGATGACCAGGACGGGGCAGCGGTCGGCGCGCCAGATCGTCGACCGCCTCGTCGTCTGCGCCGCCGCCGCGGCCACGGCCACGGCCATGCAGCAGCAGCAGAGCGCGTGCGTCGGCGACGCGCTGCGCAAGGCCACCAAGGTGCTCGAGGACCGGCGCGACCGCAACCCGGTGGCCACCGTCATGCTGCTCTCCGACACGCAGCAGCAGCAGCAGCAGGCGCAGCAGCAGCAGAAGCAGCTCGGGCGGCCGCCCGCCGCGACGCGCTTCACCCACGTGGAGATCCCCATCGGCGGCGGCAGCGCTGGCCACGTGTCGGAGTCCGAGGAGAAGGAGACCTCGGAGCACGCGTTCGGCAAGTGCCTGGGCGGGCTGGTGAGCGTGGTGATGCAGGAGGTGCAGCTGGAGCTGGCGTTCCCGGCGGGGGAGATCACGGCCGTGTACGTGTGCGGGCCCGGGCAGCAGCAGGCCGTCTCCGGCTCCGGCTCCGGCTCCGGCGTGGTGCGGCTGGGCGAGATGTACGCGGAGGAGGAGCGCGAGCTGCTGGTGGAGCTGCGCGCGCCGCTGGGCATCCAGGTGCCGCACTCGCTGTCGGTGCGGTGCAGCTACCGCGACCCAGCGTCGCAGGAGGCGGTGCGCGGCGCGGAGCAGACGCTGCTGCTGCCGCCGCTCCCGCTCCTCCAGGGACAGTCATCGTCGTCGTCGCGGCGGCTGCACGACCTGTTCGTGGCGACGCGCGCCGTGGCGGAGGCGCGGCGGCTGGCGGAGCTGCAGGACCTGGCGACGGCGATCCACCTGCTGTCGTCGGCGCGGGCGCTGGTGCTGCAGTCGCCGCCGACGCAGCATCAGCAGGAGCTGGTGGGCAGCATCGACACGGAGCTCAGCGACATGCGGTGGCGGCGCGCCAACCAGCAGCACCAGCAGCAGGAGCAGCAGCCGCTGACGCCGACGTCGTCGAGGAGCGGCAGGAGGAGGGGTGACGCCGGGGACACCACGACGATGACGACGACCCCTGTGGGCACGCCGCGCGGGTCGGCTGGGGAGCCGCTGACGCCGACGTCGGCGTGGCGCGCGGCGGAGCAGCTGGCCAAGGTGGCCATCATGCGCAAGTCCATGAACCGGGTCAGCGACCTGCACGGCTTCGAGAACGCGCGCTTCTGAAGCGAAGCTCATGCCTCGTGTCTCTCTCTCTCTCTCTGTAATTGTTGAGTCGTATTTTGTTTGTTTTTGCCCTTTTTTCGTTTTCGTTTTCGTTTTGGATTGTGAAATGAGATGAGAACCCAACAGGAGAATTGGAGGAAGAAGAGAGCCCCCGCCCCGCGCGAACGGCGGCTAGTAGAAGATGGACAGAAGCAGTCAGAGCTGCTGCTGCTGTTATTATTAATTAACTACCACCTTGTTATATAGTGTATGATGACGATTAATCGACCCAAATACTAGGATGAATCCTTCCATTTTCATTGTTCCTGTTTGTTGCCTGTTGAGTAGGAGTACGTACTGTGGAAGATAATTGGTGGCAGCTGCTGTTGCGCTTTTACATCTTGATTCAAGTGTCAATCAGGTCATGATCAACAGGGGATTTCCTGTACTTGGCTGAACTGGACTCTGATGGCAACCAGTCACAAGAGAAAGCAGGCGGCTGCCTGATACGAGTACTAGTACTCACCACCAATCACCTCATGATTCATTCATCACTTGTCATGCTCTTCTGATTCCGATTCGTCCAGCTCTAGCCGAGCCCCTAGCTGATCGGGAGCCGGACAGGGCAGACCAGCCATCTCCGTCATAATAGAACAGCTTCTCATTATAGAGGTACTCCCTCAGTCCACCAATAAACATAATTCTTCGACTTAATACCATATTTGACCATCTGTCTTTGTCAAAAATTATATATATATATATTCTAAAATAAATAAATTATTATTAAAATATATCTAATGATTAAATAAACCATAACAAGAACTATAATATTTATATAAATATTTTGAATAAAATGAACAGTCAAACACGAGATTCAGAGGTCAAAGAATTGTGTTTATTCGTGGAGGTAGGGAGCAGTAACAGGTAAAGGTACGGTGAACATGCCCAAGCCAATTGGTCATGGCTGGTTGAACCGAAATTAGCGTTTTTTTTTTCAGTTTCAGACAAGCTTGGTTCTCTTCACTCTTTCCTCACTCACTGGATTCAAGATAGAAGATGAGACTACGAGCCTTATCCGATCCCGTTGAGGTTGCAATGCACGCATTGCTTCATCCCAAGTGAGAAGTCCAAAACTGACACTTTTCCCCCACAGATTTTACAGCATTGAACCCATCAGGAAAGAAGACGACGACACTCCTGTATGGATGTACGTATATAGAGCAACTATACATACAGCACTACTAGTGTAGTACATGATGTGGATGTGTATGCACACTGTTGACTGTCGAGTCAGAGAGCAAAGTCCTCTGTAATGCACAGTGCAAGGACACGCTCCCCCTTTTCCGTTCATTCGCCTTTGCCTTTTCTTTTTCATTTTCCCTCCACCTCTCCAAACAATAATGCTTTTTTTTTTCTCTATATACTATACTACAGTCCGTATATATATATAATAATAATCTATAAGCTCAGGATCTGGGACAAGCGAACAAAACAAGCACATGCACCAGTTGCACATAATGCCTGTATCTTTCTGCATATTATTTATCTACTACACAATCAACCAGGCACAAAAGGGTCGGTCCTTCTCTGGTGATGCAGAGGCTTGTGATCATTGCATTGGATCGGTAGCTCTTGGACGGATCCAGTCAAAGCACCCAAAGCAAGTGCTGCCTCCTCTTCACATGACCGCAACAATGCAAAGCCACTTTTATTTGGACATCAGCAATAGAGTTCAGTTAAATTTAATTTATTTTTAAAAAAATAAAGAAAGGGCTAGCGACTTTATATTTACTCACTATTACATAGAATAGTAATTCATAAATGCCGGTGTTATATACACGCGCAACTGTATATATACATGGTATGTGTATCGCTACTATAGGCTGGATCGGATCCTCAGCAAAACTGTGGCGTATGTGAATTTCTGTCAACCAGAGATGTGTGTATCCCTTCTCTTTTACAGGCTGATGATGCTGGTTATGATGCAATCTGAACATCACGTTTGTTTGTTTTTTGTTCAATTTTCCTCTGGCTGCATCGCAATAATCTAACTACCAGTAGCACTATTTGTACAAGAGGTTGCAGGCTGGGAGGTCATGGATGTCGTTGAGATCCTCCAGGGAGAGCTCCCTCTCAAGCTGCTGCTTTGTGGCCTCTAGCACCTCCTGCAATTATATTGTTCCATCCGTTTTAATTTGCATTACATTCCATAATAATTAATCAAACAACTGAAATAAAAGGGCAGGCATCAAATTAGTCACAGAAAACTAGGATCATCATCAGCTTACTTTGAACTGCATATACGAGGCCCGCATTGCTAGCCACTGGGCATCCATCATCTCGAAAGCTATGCAGTAGAGCACGTCGAATGCATCCTCGTGTTCTAATAATAGAAAAGATCCACCCATGTGGAAACTCACATATTAAAATTGAGTTTCAATCAGGTATGCATGGAGAAATTACAAATCACTCTGGTCCCAGACTTGACAGAAATAACAGCGTCATCAGTTAACTACCTACCTGTCAACACTTTGATGAAGTTAATCCCTGGCAAGGATTTGGGACGCACTGAAACACAAAAAGGCAAAAGGAAAACAATTGAGTACAGTCAGCAACATTTTCCTTTCTTTCAGGTATTGCATATCATTATCTGAATGAATAAGCAAAACCAGCACAGCTACTAGCTACCAGCAGTTATGAAACCAGCAATCATTCATTCAGTTGTTGCTTTCAAAGAGATAGTACATACATGGACAATCATACAAAATAAAATGAAATAAAGAAAGCCTTTCTTTCTTTCTTTTCTGTTTGAAACCACATGATGATTCTGGTGAGAAGTGGCTGCTTCTGTGTATTGGTATGCATAATCAGGCAGGGCAATCATGGGATGGGTGGCACAACGCACATATGCAACGGGACGAGACGGTTGCACATCGGTTAGAAGTTAGCACCAGCTGTGTCCATGTGCCTATTATAATGCATGTTCATCGTCCAACAGTCGTAATCAAATCCAAAGATTCCTTATCTTGAGAAAGGAAACAAAACCTAATACTATACTGCAATGTGGCTGCACAATGATGGGGCCGTTTGACTCACTACGAACGCGATGCACATGGTGGGTTTAGATGTACGTACCCCGATTACTACTTTTAATAGTGCTTTGACCAAAACAAATCTGATGCGATGCGATGCAATGCAGTGCACATGGTCTATACATGTAAATTCTTATTAATTTCAGGCAACTGGACAGTTTCACATGTAGAGATCAGATGCCATGCCTGGTCCCAAAGTAGAGAGAGAGAGAGAGAGAGAGAGAGATCCATTTGGTTCTTCTGGAATGGTTCAATCCCTATCTAGGATGAATGCATACCTGAGTTGAGCTCCAGCAGCTGAATCAGCATGTATGAGATGTTTATGCCTGCGACCGCAAAGGGGTACTCCCATGTAGCTCGCATTCCTTGCTGCTTCAGCATCAACCTCTTGAAAGAAGCCTGCTTAATTGTTGGATCAGCCACCAGCAACCGTCAGATCTATATGCATAACAAGGTGGTGGACACTTTGCTCACTTCGTAAGTAGTTCATTCATTTTTATATACAGGATCCATGAATTCAGATCCCCTCCCCCCTTATTAGTTTCTGACACAAACACGCGTACATTAATTATTAAAGAAAAAAGACCTACCGGATATGTTCTTGCAAAAAACAGAAGGTTCTCAAGGGAAACAAATCCACAGCCCCTGGAACCAAAGTAAGATGATATTGTTAAGACTCTTCATCTGTCAGGGAAATGCAAGAATGTTTGCTGGAAGAAACCAGCAGCTAGCTGGTTGTGGGCCTCTAAGAAGAAAGAGACAAGGAGCATTATTATGCACTTTTTTCCAGGAAAAAAAAACTAAAAAGGGACGGTGAGAAACATATTTTTGACAACCTAAAATATGGGATACAGAGGCAACAAAAAAAACCTCGAAATAACCTGAAGTCAGTCGCTGGGTTCATGCCCTGCCACCCCATGTCTTTCCACTGTGCTGAAACTAAGCTAGTGAGCTCTGTATCAGGAAAGGAGACCTTCCATAGAGCCCTAAGCGATTCCTAAATCCAAAGCACACAATATAATAAAATTCACAAGTCAATGTCGGCTCAAAGTCAACAAGGTAATTGTGCAAAACAAAGAGCAAGGCTACTAGTTGCAAGTTGTGCTAGTGTTGCAACGATGAACCGAAATCATGTTAGTTGAACTATGTACAGTAAGTACATCATAGGGATGCACGGAGCCCGACTGCTAAAAGTGTTGGTGAAACTAATTAAGTCGATCGAGAGATTTCTCACTTGATGATCTGTCCGAGTTTCGTCATAAGGTATATTTAGCCTTTCCTTCAAATTTTGCAGTCTCTGTTCCTGAATGAATATTTAAGACCAAGGTTATTCCAGCCGCAGGGAGAGACGAAATTTGCATGGTCCATATGAATCTACTTATTCTATTTCATTTATCGTTTCCCTAGAAATTAACAAGAGACGACACAGAAGAATCCTGCATGTATTTTGCCTAAACACATCATGATATATAGTGATGGTAGTGCATCTGCTGCACCTGTAGAGGGGTTAGGTCAAGCACTATCTTCTCTGCACTGATTTGTCTCCTTTTGCCTGAGCCATTGAAAAGCCCTCCAAGCCATGTCCGATTTCCAACCATGGTAGTATCAACTGCAATGAGGTTATTTAAGAGGGAAGTGTGATACTAGCAGAAGTTACCAGTAGTTCCATTAACACACACACACACACACACACACACACACACACACACACACACACACACACACACACACACACACATATATATATATATATATATATATATATATATATATATATATATATATATATATATATATATATATATCCAATATTAGCTAGCGGTAAATAGCATTCACAAGTCTATAGATACAAAACTTCAGGAAAAGTCCGTAATAGTTTTCCCTAGCTAATAAGGGGAAAAGAAATCAATCCGTTTTGCTTAAAAAATAGATGGGACCAATCTTTCATGCTTATAAGTACTATGAAGCGATTGTTCCATAAAAAAAAGAACTATGAAGCGATTATACGAACAAGATAGTATCCGGATTGGATACCACGAGAAACAAAACAACAATATGGGAGGGAGTTTGTAAATAGACAATATATTTTTTTCATTAAGCAGGGAAAAAAGCAGAGAATTCTAACACTCTCAATTTAATGTGCCTCAACATGCATGGAATGAACCTTTTCTCTATGCATGCAATTAGGGATGAAAACGGATCGGATACGAACGGATATCACTGATATCACATTTGTTTTCATATTTTTAGTCGGATTCGGATTCAAATACGGATAGTGTCAGCCATACCGGATAGGATACGATTGGATGTCGACATCATAAATATACGATTTGAGTATTCGGATACGGATACGGTATCGGATATTGAATATCCGGACTCGAATACGGACAGATCGGAACACCTCTAAACGAATTCGGTCGAACGGACGGTCGAATAAATATCCGTACCATTTTCATCCATACATGCAATCATGTTCACAAACATAGAGCGGTGACAGAGAAGATATAAATAAATTAAATAAATGTACAAGAGAAAGAATGGTACTGCGTGCTACCTGTTGTTGGCGTAGAAGTTGAGATGGAAACGGAATGCCCATCAAACTAAAGGAGACGCCTTTTCTTTCTTTTACCAATATAATAGTTAATAATAATGTGAATAGAGTAGCTTAGTAATAACAACGACAGAAATCAATGATGTAGTAAGCGGGAAAGCATGATCCATGAACCACACACACATGCGGCGGATGCGGATCCCCTCGCTGTTATGGATTTGGGAGGAGCGAGGTTGGGGAATTGGCGTGCTGGTGCTGGATGATCGACGGAGGGAGGAGCGAGGTTGGAGAATTGGCCTCCGTCGATCGCCCCAGCCCTGCTGCCCCCTGTCCCTGCCCCTGCCCCCGGATGGATCCTCGCTCCCGGCCATGCCAGCTCAAGGCGGCCTACTATTTCTCTCTCCCCTCTCTCTCTCTCTCTCTCTCTCACTCACTTTCTATTTCCCTCTTTTAGCGCGCATGCCGCCCAACCATCCACCCACCCACCCACACTTTCGTTTTCGCAACAACATTTACAATCACAAGGCCCAGCCCAACACGGCCATCTATGCCTATGCCGGGCATGGGCTTGTAGCCAACGTTCTACTGCACGCGGTTGCAGTGGCGAAACCGGATCAAATTAGAGGCCAGTGCCTTTTTTATGTGGGAACCGCTAAACTTCTGTATGTACTTAAAAAAACAGGTATGGCACGATAAGACAAAGTTCATAAAATTAACATGGTCACATGGCAGAGCACTTTTTTTTTCTCAAAACACAAATCCTCACAAGTAGAAAAACACTTGCATCTTGACTGAAAGTTTCATTCCTACAAGGAATTTCTCCACAATTATCTTTTGTTTTTCTGCACAACAGTCTCTACAAAACCAATATAGATGTCAGACATATCTCCCAAAAATAAACACAAACTAATTGTTCTAGCGTTCTAAATTCTAATTATATAGCACACCCTTCTGCGCCTGGAGTAGGTTTGGGAAGCAAATCTCCAGCGCCATTCAAGAAGCAGAGAAACCAGATGGGATGTAAATCACATGATCCACGCTTGCTACACTTCCCACCTAACAAAGATGAACCGCAAACACCGGCAAAGATGGATCTTGGGAACATCCAGGCATGTAACATAAATCCAGAAAGAGGACAATTTTTTTCGAAAGGCAGCAAAAGCTTTGCCATATTTTTATTAGACGATAGAAATAAAACAGGACACAAAAAAGAGAGAAAATCAGAAAAACAGAAAAAAAGAAAAAGAAAACACCACTCTCATGGCGTACAGGCCGACTGAAAACGACCGAAGAAAAGCCCCTCGGCAAGACCGATGCTGAAAAAAACTACACGTTTGAACACCTCGATCTCTAGAAACAGTCTACTTCTTCCTTGCAGAGAAAGGCCACCTGTCTTGGTTGCAGCGTTGTACTCTGAAAAGTCCTTCTATTGCGTTTCTTCCAAACATTCCACCAAAAATAAATCATCACCCCATCAAAAGCCTTTCTATGGTCTTTATCGATCTTGTTGCGGCACCTTCTCCAATGGTTATGTATAGATCCCGTGGGGTCCACCGCGTGTAGGGCTGTTAAACCAAACCATTGTCTGATATGCCCCCAAACTTGCTTAGAGAAACCACAATCCTTGGCTAGATGTGTTCGGGTTTCCGGTTCTAAACCACAAAGTTTGCAGATTGGATCACTTGGCCAATGTCTTTTCAATAAATTTTCCGATGTCAGAATCTTCTTGTGTAATAGGGTCCATGCGAAGAATTTGCACTTAGGTTCCGCTTTTGCCCTTCCAAATTGGCATAATTTTTAGCTTGCTAAAGCCAGATTGGAACTGAATGTTATAAGCGCTCCTTGCTGAATATTCACCATTTTGTGTCGACCGCCAAATGATGTTGTCTTGATGATCAGCATTCAGTTGAACTTGGTTTACTTCCTCCCATAAAGACACATACTCCCTAAGCTCCTGTACTGTCATGATAGGGATGATGCCTGCTATCCATCGATTGTCCTGCAAAGCATTTTTCACTGAAATGTTTTTTCTTCTAGTTTTCTTAAATAAATTTGGCGCTATATTTTTTGGGGCGCTTCCGTTGATCCATGAAGAGGTCCAGAAGGAGGCCTTTTCCCCATTGCCCACAGACACCACCGTAGACGCAGTGAATAAAAGAGGACAATTGTGTAGTTGACAATCGCATTATGTGAAAAAGAAGCAGAGAACCAATCAGTTCTTGAAAGCCAAAGAAGACATACGGTGGATCGTTCATGCCTATGAAGATGCGCAAAAGCGAGTGGCAGTGCATGATCCAGCAGGTTGCCCACATTCTCCCCTAGCCCCATCTTATTCTTTCGGAACATGTCCTGTGCTCTCCTAGAAAAACAATAACGCACAATTAAAATGCATACAATTCAATACTCGAGTGAGTTAAGTGGTCAATGTTATGTAGCCGTGGTGCTTAGATATTGTTTGCCTGCGAATGCACTTTATATGTCGGGGCATGTGGCAGATCGTAGATATGATACTGTTTACACCAAAATCTGCACTGGGTGCAGATAGTCGATGCTAAGCGCAGATAGCCGATTTTGGGATAGAGGACCAGACATATAGTTGATCGGGTCCTGGAATCGATTGTTGGGCCGAAACGTAAACGGTGCGGTTGAAAGAAATAGCCGATTGATGGCGTCAGCACGAATCTCCGGCGCCAGGAAACGATCACGTTCGGAGTCCGTTAAAGAAGGGAAAGATTAGACTCCAAGATACTTTTAGATTAGGAAAGTTTGTTAATTTTCATATCTATTTCGAGTTGTAATTCGAGTAGGACTCTATCTTGTCGAGCTCAGGGTATAAATATAAACCCCCGGCCATTGTAATACAGACACACATCAATACAACACATCTTTCAGCTCCAGCTAAATCTTAGGAGTAGGAGTAACGTAGATCTCGGCGAGTTCTTCAATCGGGCCGAGTGTCATCCGGTGGACGCAGGCTTGCTTGTAAGTACCGTCATGCCTCGCTAAGCTTTGTCTTTTTAATGTCATCCGGTGGACATGGGAGCATCGTAGATCGGGGTTGATTCTTGTTTGATATGAGTTTTGTATTATCCGGTGGACATGGGCTTATATCAAATAAGGGTTAGTTATCGATTCATGTTTGTTTTCTTGTTTAATCTATGTTTAGTGTCATCCGGTGGACGAGGGCTTAGGTTAAGCTTGATTATGTGCATGGATTAGTTATCGACTCTAACTAATTTGGCATCTTAGTTAGATTCATTAAGTTATCAAGATGTTATTTGTCATTTATTGTTTATTTATCAATATAACATATCTCTGCCCGATCAAGATTGTATAGTATTGGCCTTAGATCTACATGAAAAAATGTTCATTATGTTTCGTTTTTGTTTATGCTTTGTTATGATATCGCTTGATTCGGCCATTACTATCGTAATCTTGCTCGTACGTGCTGTGGATGCTTGACAAGAGCCGATCTGAATGAACGCAGAGCCGCGGGCCTTTCAGACCAGCTCTGTATTCGTACTAGATCTGCTTGTAGCTATTTTTGGGAATAGATCTAGACGGGTGCAAAGCCGCGCGCCTTTCAGACTAGCTTTGTATCAGTACTAGGTCTATATCTGGATCCAGCCACCGCCAAGTGTTCTACTTCATGGACCCTGTATCGGTTGAATATCCGATGCAGCTGTGCTTGCTTGCTGCACATTGTATTCTTTCGATCTTTTTTATGTATTGTCATGTGTTCTGAATCATGTTAAGATCGATTCAAGTGTGTTAATTAGCTGCAACGATCCGGTCGATCCTACTTAATAGATGTGATAGATTAAGATATGTTTCGGCACATAGGGCAATGCATGAATTAGATCTGTTTAATATAATTTGCTATCATTCATACACCCCTGGATCGGTTAATTGAAAATCGGATATCTTGCTATATTTATACAATCGATTCATGCATGCTGGAATCGACTCTTTAGTCGATTTCCACTCGTATCGGCTCTCAGAGCCACACATTCGGAACTGTCTGGCTACGCCGGCATGTTTCGCCTTAAACTACTGATTATCTTTCTCTCCTTGTCAATTACATATCAAATTGATTGGCATGCTTGGATCCGGATTATTGAAACTAGCTGGATCTGCCCGACTCTTGCTGCTGTGGATCGTTCCGGCTTCGCTAGTGTGTTAGCTGCAGAACCAGATTTTGCGTCAACACACTTTTGGCACGCCCGGTGGGACGGTTTCACTCATGACTAAGGGAAAGGCTCCGGAGACCATGGCTCCTAGGGACGACGGCGTCATCAGAGTCAAGCGTGAAGTGATCGTTCCCGAGGATGCTGTGGTGTTGGAGCGGATCATTGAAAAGTTCACTGATGCCTGTCTGTTGTCGTTTGCTAAAAATTGCGATGGCCACGTGTTCAAGAAAAACCCTACCCGAGGTAGGTCATGCCTAGCCACACCGACAAGGAGGAGTAAGAGTTCAAGGAATTCATCCAGTGCGCCATCTGGAACGCTTCGTATCAGGCAGTCGGGCATTGTAACAACCCTAAAAATCCACACAATCTAAAAATCCCAACCAATTAAAATTTTTCATTAATTTATTGTGAAAACCCATTTTTCTTGTGCAAGCATATAGGTTTCATTATGGATTTAGTAAATAAAGGAGTATAGTTTGCATTTTAATTCCATTCACATAGAATAATAACTTATGCATCACATTTGGGATTTATTGCAATTTATGTTTGTATTTACTCAATATTTAAAATGGGCAATATATGTATATATACACTAAAATGAAAATAGAAAAGGAGAAAGAGAATTGGGCTAGCCATTCGGCCAAACCGGTCTGCTAAGCCAGCCCAAGCCAGCCCGACCTTCTTCTCCTCACCTCACTCGCGCGCGGCCCACGTTGCGGCTCGGCAGCGCGCGCGCGCGACCGGCACACACGCGCTCGCGCTCGCTGCCAACCCGGCCCCGCCTGTCAGCCGCTCTCGCCCCCCCACTGTTCTTCTTCCTCACGAAGGCGACGCGCCTGCCGGGGGTGTCACGCGAATGGCGTGACCCCGGTCCCACAGCCGACAGCATGGCAGAGCCCTGACCCCGCTGTCCCCCTCCTGTCCCCTCCTTTCTTGGCCGCCAAGCGAACCCGCGCCCATCCGGAGCCCTAGATCCACTCGAGCCACGGCCCTTCGATCGGTCGGGCGCGATCAGGACCGTTCGCCATTGGAGCTGGCCAAGCTCGCCTATAAAAGGAGCTCACCCCGAAGCCCTACCCTCATTTCCCCTCGCCGCCACCGCAGCACAGACCGGCACACTGCACCAAACCGAGAGAGAGAGAGAGCGTAGGAGAAGGGCGGAGCAGAGGAGGAGAAGCTGCCGGAGCGCCGCCGCCGCGGAGCACGCCGGAACCGGACACGGAGGAGAAGCCCGAGCTGCGGACGAGGAGCGGCACGGCACTGCGATCGCTCTGCACGGCTCCGACTCGCCACTGCACCGCCATCCTAGCTTCACTGACACCACGGTGAGCCATCGCACGCCACGTCCGAACCTTGCCCTGCTTTTGCCATGGCGTTCCACCCTCGGGACGCGCAGGCACGAGCCTTTACCGGCTCGGGAAGATCACCTGCACCATGCACTCATTCGACCGGCCGAAACCCCCGGACTACAAGCTTGCTAGACCGAGAACGCAGCACGACGCGTTCTCGGCGGAGCGCGCTCACCACCGACGCGTTCCGACGCCGAATCACCCGTTCCGAGCAATCCGACTAGCACCCGTATAGGTTAGAGCGTCGTGGAGCACCGCCACGACCCCTTGAGCTAGCTACGCGGATCTAAGCGCTAGAGGAAGCCTGAATCGCCTTGGCCGCGTGCGCCGCGACCTTACCGGAGCGCCGCCGCGAGCCGTCGCCAAAAGAAGGTCATGCCATGGCTAAAGTTCGCCACCAGAGTGTTGTATGCTTCTCTGGCCTCACCAATTTGATGAGACCGCATTCGATTGAACCAATACTTGGTCGTAGCCGCGTTGCCGCCTTCCGCCGTCATCGGCGACACGCCGCCGCCATAACCGAGCACTTTGGGAATCTCGGTAGCCAAAATTGGTAGTTGGTATACCATCGCCATAGACCCTGGACGCGTATACATCTCCTGGAAGACCTCCTTAGCCCCGCCAGAACCTCACAGTCGCGACGACATCGCCGCCGACACATTCCGCCTCGCCTAAAATCCGTTCCGAGAACCCCCGGTCGCCTCGCGCTGCGGAGAAATGCCGCCGAGGTTCGCCAAGTCTGCCTCGGCACCGCCGCTAGATAGCCGAGCCCTGTCTTGCCGAAATATGGACATCGCCGCCCTGTCATCGTCCGCCGCACCGGAGAGACACCGCCGCCTTGAACAGACGCCCTGCAACCCTGCTAGCACCAAATCTCCGATTCGCCCGAGTCTCCCCAGGAGAGCTCGGGAGAGCAGCCCCCTTCGGCACCCAAATCTCCGATTCGCCCGAGCCTCCCCAGGAGACCTCGGGAGAGCGGCACCCTCGGGCGCCCAAATTTCCGATTCGCCCGAGCCTCACCGGGAGAGCAGCCCCCTCGGCGCCCAAATTTCCGATTCGCCCGAGCCTCACCGGGAGAGCAGCCCCCTCGGCGCCCAAATGTCCGATTCGCCCGAGCCTCCGCGGGAGACCTCGGGAGAGCGGCACCCTCGGGCGCCCAAATTTCCGATTCGCCCGAGCCTCACCAGGAGAGCTCGGGAGAGCAGCCCCCTCGGCGCCCAAATGTCCGATTCGCCCGAGCCTCCGCGGGAGACCTCGGGAGAGCGGCACCCTCGGCGCCCCGAATCTCCGATTCGCCCAAGCCCCGCCGAGCTAAGCCGAACTACGCCAAGCTCCGCCGAGCTACGCCGAGCTCCGCCGAGCTACCCCCGACCACCGCCGAGCTCCGCCGAGCTACCCCCAACCACAGCCGAGCTACCCCCGACCACCGCCGAGCTCCGCCGAGCTACCCCCAACCACAGCCGAGCTACCCCCGACCACCGCCGAGCCACGCCGAGCTACGCCAACGCCGGCAACTCTCTGGGAACCAGCATCGAACACCTGGTGGGCGACCATCGGGATTGTGTTCTGATGAGGCGCCACTTGCCGCACTACTGGACCCGCGCGCCACGTGGACCAATCCCGAGCTGCCCCTGATTAATCGACCATTTTCCATTTTCAGAAAATAGGATAATCTTCGGAAATTCATAACTTATTCATACGATGTCCAAAAATTGCGCACCATATATCAAAATTCTCAGAATAATGAGATCTACAATCTAAGACTATGTTTGTGTGCATTTGGCTCTTTATTTTATTGGATTTTTCTGAAATACTCTATAAGAGTCGCTGACGCGATTATTTTGTGTTCGATTTCAGAGCCGGAGGAGGATCTGACTAAGGAGGACGACCACGAGTACTTTCAGGAGCTAGGAGACGACTACGAAGGTGCCACGTCCCACCAAATCCTTAGATCCTATTTAGGCATTGCAAATGACATTGTTGCTATTGCTTTATGATTATGTATGGATTGGTTGCATGGTAGTATATTTGAATTCCCTGCCTTGATAAGACTATACCCTGTTGTCCGCTGCTAGGTTAGCTGCTGCTTATTATACTGTTACTCTTCCACTACTTACTACTTGCTATATGCTATGTGGTGGAATTGGGACGGTGTATAACTGATTATAACCACTGGGAGAGAGTGCTGCGTGCGTCTTGGGTGCGTGGTGAGGGTTGATGTCGACCAAGTGGGATGTGAGACAAGCCCATGGGGCAAGTCGTGCCGGGGGTGCAACCTGGGCATCCCCAAGCGAGATACCTATGGCGGGTAAAGTTGTTGAGGAGGTTCCGGGTGGGATAGCCTTGGTGGTTTGAAGCCCGTGGACGGAGGTGCTGAGATAGCACGGGGAGAGTATCCCCTAAGTGCAGATGCCTGCTTGGTCAAACCTAGGATGGACTAGTTTCAGGTTCATGGGAATCCTTTTCTACTCACTCGCTTCTGATGGGCGGGAGACGGCTGGACTACTTGGTAGGACGGTGCCACTACTGCTAGGTTGAAAGGTGATAAGGGTGGGCGGAGACGGTCGATGGGTTCCCGTTCCGTTCTAGATGCACAGTACCACTGGATGGGCCCGGTACTGTGTCTCCCAGTCTCAGCATAACGGTGTAGGATCCGGAATATCCCAGGGCTGAGTGGTAGGGTGGCATCGACCTAGGCAAGCAAGCACCCGGAATTCTGCCTAGGTGTTTGCACAACACCTATGATGGCTAATCTTGTGAGTAGTGAAACCTCTGCAGAGTGTATGGTTGATCGATCGATACATATGCCAACCTGTTGGCTATGGACCTTTCCTGTGAAGCTTCTACTAGAGTAGTGAGTGTTCTCTTCTCCCCCTGGATGACATTTTTTTCGACAGTGTACCCGTTGTGGTAGTGTGCCGCTGAGATAGGCCCGAGAGGGAGTTGGGCCTGTCGAATGAGAGCGAGGTGTGGGTAAGTGAGATGTGGTGATGGGAAAAGGGATGATGGTGTTAACTGGTGATAAAACTTGACTAATTAAACATTGATTACAGCTGCATAGGAAAACCTCAGCCTATAGGTCTGCTTGTATAGCCTTGCATCCACTTTCCACAAAGCAAATGCTGCATAGGTGGGCTCCGTGGCCAGTACAAATCGTACTGATAAATTTGCTGTCAGGTGACGAGAATGAGTACGACTTCGAGGAAGACGATGACGAGGAATAGGGTCACGTGCTACACTCAAGTTGGCCGTGAAGGATGAATCGTTTCCGCACCTTCTAAAGTTTCTCTGATTGTTGATTCCGCCAGTGTGGCGATGTAATAAATGTTTATGTAAGACTTAATTATCGTTGTATGGATCCTGGTGTCAACTGAGATATGGGTAATTTCATGGATTGTCCCAAGCAATCTGTTGAATTACAATTCGAGCCTGTGAATTTCCCTTCGTGGAAATCGAGGTCGTTTCAGGCATCATCACAACGTTTTCCTGCAGACATTCTACAGCATCATGAAGACTGTAATCAAGAAGCAGGATTGGGAGTCATTGGGCCCAACGTACTTCAATATTCCCCCAGAGGATACCAACTCAGATGTAGCGGCCGGAACATTCAATCCTCCGCCGCAACAGCCGAAACCATCAAAGTCGTCTGTTCAGCATCCCAATATGACGACGGATTTGGCTCTAAAAATAGCTCCGCAGCCTAAGCTATACAGAGACTACTCTCCTGAGCAGATTGCTGCTTATATGCGTACAACTGGGAACGCGCCGACCGAGACCGTGCTGACTGGAAACGTGCCTTCAACAACTCCAAATTTTCACGTCGGGCACACTTATGATGAGCTCACGTCGGCGCCACATCCCAGTTATGTTCAGTCGCCTCAAGACGAATTGATAGACAAGATGAGTGCAATGCTCAGGGACCAATTCGGCTTGCAGCCGAAGGCGGGGGTGTCGATCAGATACAGGCGCCCCTACCCTAAATGGTTTGATCACATGGCATTACCACCAAGATATCGCATGCCGGATTTCACCAAGTTCAGTGGTCAAGACGACGTATCCACCGTAGAGCACATCGGCCGTTACCTAACTCAGCTTGGTGAGGCGTTGTATGAGGATGCTCACAGGATCCGTTTCTTCTCACTATCATTGACAGGGCCGGCTTTCAGTTGGTTCATCACTCTGGAGCCTGGGTCAATTCAAAACTGGTCAGATCTGGAAGGTAAGTTTCACAGCTATTTCTTCTCTGGCACTGGAGAGAAAACTATTGTTGATTTGACCAGCATGCGCCCGAAGAGTAGCGAGACCGGATCGACCTTCATCAAGCGTTTCAGGGAAATGAGGAACATGTGCTATTCACTGCACCTATCTGACAAACAGCTCGCTCACTTGGTCATTGGTGGAATGCTCCCGCACATTCAAGAAAAGCTGGTGGGCATTGACTTTGATAGCGTTAGCCAGGTGTTGCTGAGAGTGACGGCCCTGGAGCTGCAAGCTCAGACCTTCCGTAAGGAGGGGAAGTACAAACAGACGGCGTTTGTCAGTAATTCAGACTCGGAGGATGAAGATGAAGATGAAATCGCCGCTGTCGAGCTGAGATGGGGCAAGAAGCCCATGGCCGTGCCCAAGAATTGGAGCGCAGAGGATCAGTATGATTTCGATATAAATAAGCTGGACAAATTATTCAATCTACTGGTCAGTGCTGGGCAGATTACCTTCCCTGCCGATTATGTGAGACCCTCTCCTGAAGACTTGAAGGGGAAGACGTTCTACCAGTACCACGGCCTCACCACACATGACACCAACGGATGCCGCGCATTCAAAACTCAGATACAGAGGGCTATCTCCCGCGGCTTATTGAAGTTTGACAATCCCGCTAAGGGGAAAAGGAAAATTGATAAGTTCCCGTTCCCGAAGGGCCAGAATATGGTCGAGGTGTCGACCCCTGCAGGCAAGATGAAAGTTCTGACCACCAACCAGGCTAGAAGGAATGCATTAGTCGATCCTAATATGCAGATATCGGCTGAGGAGCTGGCGATAATCAAGAGAAATTGGGAGCAGAACCAGAGCCAATATGAAAAGGGAGATTCCAGCGGCGCCAAGAAGACCAGGCCTACTTCCCGTGATCTGCTGAACAAATGGCGTCGGGAGAAGGAAAAGACCTACTGGAGGCAGCTCGAAGAGGAAGAGTACCGGAGATGGGCTCGTGATGAAGAAGAGGCCCGCTACCAGGAAGAGCTGGCTCGCCGCCGGGAGGAAGAAGAGAGCCACTGGCGTTGCCCATTCTTCAGGCATTGCTGGAATGAAGGTCTGAGATTGCCGACTCTGCGCAATTGCCCAGAGTGCAGCGATCAATACTGAGAGTACAGGCACTCTCAGACCGACCGCTGGTCTGTGCATGAGATGCTCGGATGCCCACATGACATGCAGGATCAGCGCGAAAAAAGAGATCTGTGCGATCGGCTCAACGAAGCGGCAGTTGATCACCAAGAGCCGGTCTGGCAGGAGAATCAGTGGTGCCCTGGGAACTTGACCAAGAGCCAGAGACGCCGCGTGCAGTGCCTCAGGAACAGGGAGCTCAAAGCAGAAGGCCACCCAAAGCAAATCTGGCGGGAGAAGCTTCCCTAGGACAAAGGGAAGGCAACAGCCGATGCGCAGATGGTGTTTGTGCTTCCGGCTGAATTCAGGGTGACCCAAGCCAAGAAGATTGAGGTTCTCTCTGATTCTGATGAGTCGGAGTCTGAGCAAGCCACCGCCAAGCTGGTTTTTGTGCAGCAAGCTGCCTTTGACAAGCCGCCCAAGCACCGGCATCTGAAGGCCCTGTATCTCAAAGGATATGTCGATGGGATGCCCATGACCAAGATGCTAGTCGATGGTGGTGCCACTATCAATCTCATGCCCTACACCACCTTCCGCAAGCTGGGCAAGGGCCCTAATGATTTGATCGAGACCGACATGATGCTCAAAGATTTCGGGGGCAACTCTTCAAATACCCGGGGGGCCATCAATGTCGAGCTAACAGTCGGGAAGAAGACGCTGCTCACCACTTTCTTCGTAATTGACAGCAAGGGTTCTTACAGTATGCTACTTGGGTGTGATTGGATTCATGCTAACTAATGCGTACCATCAACCATGCACCAATGTGTGATGCAGTGGCATGGTGAAGAGGTTGAGGTAGTCCAACAGATGACTTGGTGAGTATAGCTGCAGCGGATGCCGCCTACTGGGAAGCTGGGGATCGTGACTGTTTTTCTGGCAAGACTTGGGAAGAATGCTCCATCAAGGTCAGCGATGAGAGTCAACAGCCGGTCAGGGCAATCGGCTCTGAATCTTTTTATTAATGGATAACCCGATCGATGGCACCAAGGGCAAGCTTGGACAGGGCTTCTCGTCGGCCGATAAACTTGAAGAAGTGGATATCGGATCTGGTGACAGATCAAGGCCGACATATATTGCCACCAATCTTGACCCTGAGTTCAGGCGGGAGTTGATTGACTTACCGAAAGAATATAAAGACTGCTTCGCCTGGGAGTACTACGAGATGCCTGGCTTGGACAAATCGATTGTCGAGCACAGATTGCCTATCAAGCCTGGATTTTGGCCTTTCAAGCAGCCGCCACGACGATTCAAGCAGGATTCATTGCCTGACATCCAGGCCGAGATTGAGAGATTGCTGGAAGCCAAGTTCATTTGAGTTTGGCGATACGCCGAGTGGGTATCGAATATTGTCCCTGTATACAAGAAGAATGGTAAGTTGCAAGTCTGCATCGATTTCAGGGATCTAAACAGAGCTACCCCGATGGACAGCTACCCAATGCCGATAGTCGATATGTTAGTCGATTCGGCTGCGGGGCACCACGTCATCAGCTTCATGGATGGTAACGCTGGCTACAATCAAATTTTTATGGCTGATGAAGATATTCCTAAGACTGCTTTCAGATGTCCTGGTGCTATCGGTTTGTTCGACTGGGTTGTTATGACATTCGGTTTAAAAAATACCGGTGCAACTTATCAAAGGGCTATGAATTATATTTTTCATAAGTTGATCGGCAAGATTGTAGAAATTTACATCGACGATGTAGTTGTGAAGTCCAAAAGCTACAAGGAGCACTTAGCCGATTTGAAGGCTACCCTGGAATGTACTCGGAAGCATGGTTTGAAGATGAATCCTAATAAATGTGCTTTCGGGGTATCAACTGGCGAGTTTCTGGGTTTCATGGTGCATCTCAAGGGAATCGAGGTTGGCAGCAAGAGCAGGAAGGCCATTGATCAGCTTGTGCCGCCGCCTAACAAGAAGGAATTGCAGTCCTTACTTGCCAAGATTAATTTCATCAGAAGATTCATTGCCAATCTGTCAGAGAAGGTGCTGTCGTTCTCGCCACTATTGAAGCTGAAGGACACTCAGGAATTCAAATGGGGTGACGTACAGCAAAAGGCTTTCGATGAAATCAAGGAATATATGAAGTCCCCACCTGTTCTGGTACCGCCACAGGCAGGTAAGGCATTCAAGCTGTACGTGACGGCCGAAGACCATCCAATTGGATCGGCCCTTTTTCAGGAATTTGAAGGAAAAGAGAGGGCAATTTTCTATCTGAGCAGAAGACTCTTGGATCCCGAGACAAGTTACACGCCAACTGATAAGTTGTGCTTATGCTTATTCTACTTATGCACCAAGCTAAGGCACTATTTGCTATCGGCCGAATGTGTGGTAGTTTCCAAGGCCGATGTGATCAAGCACATGTTGTCAATGCCTATCCTGAACGGACGGATCGGAAAGTGGATTTTGGCACTCTCTGAGTTTGACTTGAGGTTTGAATCGGTTAAGGCAGTCAAAGGTCAGGCAATAGCCGATTTCATCACCCAGCATCATAAGGGCGCCGTCAGTATAGTTGATGTGGCGCCGTGGACTATGTTCTTTGATGGATCATCTTGCAAGTAAGGCGGAGGTGCTGGGGTAATACTAATATCACCTCGAGGTCAACGATTTGAGTACGCTTTCCGGATTGGGCCCACGGCGACGAACAATCAGGCTGAATATGAGGCTATTTGGAAGGGATTTCAGCATCTGCATGAAGCAAAGGCCGACGTAGTTGAGGTTTTTGGAGATTCACAACTAGTCATCAACCAATTGCTCAGCCTATTTGAATGTAAAGACGACATACTCAGAGGCTATTATGATCAGTGCCAAGCTTTGATCAGAGGGTTCTTAGCAGTTTCACTATATCATATTCCCAGAGCCCAGAATCAAGAGGCTAACCGGCTAGCGCAGAGCGCTTCAGGTTACAGATCGATGCAGAAAATTCTCAATACCGAGCAATCAGCTGATGACTGACGGGGCGAGATAGCAAGTTACCTTGCAAATCCTTCACAGAAAGTTAGTAGAAAGCTGAGGTACAAAGCTATCAAGTGCGTGCTGCTAGACGGTCAGTTGTATTATAAGACTATCGAAGGGGTGCTGCTGAGATGCCTCGGGACCGAAGAATCGATGAGACTGATGAGTGAGGTTCATGAAGGAGTCTGCGGTGCTCACCAATCGGCTCATAAGATGAAATGGATTATCAGAAGGACTGGTTGTTATTGGCCAACAATGCTCGAAGATTGTTTCAGGTATTACAAGGGTTGCCAAGAGTGCCAGAGATTCGGGAATGTGCAGAAGTCTCCTACCTCTGCTATGAATCCTATCATCAAGCCATGGCCATTCAGAGGTTGGGGAATCGATTTGATCGGCCAAATCTATCCACCTTCCAGTAAAGGGCACAAATCGATTTTGGTTGCAACAGACTACTTTACTAATTGAGTAGAAGCTGTTCCTTTGAAGAACGCCACATCTGGAGATATAATCGAGTTTATAAAGGAACATATCATTTACAGATTTGGTATACCACAGACTATCACGACAGATCAAGGGACTATGTTCACTTTAGATGAGTTTTTTACCTTTGCTGACGACATGGGCATTAAAGTGTATAATTCATCGCCTTATTATGCCCAAGCCAATGGTCAGGCTGAAGCGTCAAATCAAATTTTAATCAAGATTATCAAGAAGAAGATTGAGCAGACTCCCAGGAGGTGGTACTTGACGCTGAGTGAAGCTCTGTGGGCATACCGGATGGCTCAGCATGGATCAACTAAAACTACGCCGTATGAGTTGGTCTATGGGCACGCTGCTGTTCTTCCTTGGGAAATTCAGTCCGAAACACGGCGTGTCAAGTTACAGAACGAGCTTACAGCCGGTGAGAACAAGGATATCATGATGGACAGTCTTGAAGATTTACATTGTCATTGGCTCAAGGCCCTGGAGTGTATCGAAGCGAATGAGATACGGGTGGCTAAGTATTACAACACTAAAGTAAGAGGAAAGAGCTTTACTGAATCAGAGTTGGTATCGAAGACTATCCTGCCTATTGGAACCAAAGATAGCCGATTCGGTAAGTGGTCGCCAAATTGGGAAGACCCGTATCGAGTTGTTGAATGTGCGCCCGGCAATGCCTATATACTCGAAGATATGGAAGGAAGGAGATTTGCCAAGGCGATTAACGGAAAATATCTGAAGAAATACCATTCTAGTGTCCCAGTTGGGGGATGATAGCCGATCGATGCAAGATCTGGCTCATACAGCCGATTCTATGTGGAGGATCGCCCTCAGAGCAAAAATGAGAGTTGTAATAGTCGATTTCGTTCTAACGGATCGCCTTTATCACAAAAATGAAACACCCTCGATGGAGTGTAACAGTCGATGTGATTACATCGCCTTTAGTCCAAAAAAAGAATCTAAATGTATATGTATCCGGACACATAGAAGTCAGATTGGTGATTATAAACAAAGTTTTTATTTCTGATCATGTTTACAGGAGCCTATTACATTCTAATTCGGATTATGGGTGGCTCTATCTATGATGTCCTGGGCGTCGGTGACAGCGGCGACCCCGTTGGCTTGGGGGAAGAAGTTCACCAGTTGGGCGCTGGCCTCCTCCATGTCCTTGCCCTCCGGGAACCCGGGCTCGACGGCCTCTAGGGCGATGCCGGAGCGGAGTCGTGCGGCTGTGAGAGCCCTGGTGGCAGCCGTGACGAACGACGGCCATGGCCACCTAGAGGACGCGGTGGTGAACATCCAGGATTCGCTCCGCCTGCGTGTTGCCACGGGCATTGACGGCATTGGCGGCGGTCTCGGCGGCCACGCGCAACTCTTCCAGCTGCGCGGTTAGGGCTGCAAGAAGAAAGAAGGGTCAGCATGAAGATGATCATCCGCGCATCACAATAAAGGCTTCCAGGCATTACCTGCCACCGCGGCGTCCGATTCGGCGAGCCGGGCCTACACCCTGGCCACCTCGGCCTCGACGGCGGCAAGGGTAGCAGCTTGGGCTTCATTGATGCCCTGCAGCCGACCATTCTCCTTCGTAGCCTCTGAATAGAGGTTACGGTACTCCACCATCTGGTGGTGGAAGCGGCGAACATCAGCGGCAGTATAGGACCCGTCAGAGTCCGCAGAGGACCCCGAATCAGATCCAGCGCTCGGGGCCGGGTCTTGAGGAGGGTCTTGAGGAGGCGTAGTCCGGTGAACCCTGGGTGTCAAGACCAATCAGCGCACCCGGAGGAAAAGGAATCAGGCGAGCCAGACTGAAAAATAGCAGAGAAGCAGATGTATCAGGGTCAAAAAAGATCAACGCCATGGATACAGATTGGTTTACCTGCTGTAGATGGCCAGCTGCCGGGGCGTCACCCAACGATGACGGCCGTGAGACGGGCCCGCTGTAGCACCCGCACCGGGGGTGGTTCCAGCGGCCGCAGGGGTGGCCCGAGATGGCCCGGCGGCGGTTCTCGAGGCTCTGGCGCCGGTGGGTTCTGGATCGCTGCACAAGTCGTCGGCGGTCAGATCAGATCAGGCAGATGTGTCAAGAAATAAACAGTAGCCTTACCCTAACCAGGCTCGCAGCTGGTGCCTCCATTCACCCACGGCCCGCAGGATCCGGCTGAAGTTGTCGCCTTCGGCGGAGTCCAAAGCCGGTCACTTGCCACGGTCTCCATCGCCGGCCATTGGGTTAGTGTTGAAGTTTTGCTTTGGTCTGGTTGGGGAGAAGAGGCGAAGAGCAAAGGCCGGGCAAGCAAAGGCTAATGGTGTCTGTGGTTGCTCGCTCAGGCCGGGCGTCTATTTATAAAGACGGAGACACCAAGGCGGTTTCTCCCTCGGGAGACGAGACGACACGGTGGATTTTATGCTGAAGTTAACCCACGTTTCTTAAATCTGGAACTGACGCCGCGCGTGGGAAGTGGAATGTCTTGATCGGCTATTTTAGCCGGTTGCCCGGAATCGGTTAATCGGGCCGTTTGTTCGGGATCGGCAAACTGAGTCAGTTACTTGGATCGACTAAATAGCCGATTTCTGCGTATTCTGTGACAAGTACTGAGAATCAAGCTGGATAGTCGATTTGATGACAGAACAAGGAGTAGGCTGATTTTAGTCTAGCCAATATACTTTACATGATTCACAGAAAGAGTTGAACATAAGTTACAAGCCCAACAAGGACCGAATAGAAGAAATACATTCAACATGAAGAGCATGGCCGGTCTGCAGAGATTCTTGGTCTTCATCAGCTGTTGAATTGAGGATGTTCAGTCGCTGGTTGATCTGCTTGCCTTCAATAACCCTGGCGCTGACCTGTTTTCTCTTCTCGGCCATGTCAACGGTGTTTGTTGATACAGAGATCTCATGTTGAGTAATGGCCGAATTTACTTTCTCAAGCTCCTTCATCAGCTGCTCGCGTCCAGGTTTTTAGAGTATTCAACTTTGACTCAGCTGAAATAATGGTGTTCTTCAGCAGTTTGACTTGATCTGCCAACCCGTGAGCCTCTTGTTTGTTGATCGACCTGTTATTTCTCAGCTGCTCAAGCTCGGCCAGGTTTATGTGGGCAGTATTGATTCTTTGAGTAGCACTTTTAAGCTTGACAAGCTGCTTCAGGAGGCTGAGAGTTGCCGGGCGTGTATGCTATTGGATCAGCTCAATTGCCTGGTCGATTGTTTCAGGTTGCTGGGTTAGATCAAAAAGGTCTATTTCAAGCTGAGGCAAGAGCTTATTTAGCCGATTCTTAAAATCTGGTTCTGGCAGCGTCGTGGATTTGGAGCTTAGTTCACCTTCATCACAACATTCTTCCAGATCGAAAGAATAGCTAGGAGTTGAAGGCTGCAGCGCCTGTATTCAGATGTTAAGAGGTGGTAGCATGAATAATGTGATCAGTTAAGGGATAAGTACTTCACCTGAATAAAGCTTGAAGGAAGTAGAGCTGATGAAGTGCCCGGCTGACCTGTTGTGGCAATCTCTTTTCTGGCAGTGGAGATGGCCTCAGCGTGTGTTTCTGTGGTCAGTTGAAGCTCGGAAAAAAGAAAAAGTGAGCTAAAGAAATGAAGCAAACACAATAGTGTTAACAGCCGAAGAGCCTTACCTGGATGTTCAGGAGAGGATGTTTTTTCTTCCTCAAGTTGGTTCCATGAAGGAGTGCTGTTTGGCTGCATTTTTTAGAAAGAATCAGAAAATATTCAATAAGGTGGAATTGTATGCTTACAAATTTGGTTGATACCTGAGTTCCTGCTCCTTCTTGCTGGATAGCGATGTTTTTGTCCATTGTCAGAAAGCCTTCAGCAGTATCTTGGTGGCCTGTTGTTTCTGGATGGGTTTCAGTCTGGATATTTTCATAAGATGCCTGAATCGGCTGAATGCTTGCCTATTATATAGCCGATTCGGTCAGGTAACCTGAGTAAATAATGCAGAGAATATTTCAAGACATCTAAGTACCTGGCCAGGCTTCCTCTTGGATCTCTTTTTCTTGGTGGTTGCCTTCTGAAGACTTGATGAAGCCTTTCTTTTTGAAGCTGGTGCAGTTATCATACTGGCAGGGGCCTTCATCATCTTTTTCAAGGATGGAGCCTGAGAGCCTAGCCTGGCAGTTAGGCAAGAAGGATAATAGTTGATCTGCTCTGGTGGTTTGGATTCTGGGTCCTGCATTAACAGAAGTTAGAACACAATTTGCAGCCGGTTTGAATGGAATCGGTTAAAATACTTACTGCTGAGATGGAGTTGAAGCTTGGGTTCAAGGCTCTGCATCTATCATGGATCCCTTGGCAGAAAAGATGAGCATGCCATTGTTGCCACCAGTGATCAAAAGTCTCATGGGACATTGAAATTTTGCTCCAATGCTCCACAGTGTGAACTGGCAAGTCTGCTCCCAATGTGAAGACCCTGTCGGCTTCTAGCATCTCGGTGATTTCATCTCTGGGCCTCAGAAGGTGTAGAAATGGAAGCTTGGGGGACAGTTGGCCGAAACCCAGTTGTCTTGCTGCAACGTTAGGGTGATAAAATTCATATGAAGGCCAGCTGGGCTTAGTACTGCTAGTACCACGAAGATGGTTGAAATCAACTGGCAGTGTGCAGGGTTTTATGATGGCATTGAAAATCTCAGTAGCTCCAGCATCAGAGCATCCTGTACTGAACCTGAAGGTATAGGGCATTGGTAGTTCATTATCATCTGCATATGGGAACCAAATCAAGGTGTCTGGTCCCAAGCCTCTGTAGAGTTTTTCAAGTAAGTTCCCTCGGTTCATGTTAATAGTGATGGCTGAGGTAGCTTCTCCAAAATTCTGACAACCCTTGGTGATCTGGTTGCTGTCCTCTTCTGCATAGTTGATGGAGGAGTAATCGAGGTTGTTGAGGTTTGGCCTGACCATTTTATGCAAATACAGGTTGAGCCATAGTTGAATCAACCACCAGGGACCTGTTATGCATCGTACCTCTTCCCCCTTTAGTAGATAGCCGGCGACTCGGTTCATTAATCTGTAGGCAGATCCCAGCAATATTTTACCTAAGGGGATTGAGTTGCCTTGAACCAATTTTTCTGCAAGGGCTTTGAAGGGATAGGCCGGCCCCAAGGAAGCGCCACAGAAGACAAACCTTTCCAGACACAAGATCAAGAAGGCTATGTATTCCTTGTCACTGATGCTGGAGGTTGTTTGCTGATGGGTTTTGATATAGCCGGTCCAGCCCTTGTACTCATTTAGTTTGAGGAACTTCTTTTCATCACTTGAAAGAAAATCCCACAGTTGAAAAGACCCGGTGATTTGAAGGCCAGTCAGCATATGGATATCACCCAAGGTGATGCTCAATGGCCCATCTCCAAACACGAAAGCGTTCAGAGAATTAGACCAGAAATAACTTGCAGCGATCAAGAGGGGTTCATTCTTCTTCATATCACACAGAGAAAGGTCAGGGCACTAGCTCAGATTGTGCAGCTCCCAGTCTGCCCTTTTCCTTTCTGAGATGCGGCGGAACCAGTTTCTCCATCCACTAGGCATGCTTGGCCAATTCCGGAAGAGCTGCTTGGACCATGAAGATGCATCCACCAGCGGGCCTCTAAAGGGGATCTGGTTAGTCTCTTGATTGATGAACTCCGCGGGGTTGGAGTCGCCCATCGGGCCCAGGAAGAAAGCGGTCGGAGCGTTCCTCAGCGGAATCAAGATTTCATTCTTCAGGTCCTGAGGCAGATGGGTGATAGGTGTGACCGATCGAGTCAGGATTCATGAATGGAAGACAGGTTGGCAAGATTCATACCTCGGGAATCTCAGAAGGAGTCGCCATTGCTTGCAGATTTTTTTAAGGCGGCAGACAGAGGCCAAAGATGCAACAAAGGATTTCTTGGCAAGGGTTTCAGTTTGCGGAGCTTTGAAGTGATGAGCGGGAGGCTACGATTTTGGCTAGCAGGTGGACTGAGTCAAGACTCGGTGCTAATTTTGGAATAAAACCAGTTTATCACAAAATTGGGGTCATGTGTTTACACCAAAATCTGGACTAGGTGTAGATAGTCAATGCCAAGCGCAGATAGCCGATTTCGGGACAGATGCCCAGACAGATAGTCGATCGGGTCCTGGAATCGATTGTTGGGTCGAAGCATAGACGGTGCGGTTGAAAGAAATAGCCGATTGATGATATCAGCGCGAATCTCCGGCACCAGGAAACGATCACGTTCGGAGTCCTTTAAAGAAGGGAAAGATTGGACTCCAAGATACCTTTAGATTAGGAAAGTTTGTTAATTTCCATATCTATTTCGAGTTGTAATTCGAGTAGGACTCTATCTTGTCGAGCCCAGGGTATAAATATAAACCCCCGGCCATTGTAATACAGACACACATCAATACAACACATCTTTCGGCTCCGGCGAAACCTTAGGAGTAGGAGTAACGTAGATCTCGGCGAGTTCTTCAATCGGGCTGAGTGTCATCCGGTGGACGCAGGCTTGCTTGTAAGTACCGTCATGTCTCGCTAAGCTTTATATTTTTAATGTCATCCGGTGGACATGGGAGCATCGTAGATCGGGGTTGATTCTTGTTTGATATGAGTTTTGCATCATCCGGTGGACGTGGGCTTAGATCAAATAAGAGTTAGTTATCGATTCATATTTGTTTTCTTGTTTAATCTATGTTTAGTGTCATTCGTTGGACGAGGGCTTAGGTTAAGCTTGATTATGTGCATGGATTAGTTATCGACTCTAACTAATTTGGTATCTTAGTTAGATTCATTAAGTTATCAAGATGTTATTTGTCATTTATTGTTTATTTATCAATATAACATATCTCTGCCCGATCAAGATTGCATAGTATTGGCCTTAGATCTACATGAAAAAAATGTTCATTATGTTTCGTTCATGTTTATGCTTTGTTATGATATCGCTTGATTCGGCCAGTACTATCGTAATCTTGCTCATACGTGCCGTGGATGCTTGACAAGAGCCAATCTGAACGCAGAGCCGCGGGCCTTTCAGACCAGCTCTGTATTCGTACTAGATCTGCTTGTGGCTATTTTTGGGAATAGATCTAGACGGGTGCAAAGCCGCAGGCCTTTCAGACCAGCTTTGTATCAGTACTAGGTTTATATCTGGATCCAGCCACCGCCAAGTGTTCTGCTTCATGGACCCTGTATCGGCTGAACAGCCGATGCAGCTGTGCTTGCTTGCTGCACATTGTATTCTTTCGATCTTTTTTATGTATTGTCCTGTGTTCTGAATGATGTTAAGATCGATTCAAGTGTGTTAATTAGCTGCAACGATCGGGTCGATCCTAATTAATAGATGTGATAGATTAAGATATGTTTCAGCACATAGGGCAATGCATGAATTAGATCTGTTTAATGTAATTTGCTATCAATCATACACCCCTAGATCGGTTAATTAAAAATCGGATATCTTGCTATATTTATACAATCGATTCATGCATGTTGGAATCGACTCTTTAGTCGATTTCCACTTGTATCGGCTCTCAGAGCCACACATTCATAACTGTCTGGCTACGCCGGCATGTTTCACCTTAAACTACTGATTATGTTTCTCTCCTTGTCAATTGCAGGTCAAATTGACTGGCACACTTGGATTTGGATTATTGAAGCTAGCTGGATCTGCCGGACCCTTACTCCTGTGGATCGTTCCGGCTTCGTTAGTGTGTTGGCTGCAAAATCGGATTTTGCGTCAACAGATACTCCCGTTGAGTCTTTGTAGTCCACTCCCCGTATGTAGAGATAGTAGAACTTGATTATGATAGTAGACTTGCTCTGTTATTGATCTTTCTGAGTAATGTTCCTTATGCATAGATAAAGAGTCATTATGCTATACATGATTGCATATTTATTAGAGTAGATGAAAGACTTAGTAAATTAATAAAAACATAAGAATCCAATCTCTTAATTAATCTCCTGTCTGGTTAACTTTAGTACTACTAACTTTTGACCCTTACGCAACGACGAGAAAACGTGGCAATAGGCCCAATTTGGTTGTAAAAGATGCATGTTACAACCAAATCACGTTCGTTGCCAATGGTTGCAATAATGTATTGCAACCGTTACTAGTTTGTCGTTGCAACTACTGGTCTTTTTTGCAACCATAGTGGTTCGTTGCTAAGCATGGCAATAGGACATTGCTGCAACCTTCATGGTTGTGGCAATTTAAGGAATTGCCACGCGTGTCTCCGTTGCAAGTGGTGGTACATGCAACCATCGATCACGTGGCAAGAAAGACATGTTTCGACGCTAGAATTTTGTTGCAAAAGGTGTTGTTGCCATGACCGTCTTGCCGTGGCAATAGTGCTATTTACCACGCTATTTTATTCGTTACGAGACTTATAGGTTATTGCCACAACCATTTTGTCGTTGCAATATTATCATTTGCCATGCTATTTTATTCGTTGCAGGAGCTAATGTTATTGTCACGACCGTCATGTCATGGCAACAGTACCCATTTGCCACGTTTCATTCGTTGCGTAAGTTATATGTTATTGCCACAACATTCTTGCTGTGGCAGCAGTATCCATTGGCCACGCTATTTTATTAGTTGCGGGGGTAAATTTCTTGTTGTCATAACCGTCATGTTGTGGCAATAGTATAATTTACCACATAATTTCATTTGATTTATGGTTTAATAAATCATCATTGCACAAACAATAATCCATAACAATAGCAATTGCACTCATAATTAATTATAATCAATCCCTAAAAAGTTATCAAGCCATTGAAATATTATCTAAAACCACAAAAGAGTATAGTTCACTCATGCCTTCACAACTTTTTAAAACTTGTAGCAATACAAGACTTCCTAACATATACACAACACTTGGAGGGTTTCCTAGTAGCGCAACATGTTATCATCTTGGCTGTCTCCTCGCTTTATTATAAGCCTCGCACTCAAACCTTGTCCACCTACTGACAAAAACAATAAGAGTGTGATATATTAGGTGTCCTAGTTCATGCATAAGATGTGAATAAGATTCAAATAGAACATTCTGTAATTCATTGCAAAAACGACAAGGAACGGAACTTTAGGATGCAATCTCAGTATAATGGGAAACAATTGCATCTCTAGTGAACCAGAAATTTCCATGCATTGGGTAAATGGCTACAGTGCTATCTTAAGGAAATTGTGATACTATGATTCAAATTAGAAGATTAACAAGTAATGGATGTGACTGGGCAGGAAACCTTAATTATATTATATTTTTTCCTGGCAATCAAGTTATGCATTACGTCCAGATTAGTAAAGAATGACACAAATAATAAGGTTCATGATTTTACTTATGCTCTTTGCATCCAGGCTTGACTCTGGAAATGAGCAACAGAAGCAACAATTTATAGGCAGCAGGTCAACAGAAGAACCAAGAAAGGAAATGAGCCTAGTTGCTGTTGTATTTTGGAACACAAGCAGGTGAACATAAGCAGGTCAACAGCAGCAACTGATTACGGTTTTATGATTACCGAACCAAAAGTAACGAGCCTTGTTAAAAAACTCCATGGCACAACAAAAGTTTATGGTCAATCAGTAGATGGCAACATGATCAATGCAGCAGCAATCTTTGTCAAAAACACATGGTATAGCATGAAAAAGGCTTGCATAGAGTTAACCAATCAACCATGTAACTCCATTTAAATTAGAAGTTGCATAAGACAAATAAATTTTACTTGAGAACAGGTAGGACACCCAAAAAAAATGTCAATGAATCAGACAAGCAACCTCTTACATGCACTTGATGGAATAACACTCTAAACGGGGCTAGGATATTTTGAATTGCAAATTACTTATTCCAGAAGGTAAAAAATAGAACTGCACTAAATCCAGAATGTAATATGCATATCAATCATCTCCTGTCTGGCTGCTCTAGGGCAGCTTGGCATGGCATGTAAGTTGAGGTCAGCATCAAAATTACATTGCAGTTATGTATGATGGGACTACTGCAGACGCCATATCAACATTCTAGATCTCAATTTTTCTAAGAAAAAAATAGAATAATTAAGAACGAACCCATTAATCGTAACAGGCAAACATATAGCACATGGATATAAATTTGTGTCATTAGCGAAAGAAATACGAAAGCAACCTCTCATTCTCCAAAGGAAGACAAGATGATCTCCCAAGTCACTGCACACTGGGGGCATAGCCTTGTGTAATTCCTGCAGTTCCATAGTCATTAGTAAAACAAAAATCACTTTAATTCATTGGAGCTCAACAATCATTCCTAGTCACAAACTAAAAACTGAGATACAAAAAGGCAGTATGTTTATAAGCTATACCAATATATTACAGGATAAGGGACACGCAGAAAATGGCCATGAAATTCTTTTCCAAAGTTTAAGCTTAAAGAATCTGTTATTGGGGTTTTTCAGAATAAATACAAAAACAGAGAATATTTATCAGACTTGGTAATTGGTGTACAGTTGTACATAGAAATCAGAACATAAAAAATCTTCAGGGTTCAGATATCCTTTTTTATTATCCTGGGAACAGAACAATTTGGGAGTATCCAAATAGATTTTGTAAAAGGATACAATACATTTATGCATTTATGCAGTATAAGTTTAACTGGCCTTTTTATTTCATAAAGGTTTGCAAACCAATCTTCTGTAAAAGGATACAATACATTTATTCAGTATAAGTTTAACTGGCCTTTTATTTCATAAAGGTTTCCAAACCAATCCTCTGTTTTGTCCATTTATTTGGCAACAACATAGCATAAAAGTATATTTAAATTGATTACACTCACATGTACACTACCATTTAATTGGACATCGGCAGCGCAGCGTACCTGATATGGCTGCCTCACACCGACGTCCTGTATTCGGACATGATAGTAAGCTTCCAAAGCATTAACACCTTTAATCAAATGGGCTGCGTGCATATACATGTTGCAAAAATAATAGGGATGGAAAGTTGAAAACCAGAGCAGAGAGGTAGATATATACCTGTTGGCGGCAGCGGTGTTCTTGTAAGGCTTGGGTCATTGCTGTGTGCTGCAGACGCGAGGACAGGGTCGTTGGCAAACCGCAACGGATGGCCACTAGGTCTGCGCAGGCACCGCGCCGAGGTTGCCGCGCCGGGGGTCACTCTCGCCTGGGCCACCGCGGAAGGAACCTCCTTGCCGGAGCCGTGCTGTACACAACCAAATTAGAAATCAAGAAATCCCAAAGCAAAAGCACCAATCCATGAATATCCAAACCAAATTCACCAGGGAAAGAAGAAATTCATGCTGCCGTCGCGCCGCGGCCTGCTCGTGCTAGGGCCACCGCGCCGGAGGGCCGCCCGTGCAGGGCTGCTGCGCCCAGGCCACCGCGCCTGGTGCCGCCCGCGCCGGGGCGGCCGTAGAGCCGTCGTTGCAGGGGCCTCCCTCGCCGGGACGCCGGCTAGCGCGCGACCGGGGCCTGCCCGCGCCATTGAGAGAGAGAGAGGAAGAGGCACTCGAAGAGGAGACACGGTAAAATTTTCTAAGGGGGTGTGTAGATTCCCTCCAAAATCCCAAAACTTCCGTCATATCAATTTTACGACACATGTATGGAGTACTAAATGTAGATAAAATTTTTACATATTTATACAATTTGCCTGTAAATCGCGTGGCGAATCTTTTAAGTCTACTTGGCCATAATTGGATACTTATTGGAAAAAAATTTCTCGTGCTACAGTGTCAAAATTCTAAAACTTTACACATCTAAACACCACCTAAGCTACGGGCGAGGTAGAGAGACTAGCGTGGCGGCGACTGTAATTGGAGTGGAAGTGGCGATAGGGGCTAGGGTTTCATTTTGTTTTGGCGAGGAGCTGCATGTTTAGATTTGTCTCCAAGACCGCTAAACAGAGCAGATGAAACATTTTAATTTGCGGGCGGGCCTTTATCCGCTCATGCCAAAATTTCAAACTGTTTGCTTGATGATCAAATCTCTGCTTCTTGGAGTTTCTCTAAATTTTTTTTTTGACGTATGCATATATATGTACACACTGGGTACATATTTTTTATTAAATTGATGTTGATTTAAACTAAGATACGAAGTATACAATTTTTTAATTTTTCTCTAATCCCTATGATGCTAAGAATCTGTTTGGTTGGTGTCCTAATTTGTCATGCCTAACTTTCCGCAAACTATGACTATCCCATAAAGTGTGGCAAGAAAAAGAAAAAGAAAATATTTATGCTAAAGTTTGGCAAGAAAATAAAATCTACGATGTGTGTGACAGGATGCTCAGATAACATGGCATATCATAGTTGTGGCAATTAACTAAATAATTATTGAAAATAATAACGCGGCACTTAGTGGGAGAAAACGTGAATGACCTGCATGTTTAGATTGAAGCTAATCGATGTGTTACAACATGACGCAATATTTATTGTATGATTTTCATACTAATAGTAATAAACTATCCATTTTTGAATTTATTAATTGGGTTTAATCCAACATTAAATATATCAATTTCTAAGGCCCGCCACATTCGTCTTGTATCTTTGTTTGGTGGAGAAGCATGAAGAGAGTGATTCAATCACTCAAATTGTGAAAGCTCTTCCAATCTCCTTTGACTCCCAACCAAATAATCCTACATCAAAGGTTGTTCATCTCATCATCATCATCCTCCAATCCAAACACACGGCTAGTTGGTAGAGCTTTAGCAATGAATATCATTCTATTCACATTATCAAAGAAAAATTAACGTACTTTCTAGACAGCTAACAACAAAGTATCTTGCATCTCAGCACGACGAATATTGCGAATTTAGAAGACTAGCATACATGCTTGTGCGTTGTAATAGAACTCGATACATCATAAAGTTCTGACTTTCTAGCACCACTAAACGTGACACGAGGAAATTTTAAGAAATGTTTTGATATTTAATATTAGATAGATAATAGAATATAGTAGTATACATTAAGGTTGCTATGGAAAAAGGAGCCGTTGGTATCAATGCATTTTAATATTTAATTTCTTGTTTTCTGACGTTGTAAAGGTAAAACTTTTAGAGTTTTAATACATTTTTTAATTATTCTTGATTGTAGATAATTGGTTGATAGTGGGTGATGAGGCCAGGCCGTGCTTTTATTTGCTGCCGTACATGAGAACTATTAATCGAGCCAAACTTGTGATTGATGACCTACTCCGATCTGGCCGTGCGTTGGGTAAAGTACATACCTACCTTGCAATCAAACGTACTCTTGTACGTACCGTGAACGTCAGTCCGACTCTGTCTCGAGCCGTCTCACGTGAGGCCAGAAAGCAGGGCACCACCTCAGATAAGCAGTAAGCGAGTGGAAGCGGGGTGTGAACTTGAATCAGATATGGCTACAACGGACTATAATGAAAAAACCAGTTTGGACCAGAGGTGGCAAGAATATAAAAAAAAAATACTCAAGTGGCTGAAGAGCTAGAAAAGATGTAGGACAGAAATTTTATCATTTTATTATTAGGCATATATATTTTTAGTATAAAGGTATAGATATATAGATAACTATAAACCTATAACACATCACTGTACGAACCTGTTCATTTTAGTTTATCAGTCGGTTCTACTTTTCAGCTATGGAACGTTGTTTTTTCACAACAAATTAGCCTTACGTATCAGTTGCAACCGTAATCTTAATCACATCGATAATACGAGATTTTTTTTTTCTAAAAAACCATTTTCTATGTTTCTTGATTCCTATATTTTTTCTTTGGATTTCAGGCCTTGTCTAGTTCCCCAACTTCTCAAAAATTTTCCAAGATTTCCCGTCACATTAATTTTATGGCACATACATAGAACATTAAATGTAGATAAAAAATAACTAATTGTACAGTTTATCTGTACATGTCGAGACGAATCCTTTGAGTCTACTTAGATCATAATTGGACAAAAGTTATCAAATATAAACGAAAGTACTACAGTACAAAACCTCCAACCTAACGGACCCTCGTTTCATGTGTCAGGCCCTCAACATCTCGCCGGCGCCGCATGTCCACCCGTGTCACAGGTGAAAAATCTCCTCTTCCGCGCTTCCTCCCTACACCCCGCCAAAATTTCATTTCTCCCGCGCTGTCCCTCCCTGCCCCGCCCTGCCCCTCAGGTGTCCAGGTTGTCTTCCCATCTAGGTCCACGGCTGTCCCTCCATGAGGCAGTAACTAATTCGCCCCCAATTTCCTCAAATCAATCTGTGCCACAAGCAAGGGGTCCCCGTTATCGATCCATAAGCTGCTGACCGCGTCCCCTGCTCCTCCATGCTACCAACACCACCCCTAGCAAAGGTCCCCATTATCGATCCACACATCAGGCCGCGCTGTGCTGCCCCTGCAAGGCCGCTCGTCGTCGATCTGTACAGCAGGCCGTCAGCACGCCCCCAAGGTGAGGCCTTCACCCTCACGTGGATTTGTATGCAGCCTAGGATAATGCAATATAGGACTCTTCAGGCCATTGCGCTCAAGATTCCCTCTTCTGTTGCTTAGTGTTGGTGACGCCGAGGAGGATGAGGAGCACCTACTGGTAGTGGGTGGCTGATGGATTCAAGAACATCCGGATGATGGACAGGGAGTCTGCACTCCGAGGTCAAGAAAAATAATGTAGGAGAGTAAAATAATGTAGGAGAGTGATGTGGTCCATTCCTAAATTTTTACCTTAGCTTGTTGGGTTCTAATTGAAACTATTGACTGATGATTAGGTGGTGGGCTTTTAATCTCGATTTCTTTATTTTTTTTGAAATATATGCAGGATGAGCTAAAGGGGTTTTGTCACCTGGTGAACCTCAAGCTCAAGAGGCAGTGCAAGAAGGTACCTCCGTTTTCTCTTTATTTATCCAATTAGCAACAGTATTACCATGCAATGATCATGACGCTCTAGAAAAGGCATCAAGTTTGCTCAGAAATCTTATCAAGTAGTTATGAACTGAGCACTCAGCCCACCATCTTGAGTTCTTGACCAATATATGATATACAAGTAAAGTTCATTCAGCATGTATCACAAACAAAAATCTTTTAAGCCAGTCCACTCACCTGGCTCCAAAAGAAAATAACTTGTGATAAATGTACTACTAAATGTAAAATCGGTACAACCACCAAAAGATAGCACCCTAGCCTCATTTTAATTGCTCCCAGCTGCTTATGATAGAGTAATCTCAGTTTTAATCCCTCACAAGACACATTGTATTCAGTATTTTCCATGGCTTGCGACTGTATTTCTCTTCTTTTTTAAAAAAAGGTGCTTGATTGATGTCAAACCTGAAGTTGCAACTTACACTATCGCCATAGCTTGAAAAGGATAAAAATAACCTGAATGCATCTTTAGTTGATTTAGGGAGCGAATATATTTTCTACAATAAAGTATAAGCTTTTGTTGACTTAGATTAAAAAAGCTCAGGATATAAAAATAAAGCATTGTTATAAATATTTTAATTGCTTTCTAAAAATCACTTGCTAAAAAAAAGCACTTGCTGGTGTCTAAGCAGCTAGACATTGGCTAAGATTCAAAATTACTTGCCATGCTTGTATTACTTGTTCAGTTTGTGCCCCATGGGTTGCCTGTGCACTCACTTTGTCATGTAAGATTCCTATGCCGTTGGAACCAGTAGTGGTAAATATTCATCAAATGTTTGGGTCGTATGTACTGATTTGCCATGTCAAGGTTCAGTCTTTCTTTTAGCATTATCTGTTTTTATATTTTAATTTTTCATTTTAAGATGTTGCCTGATAGTTTGTATATTGTTTCTTTTTTTTTACAAGCATCAGTTTATTTTTGGCATGTATCCGCTATATTCTGATATCATTGTTGCCATACAAAGTAATCTTTATTTGGTATATCAGGTTGCCATCAGAATCATGTTTTTTATTCTAATATTAAAACATGTGATCGATGATTTTTCTAATAAAACACCAAAGCATACACGCTATTTTATTCAGATTTATGAACCTATTAAAAGGCTTCAGATCTTTTATGCTATTGTTGGTAAGCTTTCTGAAGTGCAAGATTTAGTATTGTTTCTATTGAATATTCTTGCCGGGCATAATATATTATTTTATTTACTAATGAGTTAGCAGTATAACATTATTCGAGAGAACCCTATTGTCTGATGATACTTCAGTTTCAAACATGTTTACTGAAAATGAGACAGGTGATCAATATTATCTGTCCCTTCATTCGATCTCTCCTTTTGAGAGTTTTTAAGTGTATGGAAGCACTATGAAGTGGACCTATGCCACTTTATCAGCCCTGTGTGAAGTGTAGGAGTGTTTAAGACTTCTTTCTTGATGTTTTTTTGAAACTCTTTTTTTTTCTTAATGTTTACTGTAATGAAAAAAATAGCAGAAAGAGAACACTACTCATGGGCAGAGCAACCTCAGGTTAATGGCAATACAAAAACAGTATTTTAGTATCGTTCCTGCCATACAGTCATGCACTGCTCATTGGTATATTTTTGGTAGTCTGTTGGAAATTACATCTGTGATTATGCCTGCTCATAACGTTTCATGACATATTGCTGAAAACATTTTTCCCAGTTATTTGCATTACGGGTTGCTGGAAGCTACAGCAGAGGTCTTAAAAGCTGTGAATGGCAATGGTTACAGCAACTAACTGTTACAGGGATTCCAAGGTATGGTTGCTTCTTCAGTGGTCTCTCCTAATGTGTATATTTCCTGTTTCTGCATACAGCTTCATGTTCCTCCCTACCAATGAATTCATGTTCTTTTCATTGCAAAGATGGGCTTCCTCAGGTCTTTCCAATGTTTAGTTTGGGAAAGGACCATTGCTTCATGTCCCACAAATTAATTACATGTCAGCGACCATTCTCTGTGATAAATATAATCGCTGTCTATATTTCTACTGCAGTTGTAAGCAACAGTGGTTGTCAGTTAAAAAAAGCCTCCACATTTCTCCTCAGAGATTAAATCCCCTACCAGAATATTTTTTTTGCAGGTTTCAGTAAGGTTCTACATATGCAGCAAATGATTAGTTGTGGTGATTCCCTTCCGTACTTAGACTCTAATTATTGTTTTGGTGCTATACATTATAGGTTTATATTTCCTTCATGCTTAGATCCTAATTTAAAGCTTTTCAAGCTCGCAATTACCATGTTCTATTCTGTGATGACAGGATTGTGAAATGTGATTACATGTCGGAGCCGACAAAATTTACGAGGACGTGTCAAATGTATTTCGCCTCTATTTTAATGAATACAACTTATGTGGTACAGCTTCGTAGCCCGCTGTTGCACAGGGACACTTCATCTGCACCAGCCATCTCCCTTGCACACGAGGTTCTGTTGCCCACCAACTTGCCCTTGCCTACGGCTCTCTTGCTTGGCAGACACGGCAACACCATTCCCCTGGAAACTGGGCACCAGGTATGCTCTCTTTTTTAATACAATTGCCTTCTCAATTGATCGAATAATCATCCCATTTACATGTTGTTTGGTTCTTGCTCATCAGTAACGCAAATGAAAAAGGGAATAATCAGCACTTGTTTACCACTGCAACAAGAATTATGTTATTTTTCTTGGTTTACCACTACCTTCTGTGTATGCATTGCCAATTTATTTGAGATGGAGTACTTGTTTATACTTTATACATTCTCCTATTCGTAAAGAACAAGGTAGAAAAAATGTACTCTTTTTCACTTTTAGACTACATATGTTCGATATGTGTGATGATGGATTAGCAATCTGGCATGGGTCAATCTAATTTTGTTCTTTTTAGGAAGGTGTTCACATCAAGTGTTCAATTACAGACCAGAAAGAGGTGGGTGTCTTGTCTATTCTGGTGAGCCATAAATCATTTTTTTCTAAATTTGATGGGAATATTCATTTTGATGTTGTGGTTAGTATGGTGCCTGGTGGCCCATGTGAGAGCCTTGGCAGCACTGGCATTCTCAAGCATATAGTATGCAATGTAGATCCAATTTCAACTTGTTAAGTGTATTTTGATTTGTAATTAACAATATAGTAACTCTGTGTACTTTTTCTTTTTTTTTTGAATCGTAAATGTATGTCATCGGCATATTGATTACCAAATCAAATGCATTCTTTGTGGTTTGATTTACATTAAAAAATATTCTGTAGCATTAGCACGGGTATTATATTATGAATATATGGTCTTGTGTTTCGTATTTCTTTATGTGATAAAAATATTTTTTTTGTAGCCACAAGAATTATAAGTTTTATTTTATTTTGTATTTTACCATAGCGTTAGCATCGCAATATACTTCTTTTTTATTTGCTTTTCTATCAAAATGTCAGATAATATAAAAGAAAATTTTGAGATTGCCGGGCCATGCATATCGACATCTTTGAACTGTCTATTTTTTTATGTATCTTAATGTGGCTCATTCTTCATATTTAATAGAATTAACTTTGGACTTAACGTGGCACCTATTGTTAGCACGGACAAATATGTATTTGTAGTATGTGAGAAATGGCTTGTTATATTTCAGTACCCTATAGATTATATACATGTACAAATACAATTGTTTAAGACATAAACTACCGATAAATATAGTCGTTAGGTTTTCACGCGCACCTGTAAAAAACCCGTTGCAATGCACCGGCACTATAATAGTATCAGATTAATTAGTTGCTTCATGTGACATGCCCAATGTTTATTTGTATAGACTCATTCGGCTATTACTAGTGATGCAAACACGTGCATAGCTCAGTGATAAGGACCTATGTTCTGGACTCTGGTATCTCAGGTTTGAATCCTCATACCGCAACTTTTTCTTCCCTTTTTCTTGCTAGCTTTTTTATTGCAATGATCAAATTTTTGTTCCTATTTGTACAAACCTATTGCAACAATCAAATTATCATTGCAATATGAAAAACCCTATTGCAACGATTCAAATTTTGTTGCTATAAGTAGAAACTTATTGCAACACGAACCAGCTTTACATGCAACGAAACATATTTGTTGCAATATAGATGCGTCATCGCAACCATCAATTAAAAGGTCGCAATATAATATCCGTATTGCGACAATAATAATGACCGCAACGCAAAATAAACCATAGCAACAATGATTACTTATTGCAACCGTGTTATAATTGGTTACGATACAACTTACTTTTCGCAACGTCCTCCATATTTAGGCCACGTAAAAATTTGCGTGGCAAAAAAATGCATCTATCGCAACCTACAGTGCAAATGGTCGCGATAACACCTACTATTGCAACCAAATCTTGTTCGTCGTGACAGAAAAGCGTGGCATTAGAGTCAAAAATTAGTAGTGAGTTATGAGTAGTCTATACCTATCTCTGAAATCATCTAAGCCTTTTGTTTACCATATTTATCTATATTTTATTATTGGCTTACCCCTGTTTAAATAAGTGATATGTGATTGGTTTTGTCATAAGTAATGTATTTGCATCTATCTACTCCTGCCTACTCCATACCTTCTCCCTGTGTTAAATATATAAATTGACAACCCTGGAATATTCGGGTAAAATGTTACAATGATATATATTATCTGTAGTACTTGCAGATACTTTGGTAAATTGTTACAATGATATATATTATTCTCTCTAGTCACTCGCATTAGTAATAATTGCTTAGTATTATTATAGGTAGTATCCAAAAGAGTCTCTTATATTTATGTGTTAGGGATGACAACTTAGTTACTGTAAGAGATATAGGTTTATGAGAGATGGCTAAGTAATTAACTAAGTGACAATTTAAGAAATACCAACACTCTCCTATGTGGTCATTTAAGAATATAAGTGCGGCTCGAAGAAGGCTAGCGCTTTGAACAAATATGTTGTAATGAAGTTAATTTGGATCCAAATGGCATATATACAACAGAGATTTGAGAGGCAGTGAAGATAATAGCAGAAATGGCAGCCATGAGGAGGATGAAAAATATAACTTTCTATAAGTGCTACTAGAACTTATTATATTGATGGCTAGCATTATGCCCAATACTGTCTTTTAGTGTAATGGTTGGACACTTGGATGAAGTTGGAATATATTGGGATTGGAATGAGATGCATATATCTATGTGTCGGAATTTATTGTATTTGTGGATTGGCATTGAATCATATGCGGGCATTTGAAAATTGGTTTGAGATCTATGCTCCTATTGGGTAATTTTCATGACGGTGATTCTCACGAAATCAATTTTGTGAGTGTGACTCTCATGAAATACCAAACCCTCACGAAATCCATTTGGAAGGTAAATTGAACTCTCATAAAATATGAAACTCTCACGAAATCAATTCTTGTTGAACTCTCACGAAATACCAAAAAATACTGATGCAAACCTGGCAACAATGTTATTTTCATGAGAGTGGCCATCACGGTGAACTCTCATGAAAATAATTCGTGGGGGTGAACTCTCATGAAAATATATATTTCATGAGTCTATTACCGTGAGAATAGATGCGTCATGGTGTACTCTCACACATTATTTTCGTGAGAGTAAAACCATATTTTCGTGACTTGTTTTGTCCTCTCATGAAATATGTGGATTCTGGTAGTGTTAGTACATAATGCGATCACTGATAAAGACATGGCATAAAAATCATATAATCCAATTGAAGCACATCATGGTAACAACTAACAACTTCTCAAGATATTAGTATATACTATAGTAGAAATAGTATAAGTTATCTATTACGTATTTCAGTTGTTGAAAGCGAAAAGGAAACTGCTCACATCAGCCCAGCCCATTGACATCGTTTACAAGAATACTGTCCTGCTACACCAAAAGGTCAAATAATACATACCTGCATGCGCGGTGCTCATCCACACCACGTATACGTGTATTCTCTCTGTACTGGAGGTATTATAAAATTGTTGATAGAAGTTGAAGACTAAAGATTCGGTCATTGGCTGCAACAGCATCCAGAGCAGCCATTTGATGAGCTTTATATATATATATAGATAGATAGATTCAGACGACTTTCAAGTACGGATCGAATGTGGCGTGTGGCTAGCGATAACAGCATTGCAGAGAAGAGCAGAGCTTGAGTACGCACACGATGACACGTTTCTAACAGCTAGATAGTAAGATAGATGTCTCTAATTCTGTATGCTAAGGCCAAGAACTGCTGACCGAAGGCGGTTGGCATTAACTAGAGGAATATCTCAAAATGACCCTAGTGTTGTTTGACAAATTTCTTCTGAAGACCCCATTCCCCCCAACTCCCCACCAAGTTTCTGTGCATTTCAAAACCCTCCTGCACATGATTTGGTTTTCATATCGACAAGATGTACATATCTCTAGGTCCAAGAAAGCTAGTACACCAAACAGATGCCTGCGAACAATATGCAAGAAGCAGGTATGATAATCAGGACCACATATATTATTTTCTGCGAGTGTGTAGATTGGTGCACGTAGACTAAATTGTTTACTTCTGACTGAGGAAAGCGAAACAATCCCTTGATATGAGCATTGAGACAAACGTAGGGGTCGCAGTCGCAGTAGTAGTTATGTTTAATTTGTTCTTGGAACGACCGAAACCTGCTGCATGACGGCATGACCACATGCACTGAAACCCAGCGGCCAGCGCTATACGCCCGCAGCCGATCGAGATCGAGCTCGTCATGCTGCGGTCTCACACACGATCGACCTGTTCCAACGGTACTAGCTTTTGCTTGAACGACCAAGCGATTTTGTTCTGACTGAAATATTGTATATGATGGTGAATCATTTGAGTGTGCGATCGAAGCCTTTATTAATAATAAAAGACAAGTATCGACTTAAATGTTATATAACCATATATTATATGTCCTAAGGTGTTCTTTATTCACGTATTATCTCTCATGTCATGCATTAGTAGATGAAAAGACCTTAGCTCTTCTCTTCCTGCTAGCTCAAAAGTTGAATTTTCTCGTCCCTTTAGTCTCCGTTTCCTACATGTGACATCTAATATATATATAGTAGCTTAGAGCTAGCCTTGGAGGGGTTCTAAGAGAGCGTTTTGTGCTTAGAAGCCTGAAACATTAAAATAGGGTTTCATTTCATAATAATTACATCATCCACAACTCATTTTCTCTCCTTTATCAGGTGGTCTAGACATGAGCTGTATGCCCGTATGTTCCTTATGCGCAACACAGCCGTGCACGGCCTCCGTTTCTTTGTCCTCCTTGGCGAGGTTGTATGGTCACTAGCAGAGAACAGACTTTTAAACCACGTAAAATTTTAGCTATTGTCTTAGATTTTTTTTTTGTGTTCGAAACTAAAGCAAACATTTGTCCCGGTTGTATTTAGTAACCGGGACTAATGCCCACTGGTCAACAACTACTATCACTACCAGAAAATCGAAATTTGCCGAGTGCAATTTTTCCGGTACTTGACAAAGACACTCTTTGCCGGGTGTAAAAAAACACTCGGCAAAGAGGGTCTTTGTCGAGTGTTTTTTTGCACTCGGCAAAAAAGCTCTTTGCAGAGTATTTTTTTAGCACTCGGCAAACTTTCTTGTTTGCCGAGTGTTTTTTATTGGCACTCTCTCTTTGCCAAGTGTTTTTTTTTACACTCAGCGAACAAGATCTACAAAGCCCATTTTGAGGCTCTAAACAAATTCAAATTTAAAAGTGTTCAATTACAAAGTTGTATAACTTTTTAAGACCTATAATTTTCATTTTGGTAGTTTCTTCATTCAATAAATTGATAGTAACATTGTTCACAAAATCTACATCTCCATATATAGTTTTATGAAAACTAGAAGAGAAATCTCTAAGTTTTGTGAACAATGTATTATCACTATATCGGATCAATAAATGACCAAATAAAAGTTGTAGATCTCGAGAAGTTATATAACTTCGTAGTTGAACTCTTTTTAATTTCAATTAATTTTACTAGCGAAAAGTACGTCTATATTTCTTAAATTTGAAATTTGAATTTTGCAAATGACCACGGATGGAGAAATGGCCTAAATGAAAGTTGTAGATCTTGAAATGTTATGAAAATTTGTAGTTGATAACTTTTTGATTTGAAATCGTTTAGGGCCTTAGACAAGCAATTTACACTCGGTTTAGTATAATATAGAGAACCAAAACAGAATAATAAGAAATGTGATGGTGTGGTGCAGTGGTAGGGCGGTATGCGCGCGAGAGAGGTTGTGGATTCGAATCCTGCCGGTCGCAAAGCGCGAGATTTTGCGAGAAAAATGCTGCAACTTTGCGCTCGCTGGTGGGTCCCTCCCTCAGTAATATTTTTTTGCTATTTTTTCTAGGTTTTTTCGGTTCAGTCTTTGCCCCGAAATAAAACGCTCGATAAAGAGGTCTTTACCGACTAAAATTTTGCCTTGTGTGATATGCCAAGTGTGGCACTTGGCAAAGCCGACAAGTCCTGTAGTGTATCGCAGGTTTTTGCAGCAGACACCTTTGGTCGTAATCTATATGACTAACCGGAACTAAAAGCGACACTTTAATCCTAGTTGGTTGTACAGACCGGAACTAAAGGCTATGCTACCGGTCTATGTACCAAACCGGGACTATAGGTTCCCATAATATATAAGGACTACACGTCGTCCCACCCGAGTCATTTTCAAATCATCAGTTGTGTTTGGAAGAAAGTTCTCGGTTTGAGGAATATAGTTCTTGTCACTCATATATTTCTCACTCTTTTCATTCTTTTTTCACGTATTTTTGTCATGGCTCCAGGATATTTTATGGGTATGTTTTTTCTTTTTCTTCTCCTATATATTTATTCTAAATTTTTTGACACAATTTACTCTATATTTTTATTCAATTTTTTGGAGTTTATCAGGTTTCGTAAATGGATTTCCTCCACCACAACTAATTGGCAACCATCCTGACGATGAGTCATTTGCGCCACATCTTGTCATTCCAAATTTTGCTAATCCAGCTATTGTATGAAATATTTTCTAACCTTTCAGTGTGGTTTCATAATATGTACGCATTCATTGAAATAATATGTTGCATATATATGTCATAGTTTATTTTTCCGGTAGAGTTGTTCCAATCAGCACTTTCCTTGTTCATTACGTCGGAGACCGTTCAGAACATGACCTCTGATGCACAGGGTCAGCTATGGACATGTGAACTTAGCTTTCGCATCTCTATGAGGGGACCAATAATGCATGACTAGCTTATCCACCGGATAGGACGGCAAGTGATGGGTAGGATATTTGCCTGGCGCAAATGAGAGACCTCGCTCGTAAGGTCGAGATGGTGAACCAGAGGGTCATGAATAGTCTTTTTTTTTAAATCTAATCATAGCAGAAATAAACCTAATCGATTCTACCAACGATTCGCCCCTCTAACTAGACTCTAAGCATCTTGTCAAAGATCCTATGCAAAAAATAAAGGTGCTACCCTAGCTTGAGCTTTACTAAACCGTTCTAACCTAAGTTCACATAAACCAAGCACTAGTATTTCAAGCACGGGAAAGGTCATATCAACTAGCGAGTAAAAGAGCACTAAGAACCTAGGCTCACTAAATACTCAATGACAAGGATATACAATCCTAATCAAGAAACACAACCTGATTATCTACATAAACTAATCAAGAACACTACTTGTAAGATATACAAGCTAAGAAGGTGAGTGTCAAGCTACACAAGCTAACCGATCTCACAAGAACAACAACTATACAAGTAAAGCAATAATAACAACTTGTGTAGGGAAATACAAGGCACCGTGAAGGATGATGTAGAGGATGACACGATGAATTATTTCCCCGAGGTTCACTTGTTGCCACAAGCTATATCCTCCGTTGTGTCCACCTATACTCCGTGGTTCGGTGGCTAATCGACAATCAATGTCAAGCTCTACAAAAGAGCGCCACAAGAACCTACCCGACGAGTGAGATGTTGAGTGACATGCTCAGCTAATATTGCTCTTCGTGATCTCCCGTGGGGCCACAAGCACCTTTTCGGAGCCAAGCACAATCTCCTTACTTGCTTCGACAGAGCCACAAGCCACCAAGCCGTCTAGGAGGTGGCAACCTCCAAGAGTAACAAGCTCCACCAGCTTGCAACTTGATCCTCTAGTGCCACTCAATGCAATCTCACGATGCAATGCACTAGCAATCGATCACTCACTTCTCAAATATGAATTCTATGAGCACAAGTAAGTTGGAGAGCACTAAGTGAAACGACCTCGATTTCCGCGAAGGGAAATCCACAGGCTCGAATTGTAATTCAACAGATTGCTTGGGACAATCCATGAAATTACCCATATCTCAGTTGATACCAGGATTCATACAATGGTAATTAAGTCTTACATAAACATTTATTACATCGCCACATTGGCGGAATCATCATTCAAAGAAGTTTTGGAGATGCGGAAGCGATTCATCCTTCACGGCCAACTTGAGTGTAGCACGTGACCCTATTCCTCGTCACCATCTCCCTCGAAGTTGTACTCATTCTCGTCACCTGACAGCAAATTTATCAGTACGATTTGTACTGGCCACGGAGCCCACCTATGTAGCATTTGCTTTGTGGAAAGTGGATGCAAGGCTATTCAAACAGACCTATAGGCTGGGGTTTCCTATGCAAGTGTAATCATTATTTTTTTAATAGTCATATTTATATCCCATCCAACTCCAACCATTTCACCCAACCCATTCCAATCCCATCCCATACACCAGCTCTCGCACACCTCGCTCTCATTCGGCAGGCCTAACTCCCTCTCGGGCCTGTCTCAGCGGCACACTGCCGCATCGGGCACACTGCCGGAAAAATGTCATCCAGGGAGAGAAGAGAACACTCACTACACTAGTAGAAGCTTCACAGGAAAGGTCCATAGCCAACAAGTTGGCATATGTATCGATCGATCAACCATACACTCTGTGGAGGTTTCATTACTCACAAGATTAGCCATCATAGGTGCTGCGCAACACCTAGACAGAATTCCAGGTGCTTGCTTGCCTAGATCGGTGCCACCCTACCACTCAGCCCTGGAATATTCCGGATCCAACACCGTTATGCTGAGACTGAGAGACACAGTACCGGGCCCATCCAGTGGTACTGCGCATCTAGAACGGAACGGGAACCCATCGACCGTCTCCGCCCACCCTTATCACCTCTCAACCTAGTAGTAGTGGCACCGTCCTACCAAGTAGTCCAGCCGTCTCCCGCCCATCAGAAGCGAGTGAGTAGGAAAGGATTCCCATGAACCTGAAACTAGTCCGTCCTAGGTTTAATCAAGCAGGCATCTTCACTTAGGGGATACTCTCCCCGTGCCATCACAGCACCTCCGTCCTCGGGCTTCAAACCACCAAGGCTATCCCACCCGGAACCTCCTCAACAATTTTACCCGCCACAGGTATCTCGCGTGGGGATGCCCAGGTTGCACCCTCGGCACGACTCGCCCCATGGGCTTGTCTCATATCCCACTTGGTCGACATCAACCCTTACCACGCACCCAAGACGCACGCAGCACTCTCCCCCAGTGGTTATAATCAGGTTCACATATTCACCGTCCCAATTCCACCACATAGCACATAGTAAGTAGTAAGTAGTGGAAGAGTAACAGTATTAAAGCAGCAGCTAACCTAGCAGCGGACAGCAGGGTAAAGTCTTAACAAGGCAGGGAATTCAAATATACTATCATGCAACCTATGCATAACGTATAATCATAAAGCAATGGCAATAAAGTCATTAGCAATGCATAAATAGGTTCTAAGGATTTGGTGGGACGTGGCACCTTCGTAGTCGTCTCCTAGCTCCTGAAGGTACTCGTGGTTGTCTTCCTCAGTCAGATTCTCCTCCGGCTCTGAAATCGAACACGAAATAGACGCGTCAGCGACTCCTACAGAGTATTTTAGAAAAATCCAATAAAATAAAGACCCAAATACACACAAACATAGTCTTAGATTGTAGATCTCATTTTTCTGAGAATTTTGATATATGGTGCGCAATTTTTGGACATCGTATGAATAAGTTATGAATTTTCGAAGATTATCCTATTCTCTGAAAATGGAAAAATGGCCGAATTACCAGGGGTGACACGTGGTAGCACGGGATTGGTCGGGGCACTGTTCACGTTGACCGAGTCAACGGTTTCTCTGACCAGCGGGGTCGGGTGACGTCATCGTGATGTCATCACCTGGACGCGTGTCGGCTTCGTGACGCGCCACGTGGCGGCTCCCGGTGCTCCGTGAGGTGCTGGTGCATGGGCCCGGCTCACGGTGAACCGCACGAGCGCCGGTTCATGGGCCTACGACCCGGCTCATGGTGAACCGAGTTCTCCTACCCCTTTTCCCATACGGTCTACGGTGGACAGGGTCTACGGATGTGGCGCCTCAGCAGAACACATACCCGATGGTCGCCCACCAGGTGTTCGATGCTGGTTCCCAGAGAGTCGCCGGCGTCGGCGTAGCTCGGCGGTGGTCCGGCGAGCTCGACGGTGGTCGGGGGTGGTTCTCACAGTTAGCCGGCGGGCTAGTGGTGTGTTCTAGAGTCCAAAAGGTGGTCGGGGGTGGTTTTTGTTCCCGGTCGTGGTATTGGGATGCTCCGGTCGCTGCCGGTGAGGCCGTTGCGCCGGCAGGGCTCCGGCGAGGCGCGACAAGGTCTGAGGAGTGGTGAATCCACCACCCCGAACTCTGTTGACAGGGATCCGACGTTCAATTTGGTGCTAGCAGGGCTTCAGGGCGTCCGTTCAAGGCGGCGGTGTCACTCCGGTGCGGCGGACGACGACAGGGCGGCGATGACCATATTTCGGCAAGACAGGGCTTGGCTTTCCCTAATTGGCGTGCTCAGGCAGTCGTTCGACTAGATGGTGGCGGATTAGAGTCGTGGTATGGCCTCCTTCTCTCCCACGGCATACGGCGATTCTCCGACGAGGTGGCGGCACACGTAGCCAAGGCGACAGACATGATTCGGGGCTCGGTTATCTACGCGGCGGTGCCGAGGCAGACTTGGCGAACCTCGTCGGCCTTTCTCCGGAGCGTGAGGTGACCGGAGGTACTCGGAACGGATTTAGGCGAGGCGGAACGTGTCGGCGGTGAGCACGTTCCCCCCGAGAACGCACCTCGCGGTGTTTCGGGCCATGGAGGATCGATCTTCCGTAACTAAGCTTGTCCGACGTGGTCGGTGAGTTGGTGGTCACGCTAACGGGTCGTGTCGGTGGTTTTCACGGCTTGTGCGCGCGGGAACGCCGTCGAGGTGGCGGTGCCCCGAGCACATGTGACGGCGATGCCCGTCGGAAGTGGCCTAAGGTCCATACCCGATGTCCAGTGGTTTGATGGCCGGTCTTGTGCGTGTGTTGTGCGAAGTGTTCAGGGGCTGGAAACAGCCCGCGGCCAACACGCTCGTGATGCCGAGCGCCATGACCGGTAGCACGGCGAGGTTGGATGAGGTGCTCGGTGGCTCACCGTGGGGCTGGTGAGGTAAGGATGGCGGTGCAGTGACGAGGTGACGCTGCGCAGAGTGATCGCAGTGCCGTGCCGCTCCTCGTCCGCAGCTCGGGCTTCCCCTCCGTGTCCGGCTCCGGCGTGCTCCGCGGCGGCGGCGCTCCGTCAGCTCCTCCTCCTCTGCTCTGCCCTTCTTCCTTCTACCTCTCTCACACGGTGTGGTGTTGTGGCGTAGAGCGGTGCCACCAGTGGCGGCGGCGAGTGGAACGAGGCTAGGGCGCCGTGAGGTGCCCCAATTTATAGTCGAGCTCGGGTGGCTACCTATGGCGGGCGGCTCTGATCTGCTCGGGCCGATCGGAGGGCTGTGGCTTGCGCGAGCTAGGGTTCCGGTGGTGCGCGCGGGCTACTTGGCGAGCAAGGCAGGGGACAGACGGGGAACAGCGGGGCCAGGGCCTCTGCCATGCGTGGCGCTGTCGGTCATGCCATTTGCGTGACCCGGTGGCGTCGCCTTCACGGAGAAGAGAAACAGGGGAAGAGAAAGAGTGACTGGCAAGCGGGTCCCGGTTGGCAGCGGCTGCGAATGGCGCTGCGTGCGTGTGTGCCCGGGCGCGTGCGTGGTGGTTGGGCTGCGAGATGGGCCGGCCCAGCAACGTCTGCGCGGGCGTGCGCGGGTGAGGTGAGGAGGAGAAGGTCGGGCTGGTTTGGGCTGGCGTCGGGCCGGTTCTGCTCTTCCTCTTTTCTCTTCTTCTTTTTCTTTTTCTTTTTCCATTTTCACTCAAGTGTATAAATACATATATTACCTGTTTTTAAATATTGTGTAAATACAAACATGAATTGCAATAAATCCCAAATGTGATGCATAAGTTATTATTCTATGCGAATGGAATTAAAATACAAGCTATACTCCTTTATTTGCCAAATTCATAATGGAACCTATATGCTTGCACAAGAAAAATAGATTTTCATAATAAATAAATGAAAAATTTTAATTGGTTGGGAATTTTTGGTGTAGGATTTTTAGGGATGTTACACTAAGCCATGCACAAGTAAGGGAAACACATTTCCCGGTTGCAAGACTCTTTTCATGGCCAGCCCTCACCTCTATTTATAGCCCCCAGGCCAAATAGAGCTGTTACCCTTTCAGTGGGCATTCTGCGTGCGCATCGGATGCACGGTAGGGTGCACTGGATGTGTACAGTGTACCGCCTATCACCACGTTTTGCTAGCCATTGGAATCTATAGCCGCTACGTGCCAATGGCTAACTCTACTTGCGCCAACTGTGCACTCACTGGATGCTTCGGTGCCTCCACCAGATGCTCCACATCGCGCGTCCGGTCACAGTCCTAAGAGCTCCCGAAAGCTCTAACTCGCTATCGGACGTGTCCGGTCAGGACCGACCGGAGGCATGCCAGCATACGATGCTCCAACTTCTTCTATAAGAGAGCCACACCACCTTCACCAACGCATGAGCAGTGTGACCGGATGCACCCGCATCCGGTCACACTGCATCCGGTGCTCCTCAGAAACTTTTGTCTCTCAGCCAAGCCACCAGACGTGTCCGGTCACTGATCCTCAGCGTCCGGTGCTCCAGAAATTGTTGAATGTCCTAGCTTCACCAAGTGTACAACTTCATTTGCATGTGTATTAGTTTTTCACAAATATTTTCACAAAGGATTTTCACTCACTTCATCACGCCACTCGATCCTACCGACGTATGCAAAGTTAGATCGCTCAAGTGACACTAGATGACCGATATGCAAAAAAGTTTTCCCTATTGATTGTACGACCATCTATCCTAAATCCGGTCAAGCACTTCTCTTTTTAATCTTAGAAGGTGAAATGGAAATGCCCTAAGTTATAATTTTACCTTGCGTTTTCTATTCCGTCACCGTCTTCATCTCTGTATACAACACCTTGCAGCCGGTGCAACACATGCACCAACACCTCATAATTGATATGATCCACTTCATATCATCACATGACTTTTGGTTCATCGATCTCGACTTCCCTGCTCTTCACGGTTGCGTTGCATTGGTCTATCGGCGTCAAGCTCACTAGCTTGCCCTTCACACTTGCAACCGATCCGTCGACGTCAAGCCTCGTCTTGATCTTCTCCACCTAGGCACATGGCTCCATGTCATGTCTCAAGCGTTAAGTTCCTTCATACCACATGTGTGAACTAAGCATCATCTTCAAGCCATTTTCACCTCCATGGCATAGTTTTTTTACACACATGTTCCTGTGAATTAATCACATGTGTAATCAACATTTAAACACATATTAGTACACCTAAATTGTCACTCAATTAGCAACACCAAACAAGAACCTTTCACACCTATATATAGCATCTAATATATACAAATCAATATCCGTAAACATTAGAGAGATACAAAGACACACAATATCAAGATATTATTATTTGATGTCGTTTCAAATTTATGATAATAAAGATCTTAAACTAAAATTACATATACGATATCAAAGACTTTTTTCGATGTAGGTCAATTTAGCGTCGAAATCTACAAACACATTATAACACAATCACCTCAAAACATTCTTCTAGCACCACAAGTGGGGTTTCAAAGGTGTCAGCGGATGCCGACGATGATTGCAAGAGCGACGGTGCGACAAAGGGTAGCTGTGATAAACCCTCAGAGCTGTGCAATTATTTTAATTTTTTTGAACATCTAAATTTTCTTAAATGAAAAAATTTAAAACTATAAGGTTGTAGATCTCGTCGGGATCTACAATTTTCATATAAAAATCATCTTCATCTGGTATTGTATTGAAGAGTTATGATTTTTTTGAAGAATTTTGATATGGCTGGAAGGGCCAAGAAACTAATTAAGCGAATTTCGTTTTAGGGCCAACAGGGTCAAGAAACTAAATCGAACTTTTTTTAAGGCCAAGAAAATAATTTCCTCTTATAGAAACTGCTAGTGCAAATTTTTTCGCGACTGCTAGTGTAAATGATTTATATAGACGGTTTTTTGCAAGGGTCCATAGTTTTTGCTCCACTGACACCTGCTCGTAACGAACCGCGCTAATGAAAAAAAATGATTGTTGTACTAGTGAATATCAGGAGAGAGATGCGTGCAAATGATGCTTGGAAAATATTGTTATTGTGCATGCATCACTACGTTGACACGGCAGCCGGCCGGCCGAGCCACGCAGCTTTTATAATCTGATGGAGGGTAGGTAGATTTATAGCTAGAGGACGGATGAACTAACTCTGTTTAGAGCTTCTTTGCATACATTTGTATGTACTGTAATCCATATGTATTAGATCAGTAGATTGAAGTAGAAAAGAGGAGAATAGACTTTTAAGTTTTTTCACTTTATTTAGAGTTCCAAGCCTTAACAAAAGGCATCTTCTCCTTATTGTGTTTTAAGTATATTTACGATCCATTAATTAACAGGAAACCAAATTAGCCATGCGGGTGCCATATGCATGTAATTCCTAGCATCTATTGTTGTATATTCATCTAATTAATATACACTACGAGGGTATTCGGTTGTCGGTTGGGGTTTGAGTCTTATATCAGAAGATGAGGGAATAATGCGGGCCAGGCACACGGTGCGCGGTCAGAGAACCCCAAACATACCATCTGATCAGCTCACACATCAGTCATTTAATTAGTGTGCGCTGCGCGGTACAGCAGGGGCAACTCAGTTCGTCTCACACTAATCAGCTCAAGAGATGTGTGGAACGATCGATATGATCGAGTTGAAGCACCACCATCTGACCACTGCAGCTACCTACAACCGCGACGTCGACTTCTGCTTCGAGCCCTGTCATCGTGTTGCCAATTTACTATCAACGTACGGAGTTAAGAGTAGTTGAGGATTCCCTAAAAAAAAAATGAGTAGTTGTAGAGGAGATTTAACTTTCACCCCGTTTGGACGTTGGCATTCAGCAAGGAATCGAGGAATTGGAATTGTATACCTTCAATACCACGTGTTTGGATGTTTTGGAATTGGATCTTGGAATTTGACTCCCAATTCCAAACGGTATTCTCACAACACAGAATGAGAAGCCCCCAATACCGACCTGTGAGGCTCGGTTTTGGCTGGAATCCATGCCGCCTCGTCGCACCAGCGTGGAGGTGCAGTAGGGGCGGAGCTCGCCGATGCGCGGTGGGGGCGGAGCTCGCAGGCGCGGTGGGGGCGGCGGTCGCCGGCGCATGGAGAGGGGGCCGAAGTCGCCGGCGCGGTGGGGACAGAGCTCGCTGGCGTGGTGGGGGCGGAGCTCGTAGGCGCTGTGGGGGCGGCGGTCGCCGGTGCGGTGGGGGCGGAGCTCGCCGGCGCATGGAGAGGGGGCCGCAGTCGACGGCGCGATGGGGGCAGAGCTCGCCGACTCGTAGTGGGGGCGCATGGAGAGGGGGCCGTAGTCGCCGACGCGTGGAGAGGGGCTCGCGCGGTGCCTGCTCTGGCGGATTTGAGCGCGTAGAGGTGGCAGGGTCGCTCGCGGGTGGAGAGGACGGGACTCGCCGGCCAGGAGGAAGACGGAAGTTTGGTCGAGATCTCGATTTCCCTAGGACTAATATACGACAACCAAACATGTAGAATTGGAATCACAGTCCAATACCAATGCAGCGTGGTATTGATTTGGAAACCCAATTCCGTTGACCAAATGCCAATGCCAACATTCCAAACGGAGCCTTAGTCAAATCGATCAAAGCCAGACGATCTATCGGATCCATCAACAGGTATCTGAGCATGCATAACACACAAACTACTATGCACGAGCCAAGCTATAGTAGGTAGAATGGTAGATATATAACCACTATTTTCCATTTTATTTAAGGGTGTGTCATAGCTAATTTCCATGTAGCTACAAAGAGATTAGCTGTGACACACCACAAAATAAAATGATAAAATAGTTATATTATATCTACCATTCTACTATATATATATATATACACATACTCCATATTATATATTACGGAAATATATATATACCTACTCCATCCGTCCCAAAATAAATGTCGTTTTAGAATTTTGACTATCTCCTTTTGATCATTTGTCTTATTCAAATTTTTTGTGAAAAAATTAAATATTTTATTATGAAATGATTTATTATTAGAAGTACTTTAATCTTGATTTGTTTATTTTTAAATTTTTGCAAATTCTTTGAATAAAACGAATGGTCAAACGTCGATTTAAAAAATAAAAAACAACACTTATTTTAAAATGGAGAGAGTACAGGGCAAGCACATTTCTCCTCTAATATACTATAAGCTGGCCACTGATGACGTAGTGACGTGCTGCAGCTTCCCCGCCCACCAAAATTAAAGCTTCCAAATTTTCCCTTAAAAACACCTTCAAGCTAACATTGAGATTTTTTCCATAAAAAATGAATGAAGTCCATTTTGGCTCTTCAATTATTGTGTCTGTCTAGTTTTTAACACCCACCTGCTCCGGATAGATTATATTTGACATCCTAGCTAGTTTTCATCATACCGTTCAATTCCAATCTACCGACCAGGTTTTAGTGTTTTTCTAACAACTTTTCTTTTGAAAGAACAGGCGGGGCTTGTGCCCCTACTCAGATTTATTATATAAAGACACCAAGAGAAACGAGAAACAAAGTGGTCTAGAGATTACAAACTACAAAACAGGCTACAGACAAAGAAAGAAACAAAAAAAAAAAAAGATAAACTCAATTACACAATTGATCTAGCCATGAATTAATCTGAGGAGGGGGTTTTTTTTTTCTTGGCCTGCTCACCTATGCATGTAAACATAAATTACCAGACTCCAAACTACTTTAGATATCGACTTATTAGCAAACATGTTTTTTTATTTATTTCCGGTGCAATCTATATATGTAGAAGTCTTCATCAGAGCTGTGTGCTAGTCAATTTCTTTGTAAACTTAAACTACTCCCTAGACAAAAATCTTTATAGTTGGTATCAAATTAGAGGATATATTTTGGCAATATATATATATATATAACTTAACTAAAAGCAACACTTGTAGTTCGATTGAGGAGCATCGATCAGCCGGCCGGGTCCCAACAGTTAAAATTTTTTATTAGCAACACCCAAATTTGGGCTCTGTCTTTGTCCATGGCATGCACGTGTCTTGGAAAAAAGAGAAAGTCCATGTTGAATGCTTATGGTCGTCAATTTCTCACGGTCACATGTCTAGATGGCATGTGTTTGGAAAAGTAAGTTGGAGAAGAAAGTATACCACACAGTTAATTAATTGTTACAAATACATGTTGCAAGGGTATGCACGCAGTAGTACGTGCACGCCCTCCGATCCACACGTACGGTCTTTAGCCAATTGGGTGTATATATGTTAGTCATCGTATCTGACTTTAAATCCTGACATATTATTAATAATAATAATAATAATTAGTTTGATTGACTATATATAAAATCAATGCTCCATTTTTTTCAATTTATTATAAGCTGTTTTGACTTTTCGAAATGCACACATAGGACTGTGTACCTAAATAGAATGTATATACAGGTATGGAGCAAAAACTAACGAGCTATAATTTAAGAGGGCGAGACAACTAAATAGTAAATACCCATTTGATACAGTTTTTCTTGTTGGCTTAAAATGGAGAGACTCCTTACATAGTACCTAGCTCTCTTTAAAACTCGCTCTCACATGGATGGATGCCGGATTAAAATGAAAAGATCAGCTTGTCTCAGCTCCCTAGCTCTCTCTCCTATCTAATATGAGAAGCTGTTTTCTTCACACGTACGTGTAGAGATAATGAAACGCGCGCATATGGACCCAGTTGAGCATTGCGCATGCACCGATCAGCGAGGAAATCAACCAAATCAAAGGCGACTAGTCGCACAGCACACACTGATACGGATGGACCAGCCGCAGTCAAAATAATACTCTTGCTCTACTCTAGTAAGCTCTAGCTATGTATTACATATATGATTGAACGACGACGCGACCGGCCAGCATATATATCGTCAAGAATAACGTAAGATGACGTGCATGCGTAGTGGCGATCAGCAGTGATATATACACACCACACTTGGTGAGCTAGCTAGCTGAGAGCGCTAGGTAAGCAAGAAAGTAGAGGAGTGTAGACTGTCGTGGCTCACGCAGAGGCAGGCGATGATGATGATGACGACGATGGTCCTGTCGTGGCTCGCCAAGAACAAGGCAGAGGCGGCGATACTGGCGGTGGTCACCGTGGTGGCGTTGCGCCACTACTTGATGCGGTGGCCGCAGGCGGCGAAGAGGCTGCCCCCGGGGCCGACGAGTCTGCCGGTGATCGGGCACCTGCACCTGCTCCGGCCGCCGGTGCACCGCACGTTCCAGGAGCTGGCGTCCCGGATGGGTGCGCCGCTGATGCACATCCGTCTGGGTTCCACGCACTGCGTGGTGGCGAGCACGCCGGAGGCGGCGAGCGAGCTCATCCGCGGCCACGAGGGCAGCATCTCGGAGCGGCCGGTGACGGCGGTGGCCCGGCAGTTCGCGTACGACTCGGCGGGCTTCGCGTTCGCGCCCTACAACGCGCACTGGCGCTTCATGAAGCGCCTCTGCATGTCGGAGCTGCTCGGCCCGCGCACCGTCGAGCAGCTCCGCCCCATCCGCCGCGCCGGCACCGTCTCGCTGCTCGGGGACATCCTCCTCTCGTCGGAGACGACGGCGAAGGCGCCGGTGGACCTCACCCGCCACCTCATCCGCCTCTCCAACGTCTCCATCATCCGGATGATCGCCAGCACCGTGCCCGGCAGCGTCACCGACGAGGCGCAGGAGCTCGTCAAGGACGTCGCCGAGCTCATCGGCGCCTTCAACGCCGACGACTACATCGCCGCCATCCGTGGCTGGGACCTCCAGGGCCTCCGCACCAGAGCCGCCCACGTCCACCGCCGCTTCGACGCCCTGCTCGAGGACATCCTCAGGCACAAGGAGGACGCCAGGGCGGCGAGGAACCTCGACGGCGGCAACGGCGGCGCCCATGGCAGCAAGCAGCACGACTCGAAGCAGCAGAGCAAGGACCTGCTGGACATCCTCATGGACAAGGCGGAGGACCCCGCCGCGGAGGTCAAGCTCACCAGGGACAACATCAAGGCCTTCATCATCGTAATACATACTTACTTGCTGTATGAGATAATTTCGCTTGTTATATATATCTATCATTAACTTTTTATACTATATATATAGGACGTCGTGACTGCTGGGTCGGACACGTCGGCGGCCATGGTGGAGTGGATGCTGGCGGAGCTGCTGAACCACCCGGAGACGCTGCGGAAGGTGGTGGCGGAGCTGGACGCGGTGGTCGGCGGCGAGAGGATCGCGAGCGAGGCGGACCTGCCGAGGCTTCCCTACCTGATGGCGGCGTACAAGGAGACGCTGCGGCTGCACCCGGCGGCGCCGATCGCGCACCGGCAGTCGTCGGAGGAGATGGTGGTGCGCGGCTTCACGGTTGCCGCCGCAGACGGCGGTGTTCATCAACGTGTTCGCCATCGGCCGCGACCCGGCCTACTGGGAGGAGCCCCTGGCGTTCCGGCCGGAGCGCTTCATGCCCGGCGGCGCCGCCGAGGGACTCGAGCCCCGCGGGCAGCAGTTCCAGTACATGCCCTTCGGCAGCGGCCGCCGGGGTTGCCCCGGCATGGGCCTCGCGCTGCAGTCCGTGCCCGCCGTGCTCGCCGCGCTCGTGCAGTGCTTCCACTGGGCCACCGTCGACGGCGACGGCGACGGCAAGATCGACATGTCGGAGTCCGACGGGCTGGTGTGCGCGCGAAAGAAGCCGCTTCTGCTCCGCCCCACACCGCGCCTCAACCCCTTCCCGGCCGTCGTCTAGCGTGCGTGTCTTCCATGAAATCGATCGATCGATCGATCGAAGAAAGCGCCATGCATGGATACCATGTCACATCTGTGATTCTACGTCCCATTTCTCTATTGTTGTTGCGTTACTGATGGATCAGCATGCATGATAATTACCTGCAGGTTGTCAGTGCAGTGCGTGTGCGTGTTGACAGCTTGACGTCGTACGATGTTGTTACCACTACTTCATTGTGCAAAGTTCTCCTTATTAATAAGCTGCTTCTTGAGCACAATCTATTGTTGTACACCATCCAAGCGTGTCTTACTGGGCGGATTGACCAACCACCACCAAAGCTGAGACGTGACATGTCATCAATCCGGGCCATGTCTTTTAAGCAAACACACGCAATATTCGTCCACACCAGATATACACCAGACCAGATCGATGCCTGTGCGGCCGTGCCTTGTTGCAAAATAATAAGCCATTATTATTTAGCAAAATAGTACGAAAAATACAATACTTGGATGAACCATTGTAGTTAATGAAGAACCAATAATTTTGCAGCCCCCGGCCGTTCAACTTTTGTGTAGTATGTATGTCGAAGTCGAGCAATAGTCACTAGATTCACCAACTTGATTTCACGTGAGCTTCTGCTCTTCTCGATGCCTGCCATCTTTCGCATTTGGATTCGTGTGCAGCTACCTCTGATATATTCTCTGAAACATTTGTAGATCTCATGGAATTAAATCCGGCCGGACTCTGAGCTTCCGTTGGCCGGATCCGTGGACTCGTCGTGTCTCCCGACGCCGAGACGGACGTGTAGACGACGATCGAGGCGAGTTTACGTGCATCCGACGATAACTCGCTCGAATCACAGTGTATACTGTATTTTAGGCGTAGTAGAATAGAATAGAATTATCGTCTCTATAAGCCACATCCACATCCATGCGCGCGTCAAACTGTTGGACAAATCACATCCCTACCAAATACGTTTCGCTTTCGATCCAACTAACAATAAAAGTCTAGTCGCTTCTGCAGAAAGTTGGTAGGATTAAATGGACTTCCACCTCGGCCACCAATAACACAACTAACTTCTAAATTAAATTAGAGAAAACAAACGCTTCCCGCTTTCTTTCAAAAAGAAACAGAGCGCATAAATTATAAAATAAAGTCTCAGAACTCAGTAAAACGTACTCGTATTCGATCGAGACAACCTCCTACGTTATCCACGTTATCTCATTTTATTATATGTTCTAAAAGACGCTGCTAAGCAGTCTCCTAGGCGCTTTCAAAACATCAATTGCTGCCTACTTTTCATAAGCTTGAGGGTCGCATGCCCTAGCGCCTCCGCCGGTCCCGCCGCTTCCTTCCTCCGTCTACCACTATTGGTTCCCCTCCCTTTTCCCTCTTTTATGTATCTCGCTGAAGGCTGAAGGGAGTGAGGATCTATTGTTTTTAATAAGTATTTTTCTAGTAGATCGAGTCACTAGGGTAAGTGTTTCTACATGCTAAAGCTGGTGCTTTCGTTAAAAATGAGGGTGATAAACTCGGCGTCAGCATCTTCACCAACATGACAACATAGAGACTTTTGTTTCCGGATGACGGCATCGAGGCAGAGATGATGTCGTTGCCATGGAATAATTTTCTCTGGTCTCTTCTCTCTTTTGTTATGGTTAGATCTGGCCATAATAAAGGACTAGAGAGAATAAGTTTCACACCAGTCTTCCTCGTTCTTCGGTTGCAGAAATAAGAAGAAGAAAAAAGAAGACACCAGAAAGAAGAAGTTCCTCAATTTCGTCTACAGGAATGTTAGCCGTCGTTTGTTGGGCATTTGTTCGCGGGTCATTTGTCGAGTGTTTGCCTGTGCGGTCATCCACACTACAAAGCTTCAAACAGGTTAGGTTTTGAGTTGTGTTGTTCACAGCGTGGACATCTGTTTTTATAGTCTAGAGTGTTTGTAACGTGTTGATGTACCCAGCTATCATATAATATAATTCTTCTTTTATCGCAAAAAAACACTTGACTAGGCACGTCTAAACGCTTGGCTCAAGGCACCGCCTCGCCTATAGGGGTAGGTGGAGGTTAGGTGGTGTCCCCACCAAATCCAGAGTTGTTGCTGAGTGAGGGCAAGTGGTCGAAAGTGTCTAGTGCAGTGGGGATCGGGGCAGGCCACGGGCGCGGCTAGGAAGAGGCTACACTAGTAGAAAATGGAATTTTGGTTAGGAGGAGGCTACACTAGTTTCTGAACATGAAGTTTGAGCTACAAAACACAACAAATTAGATAAATCTCTTTTATATGTGTAACACCCGAAAAATTGCATTCTTTTAAATAGTAGAAATTTATTTAATTGTGCAATTAATTGATCATTCCAATATAGGGAAATAATAATTTTTCTCAAATATAAAATCAAACCTAGGTCATACACATGTATGATGCATTCATGCTGGAGCATTTCTTCTTTGTACTGTTGTAGCTTATTTGAATTTCTCAAATATTTCAATACCCAATTTGAAAATCCTTTTGGAAAATGGAAAAAAAGAAATTAGAACAGAGCCCTTCCCCTCTCCTTTCTGGCCCGAGCAGCAGCTTACCTGTTTTCCACTCCCTGGCAGGCCCAGGTCGGATGGCCCGAGGACAGCTCGGCCGACCTGCTCCCTCCCTTCCCCATACCCCATCTGACTGACGAGTGGGACCCACGGGTCAGCCCTTCCTTCTACACCTCCCTCGCCGCGCGAACAGAGACGCCGCTGCCGTGTTCATCCGCCGTGGCCGAGCACGCGCGCGCGAAGCGTCCCTCTGCCGTGACTGCCAGCCCGACCCCAGCGCTCAGTGCTACCGACCTGTGGACCCACAGGACAGCCCCTTCCCTGTTTCCCTCTGCTGCTCGCCGAGAGTCCGACGCGGGCAAGAAAGAAACGGCCGAAGCCGAGTTCGTCGCCGCGCCGAGAGTCCGAAGCAGAGAAGAAACGGCCGAAGCCGATTTCTCCGATCGCCGAGTTTGTTTCAATCTCCGAGATTGACGCCACACCTCGGGAGTATTTAAGCAGCGCCACACCCCCCGTAGCCGTCACCTAACCCTAGCCGCCTCTTCTCGCCGCCATTGCCGAGCTCCCGCGAGAACCGAGCAGCCGCCGCCGCGAGCAATTAGCTCGATTCGCCACCAATTTCCTCCCGGTAAGCCTTTGAGGAGCTTCGCTGTGATCTTGTGAAGTTCCCGAGCACTTTTCCCCTTCGATTTGTGCACTGACACGCCTCCGCCGCCGTTGCAGAGATCCACCGTCCACCGGATCACGCCGCGAGCTATCACCGAGTCGATTTCCGACCTTCCCATCACCCTAGGTGAGCTTGCGACGCTCTTCCCGATCTATGGGTACCCTTCTCGACCTATTTCATGCACCGAAGGCCGAGTTCACCTTCTTCGGCGGCCTTCCGGCCATGGCGCTGCCGTCGGCCTCTGTTTTTCGGCCGAGAGCACCGCCACCCCTCCCCTCTTTTAATCTGATCCGCCGATTTTGAATCGGACGGCCGCAGAGCAGCCCATACCGATTCGGCCAGCGTTTTTGCGAATAACCCCTGCAGTTTTAATGCTTAGCCGCAGCCCTCAGCATATTCAGTAGATTACGTTTGAAGGCGTATTTATTTTCGGTATATATGAAAATGTGTATTCAGATTTGAATTCAAAATTGTTTCATTTATAATTTCCACGTTTTAGTTCCGATTTGAACGATTCAAATTGCGTTAGATTCGTAAATTCATAATCTATCTGATGGTACCACTGTTTCAAATATTTTCCACTCTTAAATTCGAGATTATATTAATATTATCATTCTATTATAAATCTTGTAAAATTCATATCTCCCTCGTTTAAATCCGATTTTCGCAAACTTTATCGATGTGATCGTAGCAACGCGTAGATTGTTTTATAACCTTTTTAATTTATTTTCTCTCTATTGGTGTACTGTTCTAATGAAAACTCTTGTTTGAATGCATGATGTCTTCCTTGTTAACCATAGTTACTTCCTAGTTTTGTTATCCTGCTCCTTGCAACCTATGGGATATGCATATGGTAATTGATGCTAGTGCGTTATGGATATCATGATCATGTAAACTGATTAATTGAATATGCAATAAGGATTAAAAGATGCCTTTTAGCAACATGGAACTAGGGGATTGGAGCATAGTTTTGTGATGCACCATATCCTTCCCCCTTGATAATGATCTGTCAGCAAAAGCTGGGACTTACAGTGCAACTATGAGGGCTATATGGCTCTGGTTTTAGCTCAGTATGAGGACCTTTTCTAGCTTGTTAGAGGTTACCGAAAGGCGCAAGAGGGGCTTAGACGACTCGGGTATAGTGCGGCCTCTGTCCATATGTGTATAACCTGCGTGACCTTGTGCCATATGGAAGGGGGGCTCTACATCTGCTTGCCGAGGAAACCTCGCGGCCCTAACATGTTAGACGAACCTTTGAAAGGCTTCATAGTGAAACCCTGCTCTCTCACCTTGGTAGTGTTATAGGAGTAATTAACCCGAGCAGATGGGAATCACGGCTCATAGTGAAAGTGCACAACCTCTGCAGAGTGTAAAACTGGTATACTAGCCGCGCTCACGGTCACGAGTGGCCCGGAAAACTCACGGAGTAGTTATCTTACAGGGTGATGTTTACTTGTTGCTAATCTATTTATTGCTACTCATTAATTGTGTTTACTCTGATCATGAGAAAGGGCTGAATAACTTGTTGCTATCCAACTGCATAAAAGATGATTAACTAAAAGCAACCTGCTGTTAAACCGTGTCAATCCTTTTGAGCCTCATGAACCTATGTTAGTCTTGTTGAGTACGACATGTACTTACGCTTGTTTATTTTTCATTACTTGGTTAAAAATCCCGGATGGGTAACAGATGGTGATAGTGATGAGGACTACCCAGAGGACTACTAGACTTGTGCTTCACCAGTCGACGTCCCTGTGCTATGGAGCTACCGCGAGAGTTATCCTTATTTTTCCGCTGTGTAATGACTTTGATATTATTCGCTATGTATTGAACATTGGTTATGATACAATTTATGCAATTTGTTGGCTTATGTGTGTGACTGATCTCTGGGCGCACATAAGATTATGCATCCCATTTTATCCTTAAAAATTGGGTGTGACAATATGTTTCATGCAACTTGAAATGATGATGGCAAGGTAAAAGTGAGTTTTAAGAAACTTTACCCTCTTTATTTAGTTAAAAGTGAAAATGCTAAGAAAACAGTGAGCAATAAATAATGCGTGTGAATTAGGCAAGATATGGCAAAGTTACTGAATGACTCAAGATGAATGGTTCATTCAACAACTTTCATAAAAAATAAGCATGATCAAATCCCAACTAAAAATGTATTTAAAAAACCAAAAAACCCTAAGTATCTTATGGTCATGTAGCATTGAAGCCTTGAAGGTGGTATATAATTAATTTGGCTTTTTCTCTAAATACTTAACAAAGTGAGTACGTGAGATTTTTTGTATAACTCATGTGATCTAATATAGGATAAAGGCAAGTTAAGTCTTGGGAGTAAAAACACAAATACTTCAAACTAGAAATCCATGTGTGAATAGTATGCAAATATGGTGGTATTGTCCCAAGTCTGAAAACACTAAGGGGTATTGTCCCAAGTCTGAAAACAATATGGTGCAGTGGTGTTTAGAACCTATTCTAAAGACTAAAAAAATATTTCATATATAATCTTTTCAAAGTTTTGAAACCAAAGATGCTATGTTGTGATCCCTATTAGAAATGACCTATGTCTTGAAGAGAGATAAACTAGCTAGTTTGGATAAGTTAACTGCACATTGCACATTGCACATTGCAGTCATCTAACACTATGAGAAAATTTCCATGTCTCTAAAGAACAGCACCAAACATCCCAATGTACAACAACATTTCTCCAAATTTCAACAAGGAACACACCTGGGCTGTCTTTGATGATGTTGTGGCCAATGGTGATGGGCGGGCCGGTATCGCCAAGGAAGGAACGGCCCAAGAAGCCAAACATTTCAACCCACAATGACGTTTCAGAGAGAGCAGGCTGCGCAGAGCTCTCGCATCCACCGGCGTGCGGCTATTAAGGGCGTCTCCGCCTTGTATCAAACCCATCGTCGCTATCGATTATGGATTGAACAAACCAAACCTAACCCAACCTTCCTCTCTCCTTCTCTTATAAGAAAAAAAAAACTCCCTCTCTCCTTCCAGTTCTTTTCCTTTCCCCTTCCTCACAAGGGTAGCTAACAGAGTGGTATCGGAGACATCGACATAGAGAAAATTGAGATGTGCAAGGTAGAGAAAAACAGAAAATACCAAGGTGTGAGATACAGTAGCAATTTTCGTTACAAACCATAAACAACACTTACAAATCACTGGATATCTGATCGACTTCCCAGAAACAGAACAAGAACAGAAAGAACATTTACTCATTAAGCCATGAACGATCTTTGTATATATATATCTAGGATATATATTTGTATATATAAAAAAAACATTTACGGAGGCGAAAGCTGAGAGCCTGAGATCATGACGCGCCTTTCATGTAGGACGTCGAGACTGCTGGGTCGGACACGTCGGCGGCCATGGTGAAGTGGATGCTGGCGGAGCTGCTGAACCACCCGGAGACGCTGCGCAAGGTGGTGGCGGAGCTGGACACAGCGGTCGACGGCGAGAGGATCGCGAGCGAGGCGGACCTGCCGAAGCTGCCGTACCTGATGGTGGCGTACAAGGAGACGCTGCGGCTGCACCCGGCGGGCACCGGCAGTCGTCGGAGGAGACGGTGGTGCGCGGCTTCACCGTGCCACCGCAGACGGCGGTGTTCATCAACGTCTGGGCCATCGGCCTCGACCCGGCCTACTGGGAGGAGCCGCTGGCGCTTCATGCCTGGCGGCGCCGCCGAGAGCCTGGAGCCCCACGGGCAGCACTTCCAGTACATGCCCTTCGGCAGCGGCTGCCGGGGATGCCCCGGCATGGGCCTCGCGCTGCAGTCCGTGCCGCCAGCAGTGCTGGCGGCGCTCGTGCAGTGCTTCCACTGGGCCACCGTCGACGGCGACGGCGAGATCGACATGTCGGAGTCCGACGGGCTGGTGTGCGCTCGAAAGAAGCCGCTTCTTCTCCGCCCCACCTCCTTCCGGGCCGTCGTCTAGCGTGCATGCGTGCGTGTCTTCCATTAATGCATACTATACCTATACCACCAACCTACGACTACCACCATGGAATGGAATGGAATCGATCGAAGAAGGCGCCACCATGCATGGATACCATGTCACATCTGATTCTACGTCCCATCCATCTCTCTTATGTGGTTCAGCGCATGATTACCAGGTTGTCAGTGCTGCGTGTGCGTGTACGTGTACGTGTTGATAGCTTGACGTACGATGTTGTTAACACTTCGGCCATGTTTAAATACCCTGTAACTTCTAATTGCAACTAATTACATCAATGTTGCGGCACTGTGCATGGAGCATTAAATGTAGACGAAATTTTTACATGTTTGCACGGTTTGCATGTACTTTCACGAGACGAATCTTTTAAGCATACGTAGGCCATGATTGAACACTTATTAGAAAAGATTCTCCACTGCTACAGTGTCAAAATTCTAAATTGTTAATGGATCAAAACGCAGCCTTTATTGTGCAAACTTATGCTCCTTATTTTTATTGTGCAAACTTATGCTCCTTATTAATAAGCTTCTTGAGCACAGTCTATTAGACCATCCAAGCGTGTGTTACTGGATTGACGAATAACCACCAAAGCTGATATGACATGTCATCGATCCGGCCATGTCTTTTAAGCAAACACACGCAATATTCGTCCACATGATATACTCCCTCCGTATGGAATTTAGAAGTCATTTAGGATAACGACACGGTCTTCAAAGCATGACTTTTACTTCATATTTCTCTAAAATTATTTATTGAAAAGTGATATATGCATATTTTTATGAAAGTATATTTGAAGACAAATCTATTTATATAGTTTTTATATTTCGAAACTCAATAATTTAAAAGTTATTCATGATTTATATTTCCAATGTTTGACCAAAACCTTGTCCAAAACGACTTCTTTTTTCGATACGGAAGGAGTATACACCAGATGGATGCCTGTGCGGCCTTGCCTTGAAAATAAATAAATAAATAAATAATAAATAATAATAATAATAACTATAATAATAACAATAATAATAATAATTTATGATAATTATGAATGTTTCTGGGACTGTTACCAAATTTAATTTTGTGCATGGCCGTATAAATAAAGAGGAGGAATTACGTTATACTCCCTCTGTACCCGTATTACTTGTCGTTTTGAACAACGACATGGTCTCCAAAATATAACTTTAACTTTATATTTCTATAAAAATATTTATTGAAAGTGATATATGCATACTTTTATAAAAGTACATTTCAAGACAAATCTATTTATATGGTTTTCACATTATCAAACTCAATAACTTAAAAGTTATTCATGATTTACATTCCCAATGTTTAACCAAAACCTTATCCAAAACGACAAGTAATACGGGTACGTTGGGAGTAAGTGTCTGTTTTAGGTGTATTAGAATATGCACCAAACTTTTGACAAATCACATCCGTACCAAACACGTCTCGCTTTCGATCCAACCAACCATAAGTCCAGTCGCTTCTGCAGAAAGCTGGTAGGATTTTTTTTGAGAAGCAAGCAGGTAGGATTGTGTCAACGAGATATCGTCGATGGTCTATGGAGGGGTATACCAGCGGTAGTAGATGAGTCGGTAGAGTTGCGTTTGAGACGGGTGAGCGTATCACAAAGAGCGTAGGACACAAGATTTAGACAGGTTCAGACCGCCGCGAGGCGTAATACCCTACGTCCTGTGTTCTGGGTTATATTGCTATTAGATGAGATTTGATCTGAGGGGTGACCCCAGCCCCTCCTTATATAGTCTGAAGGGACAGAGTTACAAGTAAACGTATTCAATTTGGTACAATAACTGTGCGGTGCAGTGACTTGCGCTGCACGCCTTCGTCTTCTGGGCTGGGCCACCTATGACTGGTGCGGCCCATGTAGTGTCATGCGGGTATATGGGTTTATACCCCCACAGATAGTCCCCTGAGCACCTTACATTCATCGGGATGTGGAGGCCCGTGTTGACGCAACGTCTTAAAGTTGCTTGACCAGACGGATGTAAGGAGCTCAGAAAAATTTGAAAAAGTGCTTTTCTTCGGTGAAATGTAGCCACTTAGACTCCGTTTGATGACTTAGTCAATAAGAAGTGTAACTATGTAGAAAACACTACATTAACCGACAGGTGAAGTGTAGCCACTTAGTCCCTAATCCTGCTAGAAGATGACGTAGTATCTTGTAGTAAGATCAAGCAGAAAATTATGAAAGTCCTCGAGCACGGTGAGATGCTGACGAAGTCGCCAAGCATAGCGAGGCACATATCAAGACTGTTGACGGTGGATAACGTCAACTTTTATTAGAACTTTAAACGCCAAAGGATATATGAATACACACTAGTCTAGTGTAACACTTTTGGTGTTACAGTTAATTAAAACCTGACATGTCATCATCTTTAGCTGCAAAGCATCCCGCATCAACTTAATTACCATGCATTAAATAAGATGAGTTTATTCTTGTTTATGATTGTGCTTAGGGAAATACAGAGTGATTTGGTTTATTAATGCTTGATTGATTTGTATCAAGAAATGTGTATGGAAAAATAAAGAGAAAAACCAAATTAAACCCTAAACTTTGACCCAAAAACCGAATTCAAAAACTACATGGAATCTGGTGGAAGTGTCTTTATAAAAGTTGTAGACCTTTTAAAATAGAACAACTTTTATTTTGGGTATTTTTGAAGTTGTTAAATTGAAATTTGAATTAAACCTTAATTAATAGTTTGAAATTCAAATTTGAAATATCAATTCAAAAACTATAAGGTATCTGGGGAAGGTGTCTTAATTAAAGTTGTAGGCCTGTTTAAATGGAACAATTTTTAGTTTTGGAGATTTTGAAGTTTCATAGTAGAAATTCAAATTTAACTCAAATCAATGAATTTAAATCCAAACTTGAAATGCTAATTCAAAAACCATCAAGAATCTGACAAAACACCTTTAATAGAAGATGTAGAGCTCAGCAAGTACAACAACTTTAATATTTGCAGATTTTCAAGTTATGCAGTAAATATTGGAGAATTTATTTGAATTGCAAATCAAATTCAAACTTAAGATTTACCCCATTTTCATTATTTTCAAATCTGAGTCGGAATTTGAACTTGGTGTCAAAACAAAAAATATTCTACATGAAATTTTCCACGACTTTTATTTTGAGAGTTTTCTCTGAATCAAATTGGGTAGCTCATCATTTGATCAGTTAGGGTTTGACCTTTAGGGGGTAGCTACAGTACCGGCCCCTACCGGCCTGCCCCTGTGCACGCGCGCGTGCACCGCGCCGCCCGCCGGCGCCGTCCGGCCGGGCAGGGCGTTGTCGCCGTCGCTCAGCGGGCACAGGGGGACCCCGGAACCCTCCTCGACCTTATCCTTTCCCCTCCCACTGTTTAAAAGGCGATGAGCCCACTCCCTCTCTCTCTCTCTCTTCTTTACTTCACCTCTCCGGTCACCGCTCAGCTCGCCGCCAGAATTCACCGTCCATACTCCACCACTGCACTCTCTGGCTCACAGTCACACAATTAACTTTCTCGCGCATCGTTTGGGCTCGGATTGGTATCGTGTCGGCATCGGGGTAGCCCGGTGGCCGCTGTCTTCTTCCTCGGCTCCGGTCGGAGCTCCGCCGCGGCCAAACTCACCTGTGCCCCTGCGGTTGTGGTGAGTCTCATTCCCTTGTGCTATCATGTCCGTGACTTTGGGTAGACGGGTGATGCTCACGCACCAGTCCGTTTCGTGATTGCGACACTAGGTCTGCCGGAACGTTCCCTCGCCGTCGTGCCGGAGCTACTACCCTCGTCGCCGCCGTCACGATCCCATCGCCACTTCACCTCTGGGCCACCCGTGTTATCGCACTGACCCTTGGTGAGATGCTATCTATCCCTAAACCCTTAGTTTAGATGCTACTGCACCAGTTCGCTGGGAACGCTGGCCGCGCCGCTGCGGTCGTGATCTCCGATCCGCCATGGGTAGGTTCAAGCTCGTGGAGGCATATAGAGTTAAGGATAAGCATGCTTGATGGTCTGCTAGGTGCTAGGGGGTATACCTGACGCGGTTGGTTTGGTTTTTGGGGTCGCCTGCCGGCGAGATCTGCGTTGAGCCGCCGCGGTCGCGCGCTCACGCGGGCAGGCGGGAGGAGGGTGATGGAACTGATAGGGGCGCCCCACCTGTTAGCGTCCTATGGGAGCCGCCTGTGCGCAGGCTGGCGCGCGGCTGCCGCCTGAGGCGAGTTGGGTCGGCCTGGCTGGGATGGGCCGCCGTGGGCCGAAAGTGGTTTTCGGATTTAAACCGATTAAAGGAAATGTTTTCCTTATTTCCTGGATATGAATAGTATTGTATTTTGTTCTTTTTGTGGGAATTATTTAGCTCTACCAAAAATCATGAAAATAGGTGTGGGCACTCTTTGTTGTATAAATAATTTAATAAAAATATTAAATGTGGGTTTTGAGTACTTTCTGTATGAACTAAAAATCAGAGGATTAATTGTTAAATGCAACTTTAGGGATTTTTAATAAATTATGTGTCAGTCCAAAAATCACTGAAATTTTATGTGGTACTGTTTTGGGTCAATATCTAGCTGTTGGTAAAGTTTAGCATCAAATGAAAATAGTTTCATTGTTTATTTATTAAATGCTTAATTAATTGGTTACTAAATAAATAGGAAACATTGGGGACTAGGGTTTGATGTGAATTTTTGGATTGAATGTAGTTCTAGGTCAAACACCCTAATGACCTAGTGCACCTTAATCAAGGATTGATATAAATAGGTTATGGAGTATAGTTGTGCTCAAGTTAGGTATTATTTATTGTTGAATTTTTGCATTGTCATTTCATGTGGCATCTTATTAAGCATGTATCATTGCATACGTGTAGTGTCCGGCAACGAGGAAGGTAAAAGTTGAGGTTGGTACTGAGGAGGTGATTCCCGAGGTTGTTCAAGGGTTTGACATTTACAAGACTGACCCTGACCCGACACTCTTCGCAATTCAAGGCAAGCCCCGGTGCATTAGCCCCCTCCTTGTGATTTGAAAATTTTATCACCTTGAGTTAAATTATTGCATTAGGTTGATAGGAGTTGATTGTCACCTAAATTGCTGCATGACCTAACTTGGTATATTATCCCCGAACCTGATTTAAAATAAAATGTTTGCGAAATGATTAGCCCCGCTAAATAAATACTAGATTTGCATAAAATGCTACTTTCTGTGCTATGATGATATATTATGAATTAAACATGAGAATTGGTGAATAACTTGTTATCCGTTGGTCGACTTGAACTTGGGTTAGAGTCCCAATATATTGTCGCCTTCGGAATAGTTTGGAACCGGTTGATAAAAACAAAATGTTCCGCTCGGGTGATGTGCACATGGGGCGGCGTTCCCCATGTCTTATCATCCGGTAGGCATGAAAATAAAAACCGTTGGGTAACTTTGTACTTGGGTTAGAGTCCCAATGCATGGTTGCCGATGGGAAGGAATTAGGGACCGTTCGTTGTAGGCTTGCTGGATCGAGACTTTGCAACTAGCCACATACTAAGGGAAGCCCTATCTCCGGTGGCTCTATTGTTTGAACCGACAACCACGCACTGGGAGTGGAGAGATGGCGAGAGTAGCGTGTAGCCTCGTGGCCGGTGTGCCTGGAGACGAGAGGAGTACTCTGCTCTCGGGTGGCGCAGGACTGGTTCAGGGATAGAAAAACCGTGGTAGACGGGATTGGCATATGCAAGCTTAAGTGCTACATATGCAGTGTGGATAGGGATCCCCAGCTGGGTACTTAATAGATTCGAATCGTCGTTGCTCCTCAGGTCAATGGAGACTTGATCCACTGCCCTACCCCGAAAAGTAGTTCAGAACTAGGATGTATATGAGAATGATTAAGAAATGAAAAGTATGTGATATATGAGAATGAATGTGAGAATAATCTTGAGATAAAACACTGAGTTAGGACAGTAACGCTTTTCTGCAAAATTCTTTGACTCTTGCTCAAGCCTTACCTTGACTCCCCTCAGCCTGCATTCCTGAGTCTAATCTTTCACTTTAGTCGGGTAAGTCTTGCGGAGTACCCCAATACTCAGGGTTTGTTAACCCCTGTTACAGGAAGTCAGCAGCCAGAGGTCTGCCTCGCTCCCTGCTATGCGACCCTTGTTCAAGAAGGAAGTGAGGACGAGTGAAGTGGACCCGTGGGCAGGGTCCAAGTTATTATATATCTATGTATGTTATATCATGGTTCCACCGCTACGCTACTCTATTTAAGTATGGTCTGTAATAACTGTATCTGAATCCTATTTGAACAACCGTTTTGTTATCTAAGTACTATTAATCTTCCACACTTTACTCTGATGTTTTTATTATGAAATGTTGTAATTCTGTAATGGCTTCGCAATGGGATCCTGTCGGAGAAACGGGTGCTTATGTAGCCCGGCAGAGTCGTCTAGATCATCTGGAACACGGGCCCGGCAGTCAGAGGTCATTAGTGACGATGACAGGTGCCTGTGGGTCATGTGATTTAGGCGGTTCTGTTACATCTAGGGTTTTAACTGATAATTTCCACGAGTTTTGCATATTCTGTATTTTCCAGGGATTATTCCAGAAAAGCGTAAAAGAAGGATTAAAGTGCATAAAAGACACGAAACTTAACCGCGAAGAAAACATCGTCATCAAGACGTGGGAAGGATGTAGAAGACACCCGAAGCACTGGGGCCCCGAACCCTTCTAGTTGGGGCCGACCGGCGCTAGGGTGGGGCCGGCCGGTGCCCCCCTGGCTAGGGTTTGGCCCCGCCTTCTGGAGTCTTCTTCCACCGCTTTTGGGGAGTGGAGTGGGAAGGCTCACAAGTATGTTATGATGTTTAGGAGTGCCAAGAGATACTCCCCAAACCGGCCAAGTCGCTATTTATAAGCCACACACAAAGAACTAGCCGTTTTCATTTCTCTGCGTACCGTCGGACTAATCCGCATGGTCCGACGCCTCGGATGAACGCCACGTGTCACTAGCCATTTGAAGTTGAACGTTGGATCACAACGGCTATTTCCTCGCACCAAAACGACCGTCAGACGGTAGGCCGTCGGACCAAATCTCACGGTCCGACGCACTACACGTATCCACCGTCGGACTCTAAAACAGCAGGCCGTTGGACTAAAACTCGCCAGCGTCCGACGTTTCCAGAGAGCTCCCCGAGCGCTGAAAACCGTCGGACGTTAGTCCGACGCTCACCGTCCGGACTAATACCGAGAGTCCGACGCTCCTCTGCTCTCCACGTGTCACCTCCTCGTCGCTCTGCACCGTCGGACGCTTCGGACAATAGTCCGATGCTCCAAAACTGAGCGTCCGACGCTCTCAGCAGTGTTAGCCGTCGGACTGAGGCTAATGGTCCGACGCTCTGTGACAATACGGTCCGACGCTAGTTTTTCTATTGTAATGTCTCCAAAATTCGCCGAATCCTGCCTCGCAAGCTCGGCAGGAGGAAGAGAGGACCAAACCCTCTCTAACCCTCGAACTTCACCCCGTTTCTTAAGTTACTAACACTCTAAAGTGTCTCTCACTTTAGTGTACGTGTGTTAGTCTTTTCCAAAGAGATTTCAACGGGTTTTGTTAGTGACACTAGCATCTATATGCATATGTAATAATCATGAACACCTAGTGGCACTTGATAACCGCATTTCATCAACGATTTCGCCCCTCTTGATAGTATGGCTATCTATCCTAAAAGTGATCACTCCCTCTATGGAGTCTTGATCACCAAAACCAAAAGAGCTCCTATTGGTCATACCTTTGCCTTGAGCTCCCGGTTTTTTATCAACTTTCTTCTTATCCCTTGATGGACCTTGTGGACACCTTTGATTATGGACTTATACCATTTGCATAGATGCCGTCAATAGGGCTTTCTGCTTTGTTGATGGACTTACACCATTTTCATGGACGCCGTCATTGCCCTTTACTTGTGGCCTCCACCGACCTGGTCCTTTACTCCATCTTGCCATTTGCTAATCAATTCTCATGAAACACTTAGAGCAATCGTTAGCACACTAGGTTTCATCAATTACCCAAAACCAAACATGGGCTTTCACGGGCCTAGAGCGGCAATGCCGCGCCCCAAGAAAGGGAAGGCAACCAATCTAAAGCCTGATCATTCCAAAGCACATGTCCAGAGGGTGCCCGAGCAGAAGCAGGCTCTCAAGAAGCCACAGGAATCTATATGGGTGACTAAAAACAAGTTTGTACATCAACCAAAGCCAAATGTCACTCAGAAAAGTTTGAAGTCTTGCTTATGTGTTGAAGTGCAATAACCGTGGTAAAGTTATTGCTAATATTGTTGGTCAAAAGGCCTAGCAAGCATGTAGGAAGGGCAATTTGGGTTCCTAAGATACTTATGACTAACATGCAAGGCCCCAATGTTACTTGGGGACCTAAATCAAGGAACTAAATTGTTTTGCAGGCATACTCCTCCGGTGGATCAAGTTGGGTGCTTGATAGCGGATGTACAAATCACATGACCAGGAGAGAAGAGTATGTTCAGCTCATACTCCCCTATTGAGAACTCTAGTGAGAACATAGTCTTTGAAGACAACTCGAAAGGGGGAGTAATCGGTCTTGGTAAAATTGCTATAACTCATGAATACTCAATTACTAATGTTTTACATGTTGATTCGTTAAGTTACAATTTGTTGTCCGTATCACAATTGTGTGAGATGGGCTACAATTGTTTCTTTACGGATAAGGGTGTGGAAGTCACTAGAAGGGAGGATTCCTCTATTGCTTTTACGGGTCGCTTGAAAGAAAAGCTTTACCAAGTTGACTTCAACAAAAGTAAATCTAACCTTGAGACTTGTTTAGTGGCAAAATCTAGCATGGGCTGGTTATGGCATCACCGGCTAGCTCATGTTGGGATGAGGAAACTTGGCCAAACTTCTAAAAGACAACCACATCCTTGGACTAACGAATGTTCACTTTGAGAAAGATAAGATATGCAGCGCATGCCAAGCCGGAAAGCAAGTAGGAGCGCCACACCCACCAAAGAGCTTCATGACAACTACCAAGTCATTGGAGCATCATGACAACTACCAAGCCATTGGAGCTAATTCACATGGATCTCTTTGGACCGGTGGCCTACTTGAGCATCGGGGGTAACAAATATGGACTTGTTATTGTTGATGATTATTCCCGTTTCACTTGGGTATTTTTCTTGTATGATAAGTCCCAGGTATTAGAAAAGGTGAAGACATTCATTAGAAGGGCACAAAAGGAATTCGAGCTTCCCATCAAGAAAGTAAGAAGTGACAATGGAACCGAGTTCCGGAACTACCAAGTGGGCAGCTTCCTTGATGAAGAGGGCATCAAGCATGAGTTTTCAGTTCCATAGCATCCCTCAACAAAATGGTGTAGTAGAGAGGAAGAACCGGACTTTCATTGACATGGCAAGAACAATGCTTGATGAGTACAAGACGCCGGATCTCTTTTGGAGTGATGCCATCAACACCGCTTGCCATGCAATCAACCGTCTCTATCTACACAAGAAGCTGAAGAAAACATCATATGAGCTGCTCACCGGTAACAAACCAAATGTGTCTTACTTTAGAGTGTTTGGGTGCAAGTGTTTCATACTTAACAAAAGGCCCAAAATCTCTAAGTTTGCACCTAAAGTTGATGAAGGTTTATTACTTGGTTATGGATCAAATGAGCATGCCTATCATGTCTTCAATAAGAAAACTGGTCGTGTTAAAGTAGCGGTAGATGTGACATTTGATGAATCTAACGGCTCTCATGTAGAGCAAATTGATCAAAGTGTTGTAGAAAAGGAGGATCCACCTTGTGAAGCAATCAAGCAAGTGGCAATTGGCGATATAAGACCACAAGAAGATAAGGCTACAGAGGTGGAAAAGCCTCAAGAAAAGGCCACTGCAGAGGCTACTGCTGAAGGGAGCCTGGCAGTGCTGGCCTCTGGCCCGGCAGTGCCGCTCCCCCAGTCAATCAGAGCCATCAACTCCTACGACAGGCTGAGAGAATACCTCATCCAAGGGATGATCTAGCACCTGTTCCTAAAGTAGATGAAGATGATTGGGCAGAAGAAGAAGAACAAGAATCAATTGATCATCCAAGGCTACGCCAAACTATTCAACGGGATCATCCCGTTGACAACATCCTTTGGAGTCTTCGAAGGGGGTAACTACTCGTTCACATTTAGGCAAATTTTTATCAATTTTACTCTTTTGTCTCCTCTTTAGGAACCTCTCAAGGTAGAAGAAGCACTTGGTGATCCGGATTAGGTGCTGGCTATGCAAGAAGAGTTGAACAACTTCGAGAGAAACCAAGTATGGACTCTAGTTGAAAGACCCAAGACCAACATCATTGGCACCAAGTGGGTTTTCAGAAATAAGCAAGATGAAGATGAAATGGTGACAAGGAACAAGGAAAGATTGGTAGCTCAAGGATTCACTCAAGTAGAGGGCTTGGACTTTAAAGAAACATATGCACCGGTAGCAAGACTAGAAGCAATCCGAATGCTTCTAGCCTATGCTGCCCATCACAACTTCAAGTTATATCAAATGGATGTAAAGAGTGCATTTCTCAATGGCCCAATACAAGAGTTGGTATATGTGGAGCAGCCACCGGGTTTTGAAGATCCCAAGTTCCCGAACCATGTCTACAAACTCCATAAGGCGCTCTATGGGCTTAAACAAGCACCAAGAGCATGGTATGAATGCCTTAAGGAATTCTTGCTCAAACAAGGCTTTGAAATAGGCAAAGCTGATCCTACCGTTTTTACTTATAAAGTTGGTAAAGATTTATTTATGTGCCAAATATATGTCGATGACATGATATTTGGTAGTACTAACCATGTGTTTTGTGAGCAATTTAGTAGGACAATGACCAAAAGATTTAGATTTCCATGATGGGTGAGCTCAAGTTCTTCCTCGGGTTTCAAGTCAAGCAATTAAAGGGAGGAACTTTCATAAGTCAAACCAAGTACACCCATGACATGCTCAAGAAGTTTGACATGGAGAAAGCAAAGGTGATCAAAACTCCCATGCCAATCAATGGACATCTTGATCTTAATGAGGAAGGGAAAGCCGTGGACATCAAGGTATATCGCTCCATGATCGGCTCTCTACTCTATTTGTGTGCATCTTAGGCCCGATATTATGCTTAGTGTGTGCATGTGTGCTAGATTTCAAGCTTACCCTAAAGAGTGTCATTTAGTGGCCGTTAAAAGAATCTTGAGGTATCTAGTGCACACTCCAAACCTTGGCTGGTAGGTATCCTAAGGGCTCTAAGTTCGATTTGCTTGGGTATTCAGATTCCGATTATGCCGGTTGCAAAGTAGATCGAAAAAGCACTTCGGAGACGTGTCAATTCCTTGGACGGTCCCTAGTGTCTTGTAGTTCTAAGAAACAAAATTTGTAGCCCTTTCCACCGCCGAGGCCGAGTATGTTGCAGCCGGTGCATGTTGTGCGCAACTACTTTGGATGAGGCAAACCCTTCGTGATTTCGGATGTCACTTTACCAAAATCCCATTATTGTGTGACAATGAAAGTGCCATAAAGCTTGCAAACAATCCCGTAAGCCACTCAAGAACAAAGCACATTGATATCCGACATCACTTCTTGAGAGACCACGAAACCAAAGGAAATATCGAAATACGCCATGTAAGCACCGAAAAGCAACTAGCCGATATCTTCACTAAGCCTCTCAACGAGTCAAGGTTTTGTGCTTTGCGTAGTGAACTAAATATACTTGATTCACGAAACGTGGTTTGAAACCTAGCACATATCTTTTTGCTTAAGCTAGGTTGATTGAAAAGGATTTGAAAAGTTCAATTATGTCTTTCAAAACTACTTTGAATGTGTGTTTGTGCAATCTTGGTCACTGTTTCTAATTCCTATCTCTTCTGACCAAGCGATTGCACAAATAATATTTTGTAACTTTGTCCTAGGCGAAGCCCAAGTTTGGTTTAGATTCTCTGCTGGAAGGCAAGGCGGCAGTGCCGCTCCTAGCCGCGGTAGTGCCGCGCCTTGCCAGTTTGGCGGCCCGTGGGCCACCTTGGTCAGAACGGTCGGGCTCTCTCCTCTCTATCTCGTGCCCGTGACCGTTTCTCCCTCTCTCCTCTCATTCTCTCGGACTCCCTCTCTCTCTATCTTTCTCACTGAGAGAACCGGCGACGGCGCCCTACCCGGCACCGTCCGTCCCCTCCCTGCCGCGCTTCTCCCTGTTGTGCCTGCTGCCGGCCGTGTTGAAGGCCCTGCTCCTCCTCCTTGCTGCTGTCCAGGCCTCCTGAAGACTTGACCATTGCCTCTCTCCTTCCCTCTCTCAAGGTGAAGTTCAAACCCTAAGTCATTTTTCATCCCGATCTATGAAATGTGAAGGTTTTGTGTTGAAAGAAGTGTCGTCTAGGGTAGTTTGATGAGTTTTGCATCGATTCCATGGATTGAAATTAGCCAATCTATTGATTCATCGATCAAGAAAGAATAGGGGCCTCTCTCTGCACAGGCGCGGCAGTGCCGGGCCAAGGTGCGGTAGTGTCGGGCCCTGCACAGAGGACTCCTGCTCCCCAAAATTTTTCTCAATTTATGACTCAGCAGATCTGCTCTTTTCAACTCACTGTTTTGACCAGCACTCACCTCTCCCTATTTTTGACACAAATTTTCATACATTTGCATAGATGGCGGATGAAGGAAGGCGTGAAGGAAGGACCAAGGGCGGCTTTGACATGGGGGCTGGGTCCAGCAATCCACGTCCTCCGCGTACAAAGCAGCTAGCCCGTCGTGGAGGCAGGACAGATCGGCAGTCTTCCCGCGACGCCGAGCTGATTGAGCAGGCGGGCAGGACCATTCTAGATGGTGCTTGCCCCGACACTCCCGTTGATCTCACCATGTTTGATGGTGCATACCTGGAGTGGGATCAGCATGATCACTTTGTGCGTGCTCCGGTTGAGAATTGGCAGAGGCGCAAGATCAGTTATGCAAATCAGTTCAGGGCTGTGCAGGAGCAGATGCAGGTCAACCCTTATGCAAGGCGTAAGGATGTTGAGCTTGACTACAAGTTTTGGTCTGTCTTTTCAGTCTGATTTCTATGAGTCGGTTCTTTTTGCCACCAAGAAGTCCAAGATTGTCCCTATGAGATACATTGATTGGGAGCACTTGGCTGGCAAGAATAATAGAGTGTGCAACCAAGTCATTGCTTTCTGCAAGAATAGAGGGATCTATGACTTGATGGGTTTCAGGTACGATTGGAACACAGAGATTCTTTATCAGTTCCTAGCTACCTGCTACTTTGACAGAAAGGATGATGAGTTGCACTGGATGATTGACATTCATCATTGCCGAGTGGATTTCACTACCTTTGCTCGGATTCTCAATTTTGGTGAGTGGGACAGGGATGCTTATGATCTACTATGATGAGCGAGCACTCACTGACAGCGAGTTGGCCCATCTTTATGATCATCCTGATCAGGCAGACGGTTTGGTGAAGGGACTGAAGAGTCAGTATTACATTCTGAACAATCTATTTCGCCAGACTCTTCATCCCAAGGTTGGATCAGCTTCCAACCTCTATGGGACAACAAGGAACATGCTTACCAGGACACAGCCAGGTAGTGGGTCTTTCTCAATATCTCGCTTCCATTGGCGTGAGTTGATTATCACTTCTGAGGATGGTAGGAAGGCCCTCCCATATGCACCATATCTGATGTTTATGATTATGCATGTGTCTGGCACTATATTCAAGAAGGATGTGTCCCATGAGCCATTTTAGGGTTGACAAGACTCACCACTCAGGCAGTTGGTGAGAGCAGGGCAGCCACTCGGTCTTCCAGCAGGAGGGCTGCCCCCGTCTTAGATATTCCGAGTTCCTCCCGTTCTGGCCCCCGGCAGGCTCCCAAGAAGAAGAGCCGTCTCTCCCGCATGCTTCAGAGGATCTTTGGAGCTTGTGTGCATGCTTCTGACTCTGCATACAAAGCTCGCTTGGAAAACAGGGAGATTCGTGAGCACTTGGGGCTGCGACAAATTGACCCTCCTACTCCTCCTAGAGTTTAGTGAGATGTCTGGTTCAGACATGGAGGACGTCGATTGGGACCAGCTAGCACGTGAGGAGGAGCAGGACCGTCCAGGCCCGTTGTTCCGCGGCGTTCGCTTCACCGCCACCACTCACCGCCAGGGACGTGCTGTTGTCGTGTCCGACAACGAGGAGGAAGAAGAAGAAGACGACGACGACGACCAGGAGGAGGCTAGTGAGGATGATGACGAGTAGTTGTACTTCATTTTTCTCTCTTTTCTTCCTTTTTGGTGCTTGTTGCCAAAGGGGGAGAAGGGGATTAGAGAGAGATACAACTATTTTTTTCATCATTTTTACTAGTGTTCAGCAGCGTGCAGCTTGTGAGCGTGTTGTGTATCTTTGAGAGCTACGAGTTGTAGATCTGAGAGTGTTTCTCAAACTCATTTGATTGTAATAAGTACTCTTTTGCACTCTATTTTATTTGGTTATGAACCTTAGTACTTTAATTGAGAACCAGCCTGTGTTTGTGCGTAAACTAGATTTATATTACATGTGATCTATGTAGGTGCTTTGCTTCAGCGCAGTTGCTGTCTGCAGGCAGAGCGGCAGTGCCGGCCTCAGAGCGGCATTGCTGCTCTACCAGGCAACACCAACTATCTCTGATTGTCTCATATGTCATTCGCATCATGATTATATTCTTGACACTGTGTGCTGCACCCCACAGAGAGCATGGATGTAGGGGGAGACCCTATTTCACTCTAATGTCTGACACTTAGCCTTTTATGCTAAGATTGGAAATTCAAATTCTATTCACACATTCAGGGGGGGACTCTATATTGAAAATCTCATTTAAATCTTATTGTATATTATCTTTTACCTCTCTAATCGGGTTGTCATCAATCACCAAAAAAGGAGAGATTACAAGTGCAATCAAGCCCTAAAGTGGGTTTTGGTGATAATGACCACGCGATTAGAAAGGCCAATGAGATTTACCGGGATGATGGACAGGCAAAAGCATTAGGAGGATGTATTCTTATGCAGGTGGACCCCTAACGACTAAAGGATGCGGCATCCGGCCCAAAGGAGGTTTAAATTCGTTTTTATTTTGAATTTGAGTATAGAAAAGCCGTACTATTAAGGGGGATGTAGAAGACAGGTTTGAAAGTGTGACCAAGTGCAAATCTTTACACCAATCATCCCCTTTTCCTATGTCAAAGCTAGCCACAAAAACTCAGATCATTCTACTCTACTTTGACATCGCGGCACTGTTGGCCCTAGGCCCGGCACTGCCGGCCAGAGCGGCACTGCCGCTCCTAGCGCGGCACTGCCGCAACTTTTTCTGACCGTTAGACTCGAGGGGCTTCTTAGCCGCCCTCCTGTCGCCCCCAACGGTCATCTTGGCTATTTGCTCAGTTCTCAGACCATAGAAGCCTCTCTCTTGCTCTCTCTCTCTCACCCCCAACAAGCTCCCCACTCTCCATTTTGAATCCAAGTTTGAATCTATAAGAGTGTGAGCTGAATCTTAGTAAGAACAAGCTTTTTCCCATTGATTTTCAACTTCCTCAAGCACTTGGTTCATGTTCAAGCCGGTGGTTTGCATTTGTTACTCTTGGTGCTTGCTCCTAGCCGGCTAGAGTGTCGCCCTGGTGAGCTTGCCAACCTTGTGGCAGCTCCGGGAGGTTTGTAATCACCCTCACAAGCTAGTGAAATCACCCCTCTTTTCAAGAGTTAACTCTCTTGATTTGAAAATGAGGATTGGGCTTTGTGAACCCAAGTTTCCTTTGTGGAACCTCATGAACGTGGAGTAGGCAAGCCTTGGTGGCGAGCTGAATCACGGGATAAATCTTGTGTCATTTGTGTTGGTTCATTTGCTCTCTACTTGTTGAGTTCTTTGATTTCTAGGGTTTGGTCCCGATCTACTTTTTGGTGAAGTGCTAGCTGTGAAGGAGTGGTGTTCTAGGCTCTACACAACCCAGGGAACATCAGTAATTACCCGATCTAAATTTCATTGGTTAAATTTTGAATTATATAGAAGTTGCTCTGCGAGGTCCAGCACTGCCGCTCTTGGAGCAGCAGTGCTGGGCAGCCCGGCAGTGCCGCTCCCAGGCCGGCACTGCCGCGCTTGTTACTAATCTTTGTTTGCGAAGATTTTTCACAGGCCTATTCAACCCCCCTTCTAGGTCAGTTAGTGATCCTACAGCAGCGCGAGGACGGCAAGGAGCAGCGACGAGTCCCCAGCATGGTCGGAAACGGTGTCCGACCAGTGCGAGGACGGCGAGGAGCGGCGATGAGTCCCCAGCGTGGTCGGAGACGGAGTCCGAGCAACGCGAGGACGACGAGGAGCAGCGACGAGTCCCCAGCGTAGTCGGAGACGGTGTCCGAGCAGCGCGAGGATGGTGAGGAGCGACGGCAAGTGGCGACGAGTCCCAGCGTGGCCGGAGAGGTGTCCAGCGCGAGGACGGCGAGGAGCGACGGCGACGAGTCCCGAGCGTGGTCGGAGATGGTGTCCGAGCAGCGCGAGTATGGCTAGGAGCGATGACAGTTCAGCGATGAGTCCCCAGTGTGGTCGGAGACGGTGTCCGAGCAGCGAGAGGACGACGAGGAGCGACGGAAGTCCGGCGAAGAGTTCCTGCAAAATAAATATACAAAGGGTAGTACATGATGTTTAAATTTGGGAGTGGATCTTTATGCTTGCAGAGAAAAATCTTCAATGTGTGCCCGAACATGGTCGGGGCTTATGTAGAGTCGGCGGTAACTGCCCCCGCGTGGTTGGGGCTTACATAAAGTCGGCGATAACTGCCCGAACATGGTCGGGGCTTATGTCCGTTTCGTATTCTTGTTAGGTCATATAATTTTCCCTACTAGTTAGCCTGTTATGTTTAAGCAACTGAATCCCCGGCGTATGGTTCAAAGGTTGCATTGAGGTGACCATGTGCGTCTTATAGGGTGTACACAGGTTTTATGGATTAAGATGTGTGCTACCAAGGTAATTTAGCAACCGTTAAGAGAAGAAGGTGAATAGACAGTAGCATGTGGTCGGCGAAGAATCATGGAGATAATCTTGGCGATGATGTCCGGAAATATATAGAGGTCAAAGAATATGTAGAAAAATATTAAAAAATATGACTTACCTTGATTCTCGTGAGATGGCTCGCTATGGCTCACTGGATGGCTCGCCATGGCTTGCTAGACGACTCCGGGTTTGCTGTTGTGGCTTCGACGAAAGCAGCATGACCCCTGACTGGCTTCTGGAGATTGAGCGCTACTGTAGGCCTTCGGATTGTACGTGCATGTATACGTCGTGTATTTGATTGCATGGTCATGCTGGATGTGATTCGTGCCGCCGCCGATGGGCGAGCGGCAATGAGTATTGCTGTGGCCGCATGGTCATGTAGATGCATCTTCATATATGGTCTCTGGTATGGTCTTGTAGATCGATATGTATACCATGCATAGGTGTACACGGTCCTTGACCTCATGGGGCAGCCGAGATCCGGTATGCGCGGCGTTGTCGGTTGGGCGAGAAGGCGATGAATCCACGTCCGATGTCGAGCATGGGATCGGGTCCGATCTGCAAGGGCTAAGCTGCTGCTTCGTACGCCGCTGCGAGGATGATCGATACATCGACCCAAATCATCACGCCATGACGCGTTGCCGAAGAATCTCCGCCACAGCAAACTGAGTCGTTGCCAATGATGTTGACGGAGAAGATTTTCATCTAGTTCGCCGCCGCCGGATGCCGTTGTCGCGACGACAACGAAAAAATCACCATTTTGCCCGTCATGGATTCAGAGTGCACACCTCCTACCTGGCGCGCCACTGTCGACGAGATCTCGCCGGCAGTCTACCGAGGGGTATGGGTATGCCCACGGTAGTATATGAGTCGGTAAAGGTTCGCTTGAGACGGGCAAGCATAACACAAAGAGCGTAGGACACACGATTTAGACAGGTTCAGGCCATCGCGAGGTGTAATACCCTACGTCCTTTGTTCTGTGGATTGTATTGCTATGAGTTGATGTGAGGGGTGATCACTGCCCCTCCTTATAGTAGTCTGAAAGGACAAGGTTACAAGTAAAGTATCCAAGTTGGTACAATAACTGAGTGTGTGAGGGTGCTGGCGACGGCGGCTTGGAGCACTAGGGTTTGGAGGGAGGTGTGTGAGCAGGCCGCTAGGTGGGCCGAGCAGGGTGACCTAGTGCGCGTGTGGGCCGGGGAGGTGGAGCGCTGCAGCTGGGCTGTGCGCGAGGAGAGGAAATGGGCTGCCGCGCCACTTGGTGGCTGGCGGTTTGGCCTGCTGAGAGGGAAGGAAGAGGTAGTGAGCGGCCGAGAGAAGGAGATTTTCTCTTTCTAATTTTTGGTCTCGTAGCGTTTGGATTTTTCCAATTGTGTCTTATAATAGATATAGAGATGGAAACAAAAGGGGTTCACTATGAAAAAGAGAAAAAGGACTTTCTTCGTTCTCAGAAATTGATTCACAGAAATTAGGAGACAGGTTTGGAAAGGAAATTTGAGATGAAAAATAAAAGTGACTCGGAAAGAAAAGGAAAAGAGATTTTCCTTTCTATGCACTCTGGGTTTCATGAAGGATTCAAAAGAGATGGGGAAAGAAAAGGGATTCTTCCTTTTATTGATGTACAAGGACATTCGAAGGAGACGAGTAGAGGTTTGGGGATATCCCATTATGATGTAGGAATTCAAAGGGAGATTCTGACTCCAAGTAACATAGGAGAGACTCGGATGGAGATTTGTGAGGGCTCGAAGAGGTCGGAGATGGTTCATAAAAAAGATATAGTGGGGAGTTGCTACGTACTCTTAACTTTCATGAGAGAAGGATTTAAGTGAATCTCGAGGGTAAAGAAACACGAGGAATTTGGGAGGAGTTTGCTACGGACTCGTGCTTTCCGACGCAAAACCCTAGACCTACTAAGGAACTCTGACAACTCCTATAAACAATTCTATATGAATGCAACGATTTGTTAGTTGGTTAGTCTCGATTTCGATCAGATCTACATGCTGCACATATACATGCAAGAAAAAAAAAAAGCTCGGATTTTTTTGTTACTTGAAAACCCAGTTGTTACAGTAGGCGGTGGCGCCACCGCGATGAAGCACGAAGAGACTAGTGTCGGCGCGAGATTTGAGGAAGCCAAGGGTGGTGACGTAGTTGACGAAGAGAAGGAACCATTGCTGCGGCACTTGACGAAGGCTGTAGAGTGATCGGGAGAGGAGGCAGACGGCGTTCGGGTGAGCTGGGTCCTCGAATCCCGTCGGTTGACTGCAGTACACGGTTTCCTAGAGGTTCCCGTGCAAGAACGCGTTGGACACATCCAGCTGATGTGCCGGCCACCGCTTGGACGCCACAAGAGTGAATACCGTCTGAATGGTTGCCGGTTTGACCACCGGCGAGAAGTTCTACAGAATGAGGAAGGAGCGAGCGCTGAGAAAGGTGTGGGGTGGGTACTTGGCTGTGATGACTGGCTTGAGGTGGCGGTATCGGATATTAAGACCGCGAAGGAGATTAAGAACTTGGTTAGGTTCAGAAACTGGATGACCAATGTCGCGGAGCTGATCTGCAAGACATTTCAGCTTGACACAGAAGTCATTAATGGAAAGATCACCTTGGCACGTGCTGCGGAACTCAGCTTCAGAGATAAATGGCGCGTTGAAGTTCGTTTTCGAGGAAGATGCCCTCGACGGAGGACCACAACAAGAAGGCGTTGAGGTGTGGCTTGTGGACGATGTCGAAGACCGATTTAGAGATCGTGGTAAGGATCCAGTTGACGATGCACGAATCGACAAGCTGCCACTCGCCATCGCGTTCATCCGTCGGCGTGGGAGCACGAACGTGCGCCAGAAGGCCGAACTTGCCGAGGACTGAATCGAAGAAGCATTTCCACTGAGAGTAATTCCCCTCGTCGAGATCGAGGGTGACAGGAACATGCGAGCGGATGTTGATGGTTTGGATAGTGGCGGCGATGGCAGGTGGTGGTGGATCGAGATCGGAGGAGTAGGCTTTGGAGGAGGTCACAGTACATGACAGCTTTGGGCTCAGTTGGTGATGCCGGCCTAGTGGTGTATGTGCGGACGCGTAGGCAGGCAAGCGTCGCGGCATGCCGCTCCTGGACGAGCGGAGTTCGTTGGGCAGCAACGATCGTAGAGGGTCTTCCGCTAACAAGGTCACAAGTGACCCCGGGCCCATCGCCGGATCGCTGGAGTTGCAAGAGTCTGGGTGGGAGTTGAGGGCGAGCTCGACGTGAAGCTGACGAGCTGGACGCCCTGAGCGTCGGTTTCCACCAGCTGGTCGCACGCACTGGCGTCGTGGCCACGCTCGGCACCAGCCGCTCGTCCTTCGTCGCGCTCCGGGCTAACATGGACGTGCTGTCCATCCAGGTACGTGCGTGCGTAGTCTATGTACCACTCTTCGCCTCTTCCGAGCCGGAGGACCAGCGTGGCTTCGGGCAATGACGGCAGAGGTAGGGGGTGGAGCGACGCCTAGCTAACTCCATGCCTGCTGCAGCTGCTTGATGGACGCCCCTATGTTGTTTGATGAAATGCCCATTCAGAATGTCCTGACTTGGAAGTCACTGTTTCCTCTACCTGTGTCTGATGATGGATGGATGATGGTACGTATAGTACAAAAGATGTTACCAGCCCTCTTTTTCATTTGACTACAAGTATTGTAATAATACTGAATATATCATGGCTAAGAAACTTCTTGAGCATGGATATGACTACAGTGAAATTAAAAAAAGATAAGCATTGATTGGATTTGAATTGAACATGCTCCTAGCAGGTTTATTTGTAGAGGAACATTGAGTTAGCTTATAAATTTCTATCCACAGTGTACACAGCATTCAGCTATTGCGTCTGGTGTCATTGAACAGAAGATTAAATCGCTTAGTCGAGCTGCAAGTTATGGTTTGGGTAGAGTTGACAGCAACACATCAGGTGCTACAATGAATCTATTGAGCTCTTCGAACAAGTGTTTGACTATATGTCATTGTCAAAGCTTTTCTCCTCCAATACAAGAGCTCTCTTCAATGCAGGTGTAGATTTGTGGGATTATTGTGCCATTGAGGTTGTCAATCTTGCCTAGAAGCTTTCAGCTAATTTAGAAGCTTGCAAATTGCCTCCTTGGCAACTCATTGTCTTCCTGAGATTTTTTGCAAATCCGAAGAATATTTCATCAGTTTATTTATTTGGTTAGTTTCTTCATAGAAGATCACAACCCGACTTGGCCTTTGCTGCAGCAAGGTGGTCATTGGGGCGGTGGCAGCAGGGATCAGCTCATAGGGGATCAGGGTATCCACTGCTCCTTGCTTTTTGTGTTCTACTTTCACACTTGCTTTTTCTCAATCTATGCTTGATCACTAGAAGATATTTTTTTGGTTGTTTCATTTGCAATGTGCCATAGCATTAGCAAGGACATGAGGAGCTTGAAGCATAGCGTTAGCAAGGACATGAGGAGCTTGAAGCAGCCAGCTTACAGGAACATGAAGAATTCACAAAGTGAAAAATATCGCGAAGAGTGAACTGCGGAGATATTAGATAGATACATTGTATTTCTCCTTCGTTGCAAGCTTTAATTCTTGATGATACTTGCAGGGAGGCCAATGGGACTCTGAGGAGCTCTGCTCACTCTGAACAGCAATCAAAACCCTTGAGATGTACTTTTGAGCTATTAATTTTTCTACAGTTTAAGTGACAATTTTAGTTTATTTTTGCATGATGTTAATTCTCTATATATTCTTTGTTGTCATACAAAGACCTGTGTATATCTTCGCTATATTTTAATATCACTATTGTCATGCAACTAATTTTTCTCTGCAATTGTTGCTGATGCTCCTTTTATTGTACAGTACAGATTTAAATCTTTTCTATCAGTAACATGATTATTCCTTCCCTTCATACTAAGTTATCTCCTGCGTCACAAGTTCAAGTTCTCAAAGTACTACCTTGCTATGGTTGACAGAAACTGAACATATATAACAGAAAAGAACTATATTTCATTAAGACCTGAAACAAAGCAAAGCTGTGTGACTGCAAGTCTTCAGTGCAAAATCGCTTACCACCATTTAAAGCATAGGAAACTGGAATGTCTCTTTTGGGATAATATAAGAAGATGCACAGAAACATTATTATGTTTACTCAACTCCATCTAGGTTAATAACTGAAATCAAATTGCAGCCTATCGTGCTGTCGCGACTGAGACAGCTGGGCGGCTGATTCCTATGGCCTTCCTGGAGATGATCAAGGAGGACTTCAACAAGAGATATGCAGGGGCCAAAGCAGCAACAGCTGCAACCAACAGTCTCACCAGATATTTCGGGTAACCATTCTCATTCTTTGTCTGCAACAACAATAATTTTTTCAGACTGTCAGATGCATTTTCCAATACTGTACACTACCTTTTTTTTATTCCTCACTATGGGCATGCGTGGGGACTGGCAATACAGGCCGAAACTTAGAGACTAGATGCAGTACTGTATGGATCACCCAATGGAGGTGAGTAAGCGGTCCACAAAGTGAAGGCTCAGGTCGATCAAGTTTAATGCATTATGATGGAAAACAGTGACAACAGATCGATGGGCTTGTCACAAGGATAGAGCAGCTTCACGATGATGTCTCTGTTTCTTGCAAGTTTCTGTTTATATCGTAATAGCCAAGTATGTCTTCGGTAACTTGCCAGTGTCAGACAGAGAGAAGAACTGAAACAGAACATTGGCTCCTCTGAACCAGGAACATGGTGGTGCTATATCAAAATCTAGCTCAGTTTGAGCAAGACTTCAGGGAGTGTTGATGCTTTCCTCATGTTCATGGCCAAGAAGCTCCCTAGTGGTCTCCTGGTATTTTCCTACCTTTCATTAGTGTGAGATCCTGATGATATTAAGCATGACTTGTACATTTATTTAAACTGAAATATTTATTCGCAATCACTATCCATATTTTTAGACAGGTCATTAAACTCCATCTTTTTGTTGTAGTTGCAATACTCTGAAAGAAGTGGCAGGCACATTACAAAAGTGGTTTCCTACTGTGATTTTCATAGGTAACATTTTCTTTGTCCGCTACCATTTGAGTTCCTGTAGCTTGATTCGTTTCAAGCTTTTTGATGTGTAATCACCGACAACAGCGTCCTGAACTGTTGGCCTTTCTTAGCTAATATTAGTATATTACATATGCCAAAAATCAAATGAAAATTTAGCTTATTGTCTGACCAATCGATTAACAAGGTTTCACTTTTAGAACTTGAGCTATAGTGAATCTTATTACGTGGAACTAAGCATTTTGATTTGAGTTTTTTTTTTTTTCCTCAGGATTTCTTGCACATTGACCCGAGTGCATGTTGCGGTTTAGCTCAGGACATGCAAAATGGGAGCCTCCACGAGCTGATGGCTAGAGCATGTTGCGGTTCAGCTATGGACTCTCAATACTTATCTTGGAGTCCTGAACTAGGATTGTTTGTATGAGAAGTCTGCACGGGACACCCGCTTGGTTTGTTATTTTATTTGGTTTAGCTGGGCAGCTTACTAACCTAGAATTTATTTTAGTGAGTCACTCTCAGGTATGAATTACGTGCATATGTTACAGCATTGGAGGATGAATTTATTAATTCCAAAGCACTGATATCTGTAGTTAACTTGTATGCTATGCAGCTCAGCCCTGTATGCAACGCATCTCTTGAGTTTGTTCTCTTGATCCCTATACTGTAGCCAGTGATTCTTGTAAGATAGACATAAATCAGTGTCATTGTTATATTATTGTTTCATTGTTTTCATGTGCATCACTGAAATGATACCATGGCGTTAGCACGGGCACTATATAGCTACAAAAGTTGCACTAGCGACCATAGAGCTGTATTGCTCGCCTGCACCCACAGGTGACCCTCCTGGACGATCCGCTGACGCAACGAGGTAGGTTGTACCAAGCAGTTCGAGCAAGTGTTATCATCTAGCTGTTGGATGGATAGTAGCTTCCTCCACTAAGCCGGTCAATAATGACCTGTACAGAGGGCCTTTCTTTTGGATTTGAGCTCACACAAGTTAACCCAACATCGATGCATCTTTTAACTTGTTGGAGGCAGATTGCTTCTAAGCCTGGGTACTTGGATGCTATCTGTGGCATTTTTGTCCAATTTTTACGTACCTGCATAATAGTTTCAGTAAGAACTTAAATTGTACCATTTGAATTACACAATTTAATACTCTTCATCAAAACAAGGCTCTTGAGGTTCAAATAATCAAATTTGTTCCCTTACATTGTCGATAAGGTTGTTAGATGAGATGTCTTCGGTGTTAGAATCGATTTTTAGCCCAGTTACTATCTCGACTATTAGAATACCCAGACTGAAAATGTCTGATTTAGTTGACACTTCACCTCTGTAATAATACTCCGGAGCCATATATCCTCTGTATCACATGAAACCGGTGACTAATGTTTGCAACAGCACAGGTGGCTTACGCACATTTGATCATGAAGAAATTCACAGAGCATGTTTTACTAATTTGCACAAAGCTTACCTTGATCCCAAAACATTTGAAGTGATTGTATGAGTTTGCTCTTCACCAAAGAGCCTTGATAAACCAAAATCGGCAATTTTTGGCATTAAATTATCATCCAACAATATGTTGCTAGGTTTGAGATCCATATGAATTATGGGCCTTTGCAGTCCATGTAAGAATCGTAAACCCCGACAAATCCCCAGTATTATTTTGAAGCTCATGTTCCAATTAAGTTCATCAGAATCACCTATACGACATGAGTACACAAAAACTGTCAGCCAGAAACAAGAAAAGTGTTATGTCTCTGTATGCCAAAAAATTACATTCTAGACCTAGCCCTAAAATTTGCTTGTGTACGTGAGTCTTTGTAGACTATATTTTTTCTCTTTTTAAATATTAATAAAATAATGCACAACTCTCTCATGAATATACGAGAAAAATAAATAAATACAAACATTATGAACACAAACTTACAAGTTTTTTTTAATCTATACATCTTTCAGATATATGGACATCTTTAGGAAAATTTGAGATGCAATGTGAACTGGTATTATTATAATCGCAAGCCAACTTGCACCATCTTTGTTGATAGACCCAGATAATTTCTAGCGAGATACCTTACTTAAAATTTAACTAACTGCAATGGAATTTAATATTTTGTTAGAAAAAGTGTTCATTCTACTACCCCAAACAATTTACTTAGTCCACAACCCCTTGAACAAATGTTGACTTAATTTACTCTCTCAAACTATTTAAAATAGTCCAATTTATTCCCAGGCGAATCTTCTCAACTTTGTTTCCCATTGCACATTTTGAGTTTTTAGGTTCAAATTTTGCTGGGTGACATTGCATCCTATGTTACAAAAATATATAAAATTATTTTATGATTATTTTCATACGTCAACAGCATATAATACAAGTTTAACCTTGAAAATATAAAAATATATATGAAAACTAATAATGAAAAATGCCTGAATTAATTTTCTCACATAATTTATATTGCATCTATCGCCTTATGAAATTTTATTTTAATAATCAACTTGTAGAGGGAGAAATAGAAAATACAAATTTCATTTGGGAGCATATTAGACTAATCTAATTAGCTTGACGAAGTAAATTGAGTCATCATTTTATTCAGAGGGTTAAACTGACAAAGTGAATTGTTAAGGATAGCAACATGGACCTTTTTTTTTATTATACATAAGGAAGACAAGTTTTTTTTTTTTTTTTTGTCACAGCATCTGCACAAGTTAAATAGATCCGCATATCACTGGTAATGCATAAGTTGATACAATACAACAGTAATGTCATTAAAATCATATAGATTGAGAGCAACTAAGATACCATAAAGATACTTGTCGAGGCTTCCTCTAGGCAAATACTCATAGCAGAGTATCATTTCTCGTGTGTCTGTAAAAACATATTTTCCATTGGATTGCTTCAGTTTCCGCTGTATTTCATAACAATACCCAATTAACTTCACTATGTTAGTATGGTTGACATCGATCAGACTGCGTACTTCATTCTCAAATTGTTTATCCTGATTAATTTGTGAAACTACCGAAAGCCTCTTTACTGCAGCAACTTCTCCACTTTGGAGCACTCCCTGCTTAAGAAATATCATTAGAAAATATTCAGATAGCTTGTTATAAACTGAAGGGCATGAAAGCAAAAACATACCTTATAAACTACCCCAAAAGAACCTCTTCCAATTTCTCGTTCATTGGAGAAGTTCCCTGTGATACCTTCTACAAATTGCAGTTTTGGTTCTCTTGGGAATGCACTTATTGGTTGCAGCTTCTCCATGATTTCAGGTATTGTAGCTTCATCATTTATTTCTGCTTAAACATATTTCATCTTAATCAGGATCATTCATGTTTTTCCTTTAGAGAGTATGACAGAAATACAACTTATCACTATTAGTTGCCAAAACTTCTAGGTTAAATCCTGCACTGGATAAATAATGGTTCTACCTTCCAGTTTAGCAAGTATTGATCCCACAGTTGGTCTGTTCTTTGGATCAATTTCCACGCAGTTTAATCCAAGTTCAATGCATCTTTTTACCTGTTGCAGGTACTTTTCTTCCAGTGTTGGATACTTTGATTTTATATGCGACTTATTCGTCCAATTTTCAGATACCTGTGTGATAATTAGAAAACACACCTCATGAAACTATGAAGAAAAGCGTAACATAAAATTGTTGATAGGGACTAAAATGCTTATACGATTACTTACATTATCAATAAATAATTTCGAAGAAATGTCTTCAGCATTGAGGTCCTTCTCCAATCCTGTCACTATCTCGAGAATAAGAACACCCAAACTGTATATGTCTGACTTCACTGAGACTTCGCCTCTGTAGTTATATTCTGGGGCTATGTATCCTCTAGATCACATTAAGATAAAACTACAAATGTAACTTTCAAGAAAATAGAAACAAATAAAAACTAGGAAGTTAAGTTTATCTTACATCCATCCCACCACGTTGTGGGTGAGAATCCTGGTTTGTTCTTCGCCGAACAATCTGGACAAGCCAAAATCTACAATTTTGGGCACCATATTATCATCCAACAATATATTGCTCGGTCTGAGGTTTAAGTGTACGATGGCCTCACTTCGCTCCTCATGTAGAAAATGTAAGCCACTGCATATCCCTATTATTATTTTGAAGCGCATGGGCCAATCAAGTCGGGAGGATTCACCTGAAGAATTATAAAAAGGAAGAAGGGGTTATAATGCTTGAGAAACAAGAGCCTCTCAGAGCTCAATTTCTTGTTCCGCATTACTAGTCTTGGAAGATATAAGCAGCTCCTGCAATTCGATACTTAAACAGTCCAACAATGAAACAGTGAAATAAATTATGCAGAGACTGAGTTACAGTACCATAGATATAGTTGTCAAGGCTTCCATTAGAGAGATACTCATAGCAGAGAAACTTTTCCGGGACATTTGAGTGGTAGCAAGAACCAAGTAGCTTGAACCAAGTAGCAAGAACCAATTTCTTTTCTGCGTGGTAGCAAGAACCAAGTAGCTTGACGATATTTTTGTGCTCCAGCATCAGGAGATTGCCAACCTCATTCTGAAACCGTCTATCATGAATTCCTGTTGTTCGCACAAGCTTCTTCACAGCAACCTGTTGTCCACTTTGAAGTATGCCCTGTTACAGTTCTCCTTTTAGTATGCTATTGAACCTGTGTATCCATTGTTGATATGAAACTTGAGACAGAACCGTACCTTGTAAACCACACCGAATCCATCACGTCCGACCTCTCGTTCACTTGAGAAGTCTTCTGTGATGTGTTTTAGAAATTCTAGTGGTGGTCCCCTTGGAAATGCACTTGAAAGTTGTGAGTTCTGCATTCTATTTGTGCGCTGGAATCACCCTTCACAAACCAGAAGCAGAGTTCACCTGCACATGAGACAATGACGAAGTCACATCCTTCTGGCAGGTCAGTGGAATCTTTATGCCTAAAATCCTGATTCGAATAACCATTTATTTGGTACCACTCAAGGAGCAGGAACCGCCATTTTAACCCTTCTTGGGGGATTCCATCCACAAACACAAAGTTTATGGCTGACCGATATTGCTCATCATCATTTAGCTATTGCATTTATTTTTATCATTGCCGGTCATATGTATCAAACTAACTTCGGAATTGGACACAGCATCAAAGATCTTTTAGAAGCACATACTCCTCCAGGGGTCGATTAGGACGTGGGCATAAAGTCCTTTATGGTACAATCAATAATTGGATTCATTTTCAATTAGGTCTAGCTTACAGCAAACAGGTAAAGTATTTTTGTGGTTCTTAAAGAAGGAGGTGATTTTAACGAAAGATAATCTAACACGGTGTAACTGGAATGGTGATACGCGGTGCAGTTTCTGCCATTCTACGGAAAACTATTTATCACCTCTTCTTTAAATGTTTTTATGCTAGATTTTTGTAGCGTGCTGTACATTTATTGTTGGGTTTATTACCTCCTCGTAATGTTGCGGACCTATTTAATAATTGGTAAAAGATGGGTGGTAGCAAACAAGATTGACTGTTGTTAACGGCAACATCTGCGTTGTGTTGGACGGTTTAGATAACACGAAACGAAGTGGTTTTTGACAAGTGTCGACCGAAGCCTTTTTTGCAGGTGCTTTTCAGGGGAACTCACTGGCTCCGTCAATGGGCAAAACTGCAGTAGCGTGAAGATTCTTGGGATCAGCTAACCTTTGTTGGCGAATATTTAGAGAATTCGGCGCTGCACCTTTTTAGTTCCAATGGATGGCTGTCACCTAGGTTCATCGGTCCTACTTAGTCGAGACTTTGGTCGTTTCATGTGTTCATTTTTTTTGGTGTACGTTGGTTACTCTTGTGAGCTGTTTGCTTGCAAGTACTTTGTAATATTGGCCTGATTCTACCGTTCGGTAGATGAAGCCGGATAGTTTCTATCCTTTATGTAAAAAAAAAGGTATATGGCCTGTCCTTTCAACCTACTCCGTAATTGATAATGTCTTTGGCATACATGGTTCGATATTGATGAAAAAGTCAAGTTTATGAAATCTACGATTTTGTGGAAAAAAGTTGCAGATAATATAATTGCTTGCCAGTTCATGGAATGCTCTTTCCAGGAAGAAGAACATGATTGTTGGAAAAACCTAAAACAAAGGTACCGACTCTCCTGCCTACTCCCCCAAAACAGGTTGACCAGCAGTTTCTTAAAAGAGATCCGATGAAAGAACATTTCTCAAGTAAAAGGTAATTTCTCAAACGAAAGAATATTGCATCAGCACAGACCTGGAGAACACACGCAGAGATGCTGGATTTTGTGAAACCAGTCGCAGAACAGCTGAGAAGAGGTTGAAACGATGAGTTGAAGATCTTGTATAAGCGATTCAGAACTGCAGAGCAGCTGCAACACTGAATCGAAACATTGCATTAGCACAAACCTGGAGAACACCCGCAGAGATGCTGGGCAGGGCGAACAAGTTGACTTGACTTGTGCCCGAGATGGAGATGACAAAGATGGGTATAGGACGGGAGAAGGCTCAGAAGCGTGATGGTGTGGCTTTAGCAGCTCAATCCTGCTAAATGTTCCATCATGTTTAACCCCAAAGGTAAGCAAGTGGAAGTAGCAAACTTTCTGGATGTCCAAACGACGGCTTTTGATGCTAAATACCTAGGCCTGCCGACGGCCAGGGGGAAACTAAAGAAGAATAAGTTCCAATCAATCAAAGAGAAATTAAGTAAGCGTCTAACGGATTATTCGGTGCTGATTTACCTTATGAGTGTGTTCCAACTTCCTCTAACGCTTTGTGATGAGCTAACAGGGCTGATCCGGGAGTTCTGGTGGGGAACGGAAAAAGGTAAAAGGAAGATGGCATGGCTCGCATGGGACAAAATGATTATGAAGAAGTGTGGCGGTGGTCTTGGCTTTAAGGACCTGCGCCTTTTTAATATAGCACTGCCTGCCAAACAAGCTTGGCGTCTTATTGATTCTCCGGAAAGTCTGTGCAAGACTTATGAAGGCGAGATATTTCCCAAGAGGACATTTGCTGGATACCGCATTTTGTTCAAACCCTTTGCAAACTTGGCAGGCGATCTCGCATGGATTAGACCTGCTTAAGAAAGGGATCATCTGGCGAGTGGGCGATGGGAAACAAATTCGCATTTGGAGAGACCCCTGGATTCCGAGGGAATATACTCACACCGGGTGTCAACACCGAAAGGAAGGAATAGGTTTCACTGGGTGGCAGGCTTACTGGACGCGGAAGGTGCAGATTGGGATTACCAGAGAATTTCAGGTATTTTTAATCCAGCGGACCAGGAAGCAATTACAAGGCTCAGATTAGCGCCTAGGAGAACTGAAGACTTTGTTGCCTGGCAACCTGAAAAGTCTGGTAAATTTTCAGTCCGAAGTGCTTATAATATTGCATTAATGGAAAGGCTGAGAGAGAATGCTCAAAGCTTTTTGAAAAAAAAAAAGAATGCTCAAAGCTCAAGTGCATTTCCGGATGGGGAACCAAAGATATTGGAATAACGTTTGGAACTCCCAAGTGCCACCAAAAGCAGTGGCGGATCCAGGATTCTAATCTTGGTATTTTCACAAGCGAAAAAATCCAATGCACAACAGCAAATGTTTCAAATATAGTAAATAATAGTATTTTTATGATAACGAAAGTCATAAAAACAGTAAAATAATCGAATAACAACTTGTTCGTATTTAAGACAGGAATGAAACAAACTAATAAGTAGCAAAAAGAACTTATAAAATACTCCTCTCCGTTTCAAATTATAATTCATTTGAGCCTAAATTTGACCACTCGTCTTATTCAAAAAATTTATACAAATATAGTCAAATCAAGATATTTCATTACTAAAACAAGCCACAACAAAAGAAGTGGTATTTTGCACATATTTTAGAATAAGACGAGTGGTCAAACTTAAGATAAAAAAATCAAACAAACTATAATTTAAAACGGAGTGAGTACTAGGCTGCCTGCAGTCAGCAGCCAGTCGCCAGCAGCCAGTCCACCAGCAACCACCGGGCGGCAGCAGCCAGCAGCGTCGTGCACCCTGTGCCCGCCAGGTAGCAGCCAACAGCGCCGGCGCCGTCCTCCCACGTGCGCGACTGCACGTGGCCATGTCCCGCTGCCTCCGCCCGTCGCCCGTCGCCTGCGTGGCTCTCGGTGGCTCTGGGCTCCCCTGCTCCGCTCCTGGCCGCCCGGCAACCCGGCTCGCTGCTAGCCCGTCCGGCCGTCCCAAGCGCCGCGCCGCTAAAAAGGATCGTTTTTGGTGTTCGTGCCAATAGTTCGACTAGTACGTATAACATTTACATCTCTAAATAAATTTGTTAAAAACTAGACTTAAAGATCCATTTAGTGATACTAATTGTGTATTATAAATGTTAATAGTTTTTTATATAAATTTAGTCAAAGATATTTCTTGGAAAACGAGAACAATACTTTTTTTAAGGAACCGAGGGAGAGGGAGTAGCTGGTTAGGGTTAGGGATTGAGGTTGGCTGGATTGAGACCGGGACGGCCGAAGGCGACACAGCCAGCGGCATGTGCACACAGTTCTTTTTTTGAAAAATTATACACCCATGTGCTCTGTAGTCTGTACCCTCATTCGCAAGTCTCGTCAGTAGGGATGCAAGTCCCATCTTTCTTGGTCATTGGGTCGACCCAAAATTTGATAAAAAAAAATAATGACATGCTATGTACTAATTAGTTTGGATAAGAAAATAAACTAAAATGATCGACCCACGAAACATCAATGGGTACCCACTTACTTATCAGAATAATGCAGGGTCCAGGTAATTCATCTTGGAGCAAACAGCTGTTTCATATTGATTGGTTGTCCGCACCTGACTCGTAAGAATGCACCAGAGGAAGACGAGAATACACCAGAGGACCCCGATGGACTTTAGACCTCTGAGTGTTGGATTGGATTTCGATTGGGCCCATCTTTTAATGGAATTGATATCTTAATTAGGTACACAGCTTGGGGTGTATAGAAGAAAACTCACCTCTGTTGGAGCCATATCATTGTGTGGCCATAAGAAAATTTAAAGTGGCGCGTTAGTAGAGTATAAAACTTGAATCGTGGCAGCATTAGTAGAGTATAAAACTTGAACTGGTGCATTAGGATGGTACACTTAGGCCCGTTTAGATGTAAAATTTGTTGGAATTTTGAATGAGGAATCTTTTGTAATAGGTATCCAATTATAACTTAAGCAGGTTTAAAAGATCTGTCTCGTGATTTATATGCAAACTGTGTAAACATACAAAAATTTCATTTATATTTAACGTTTCATGCATACGTCGACATCTTCAATACGACGGGAATCTTGAAAGTCTAGAGTGCATCTGGATAACGAGCGGTTGTTAGTGTCTCGTGGTCGGACAAACGATGACGCGCTGTTCCTGCGTACCAAAACGAATCGTTGGAGCAAAAGCTTTTGCGCACTATGGAGTCTAGGGAATCGTCCTGGAGACCGAAGACCACGACGACAGAAAGCGACACAGACAGCAGCGCGTGCATCCATATACACACAGTTCTTTACAACTCTAGTGGGCACCCATGTGCTCTGTAGTCTATACTCTGATTCCCAAGCTGGAACCCACCATGGATTGCCGGTGACTTTGTCAGAATGCAGGGTCCAGCGGCAACTAATCATTCATCTTGGGCTTGTGCGCTACGCGGTCGCCGCCTCCAGTGTTCGATATCTAAACACACTAGAGCTGCTCTAAACACACCCTCAAAGACGATCCTTGTGCCCCTTGTGTGATTGTGTCCGCAGTTTACTTCTCTTCTCTTCTCTCCTGCCGGGAGCCAGCACCCCCCCGTCTCAATCCACGACGTTGTTCACTATCAGAAGCGTGGGCTCGATCTATCTCCAGCCTTCACGAGGGTACCTCTCGAGAGTTGCAAGACAATTATTCCCGTCATCTATCAGGTTCGATCCTTGATCTTGCAACCATTCCACGCGTACTCGCTGTATTTGTACAATATGCCGTTATTGTTAAGGAAGATCAAAGCTCCATGCTACTGCAGCGGCCATGGGTGATGGGCATGGGTCAGCGGCCATGTATTTGTACTCGCTGTATCAACAATTACAACAGCTTACGGACAATTTTGCTGAGGACTGAAAACTTGGTGCAGGAACATTTATTTGGAGTGATTTACAAGGTAAGACTACGGGCATATATGCTTGGCTAGCTTTTGTATACGAATTTACTGTAAAATGCTTCAAAACAATCTCGCACATGCGCGTTGGTGCTCCATGACCTAAGAATAATTCGTCCGCTAACCTAAGAATACGGATGGACATGATTTCGTGGTGGTGGCGGCTTGCTGGTTGACACTAAGCTGCACGGTTTTCTGTTTTGTTTTGTTTTGTTTTGTTTGCTCCTTTTTTCCTTAGGCTTTGTGCTATTAGGATTGGAGATTTTCTTTGTAATAATTATAGCTATATGCATCTTTTGGATGCAGAGGCTGGAATTAATATATTTCTTTTTCTAAAAAAAAATCATCATACAACACTGCTCTTCCAATCTTCGGTAATTTTTTTTGCCCATTTAAGAGCCTGTTAGGGAAGGCTCTACTCTAAGAAATTATGCCAAAACAAGACAACTCCACAAGCTCCAACTTCCAAAAAAAAAACATCTCCACTCTACCTTTTTCTCGAGCTCCTCAAGGATACTCCGCCAAAACGTGGTCATATCTCCCCATGGAGTTCACCATACCACTTATTACACAATATGACGGTTCCTTTTGTTTTCTTTCTGCCTCCCCAATTGGTTCCCCACCTGGTCCCAAACCCGAATTGCTTCGTGGCCGAAAAAGCCAAGATCCATGGCCACCACCGCTGTCGTAGCGTCCCTGTAAGTGGTCCAGGGTATAGGGAGCCCCTCAGCCGCTGTTGACGCATCGTCACTTTGCGTCCTGCCACAAAGGACCGCGGCTGCCATCGTCGTTTGGGCATCGTCCGCGCACCAGTAGCACCCAACGAAGGAGAGGGCGGCCGTGGCGGTGGCACTGGTCGCACAGGCCATGCAGCCCGGGCTCTCGCCATTGCTCAAGGACTTCCTCCTCAGCATCATCTCTGGCAGGGTCGTGCTTGTTGCCATCGTCGGCACCGTCATCGTCATCTCCAACTTTGACCCCGTTCATGATTTACTCAATCGAGCACACCTATTCAATCCATACACGATCTCTTAAGGAGGAATGCAAGTTCACACCCTGAAAAAAATCATTCCAGGCGTGGGGGCATGTACCTGGACCGCCGCCTCCTGCCGTTCCTCAATGGTGCCACCGCCACGGGGAAGGCCATCGACCAACATGGCATCGAGACCACGGAGCTAACCCATGAGGGGTGCGGCAACCCGGCGCTAGCCCCCAAGGACGCGGCTCGCCGACCTAGGATAGAGAATCAAGATAAGGATGGAAGAGGGGAAGAAGAGAAGAATGGAAGAGGGTGATATTTGGGTCCAACAATCATGAGTAAAATAGACCTTTCACACCCTCTTCTACTATTACTAGAGCTGGAGCCATGTACAATGGCCAAACAGGGGAAGCAACTAAAGATTTGTGGTGGAGCTCCAAGTTGGAGTGGATTTGGTGGAGTGGAGCTCTCCCAAATAAGCCCTAAAACTAATTTTCTAATAATACCCCCCAACTAGCCCTTCTTGTCATGCCAGGCACGACTCGTCGCTGCTGTCACGCCAGCCATGCTGGCGGGTAGGGAGGCGGGGCGGGTGGCATGGCAAGGACAGTCGCACCACTGCATGTAGCGTGACAGCCGTCATGCCAGACGCGCGGGCGCGACGTTGTGTACAGAGCGCTGCGTGGACCTTCGCTCCTCCCCTTCCCTTCACTTTCCTCCCACCTGATGCGAGCTCCATTCTAAGGATCCCATGTCGGCCGGTCCCAAGACCCCGCAAATCCACCTCTAAACCCCCCATCTGACCTCCGATTTGAAGGGGAAACGCGGGACAATCGCACTCGGAGGGTAACTCCTCAATTCTCTCCAGTTGATTTCATGCATTATGAATGTTTTAGGATATTTTAGGGTGGTTAGGGTTTGTAGGTAAAGGCTAAGGATGGTTAGTGGATCGGATTAGTTTTTCATGTGTAGATCATGCAATAGAGTCATGGTAATACCTTCCCAACATGCACATGTACTTGTATGTATGTATGTATTTACCAAAATAAATTGGTGTAGATGTGTAGGGATTAGTAAATGAAGTGTAGATTGTGCTAGGGCGAATGAGTAGATTTTTCATATATTTGCTTTTAGGATGGAGCGTGTAGGCATGTGGATAAATATGTAAGTTGCAGTTATTTACATGTGAGTAGAATATGAAATATGAAATTGCAGGCATGTGGTTGAAATAAAAATGGGATAACATATGGCTATTTTGGATGGTGTTGTAGATGGACCATGTAGTTCATGTATTTTCCAATGGGACAGTAAATGAGGATGCATTGTTTAGTAAGATGACGGAACATTTTGCAAGATTTCAGAACCGCCGTTGTATTCAAAGTTGATTGATCAGGTTAGGTGTTTGATGAAACTTGATTCATTTGATGATAGTGTGCTTAGCCTCCATGGACGGTTTGATATCGGGAACAATAGGGCTCACTATGTGGTAATTGATTGCATTGGAGGAGGAATGGATGTTTCATAAAGAGTTGGTGAAGGAATCGCAAGTATCTTGTGCGCATGTGATTGTAGATATCTGTGAGAATGTAAGTGGTGACATGGGAGTTGGAGTTGATGGATTGAGTGGGGACCTGGACATTGATCCTATGGAGAATTTGACCTAGTAGCATGTCACCCAAGAGGTCCTCTCTCGAGTGTTGACACTTCGTAGCGCAATCACCAGAGACAGGGTGTTAGGCTATCTCTGATAACGGCGCCATAAGTGCCTGAGGGTATTTCTTATGTCTATTGGATAATTCTGCAAGCGCATAGAATATACCGCTGTAGCACTTCACCCAGGAGTATTCCAAGGTATCGTTATTTATTTTATCCCAAGGGAAAGCGGTAGGTAGGAATGTTAATAAAAGATAGATCCTTAAGTCAATTGCAAATTAACGACCAACTAGTGATAGGGGGTAAATCGATATAGAGGAAAGATGATGACACAGAGACAAGACAAGGTTTAAGATAACTAAGGATAACTAGTAGAGTATAGCTAGGTGGGAGGACAACGAGTGAGTATAGGACTCTTATGTTTCTTACTTTACTCTTGTGAACTTGACCTTAACAAATAGATGAAATACCTAGATAGCTACCTTACTTCTTGAGTGTCAGGGATAGTCTGAGACAATAGAGGATATAACCTCTACCCGAAGTGGCTATACTCTTATGGGAGCCTACCTTTTAAGAACTTGCCTAAAACACGTGGTGGGATGCTAAGACTAGACAGAGCTGTCACCACCTGCTAATACCCACAAACAATTCGTGCGACAAGCGGCACTCAAAGGCAAGATTTAGTATAAGCACCACGCTTACACTAATTCTCACTACTCTAGTTGTGTACAAAGCAACTAAAGCACCCTATGACAGGCTATGAACAACACACAATAGCTGGTTACAGGATCACAATCTAGTATAAATCAATTATAAGCTAAGATAAGACACAATAATACTATAATGAATAGTAAAGCACTAAGTAAAGACTCAGTAAAGTAAAGCAAAGATACTATATTGATAAAAGTAAAGTCTTACAGAAGGAAAGGTACAAGAGCTATAGCAGACTCTCCAGCAGACGACTCCGGAGACCCCGAGCTTAGCTCAACTCAACTCTAACTCCCACACTAGACTAATATTACTACGAAAGAGTGAAACTTAACTCTTCCTTGATTCTTGTGTCTCTTGTTGTCTTGAAGAGGATGGTGGTTGCCTCTATTTATAGGGGGAGTGGAGAGGTGCCACGTCAGCGATCCGTGTGCTCCTTGCCTCTACACCCTTGGATGAAACGCCTCAATACCGCCTCAAAATGGACAACGGTGGTGAAACCATCACGTGAAAAACATGCAGGAGGTCGGTGGACCATGGCGGTGACCTAGACCCACCAAGAGGGGTCGGCCAACCCACCTATGATAGGGTGGGCCCACCACCATGGTCCCCACCTGTCATAGAGCATGTCCCTGTGCTAGTTTGGTCTTGATCGTGTCGGTTCACGCCTTGATCCTTGTGCTTTGCTTCTCCACCGTTGAATGGAAACACACTCTGATCCGAAGGTGGAAATGAGCTGAGTGGAGTGTCACGAGGATCGTGCCATGTCACCAGAGCCCTATGGGCCCCATACATGGGTCGACCAACCCATGCATGGGCCCACCTTGAGCTCCCCTCTCTTCTATGTGGTGTTATGCATCGTGTCTTGGATTCTCATGGTCTAGTGTCACCATGTGTGGGTCGGCCGACCCACACTTGTGGCCTCCAGCTGCTCATTTTTGACCTGTTTGATCTTCTCTGCATTCACAAGCTAAGAGTACAAGTGGAACTAGTTATTGGATAAAATATGTTCATGTTATGTTATTCTTCCATCAGAAACCGAGGCTGTTGATGATGTTTTGAGTGTGGATTTTTATGGCTTATACACCGTCAACATCGAGTTGAAGAGGATGTTGGGTTTCAGGCAGAAGTTTGGCAAATCAAGGTGTTGGTGAATTTGAAATGGCAGTTGTTAACAATAACTTCCCTGATGACATATTTGAGGTTAAGGAGGCTGAAGAGGTAGAGGATGACGAGGTAGAGGATGAAACATCTAGTGAGGAGGGAGATGGGCAAGAGGATGAGCATGGAGCAGGAGTGGGAATTGTACGGGATGAGGAAAAGGTAGAAGTGGAAGATGATGTAAAACCTCTTGGCAGAACTAGTTCACATGGCCAAATGGACCTTAACATGGACCCAGTTTTGGTGGTGTTAGGATCCCACCATTTATGCAGGAGGAGAGGAGGCAACTTAGAGTTGTTCATGTGAATGTCCTAAATGTTCCTATATTTGAGCACATGAGCCTGACAAACAATTTGGTATGTGATAACAATGTTAGGATAGTGTAGTCGGAGGCAAATACTGAGAATGTTGTGATTTCAGAGGGCATGGTATTTGATAGCCTTGATGAGCCTAAACACTGGCTGAGAGACTACTCTGTCCATCACAACATTCCATATGATGTTGTTCATTATTATGGGAAGGTGTGGCACATAATTTGGTGCTAGAAGTGTAGATGGATGGGTGTGTGGGCACAACCTATGATTGGTGAGGGAAGTCGATGGAAAATAACAAAGGTCAAGCAACCACATACATTCAGCGAGACCCTCTTAGGATCACTCGTAGTGCATTGCCTATTACATTGTCAGGCATATTGCGAGCCACGTTTATGTCAATCCAAAAATCACAGTTGCATCCCTCAGAGTCATTATTTAGGGGTTCACCAATTACCAAGTCCATTATGGAAAGGCGTGTGGGAAAAGAAGCATACCGTGGCTTTGATGTGGGGACTACAAGGAAGCTTATTGTCAAGCACCAAGGATCTTATAGGCTATGTCACATTTCAACCTAGGTTTGAAATGGTCCCCTGTTGTCACTCCAAACTTTGAATTGCATAACGGTGTGTGGAAGCATCAGTTGCTGTGTGTTTTCTAGGCCCTCTCGCAATGCACGGAGGCTTTCAAACACTACAGGCCAGTCATTAGAGTGGATGACACTTTCTTGACTGGCAAGTACGAGGGAGCTCTTTTGATTACTCTTGGAATTGATGGAGAGGATAGTCTTGTTCCACTTGCATTCGCTTTGGTAGAATTTGAGAACAATGACAGTTGGTCATGGTTGTTGCACTTGGTCATGAGAGATGTAGTAGGGCCAGGTCATCAGATTTGCATTATTTTATATTGGCACCAAGGGATTTTGAATGTCGTGAATGAGTATTGGTACTGCTTACAGTCATAGTTATAAATCCGCAAGTGCACAGATATACAGTTATAGCATTTCATCCGAAAGTATTCCAAAGTATTGTATTTATTTTTTCCCAAGGGTATATATGGTTAAGAGAGTACTATTTTCAAAATTTATATCCCACTCATATCGATCAATGTCTTATGCAAGACTTTACCTCCATTGGGTTTATCTTGATGATGCGGCATCCTATGCCAGAGGTGTGGGCACTGATGGCTTCTCTTCCTTTACCCACCACACCTTATTTTCTTTCAGTGCGATCGGTGGTTTCTTGGACATCAGGGCGATGGGCTTTGTAGACCATAGTCCTATCCTCGCTATCGTTTTCTTCTTATCATGACAATTCTATGACAGCCCTTCCCTTCCCATGAAATTCTTCATGAATGTGATGAGGCTATCCTTCTTCGGTGGAGTCACTTCAACTTCTTTGATGTCATGTGCGTTCGGCACGCACTTGATCTTGAACATGGAGCATCGCTCCATTTTTTGCTTGAACTCAAACTTCTCCTTTCCATTAATGTGGAGCTGAATCTCTCCAGCCCCCTCAACAATATTTGCCTTCGCGGTGCTAACGAACAGGTGCCCTAGAATGAGCGGCGTCTCCTTATCGGTGTCCATATCCAACACCATGAAGTCAAAGGGAATGAATTAATCTTGGAATTTCACCAGAATATCCTCAGCAATGCCCACGGGATAGCGGACCATAGAGTCAGCTAATTAAAGACGCATCGGCATTGGTGACAATGTTGTGAAGTTCAACCTCTCGAAGACCACCTTGGGCATGATGCTTACGCTTGCCCCAAGGTCGCACAGGGAATGGTTGAAGTGCGGGTCCTGATCGAGCACGTGATCGTTAGACACCCCGGATCTTTCTTTTTCTAATGAATCCAGTTGAGTATAGCAATGATACACTCTTCTATCAGTTTCATGACTTCTGTGGTATGCATAGGTCGCTAGTTTGTTTGAAATGTCCTTGAGATAGCATGAATAGGTTGGAACTTGCATCGCATCAAGCAGAGGGACATTTATGTGGATCTTCTGGATAACTTCAATGAAGTAAGCGAATTGCTCATCCACACTTGGCTTCTTTTTGCGCTGAGGGAATGGCAAAATGTTGGTGTCGTAGAATTCGTGAGGAGCTGTCTTCTGTTTGTGCACAGTGGATTTGTCATCAATGCTAAGTGGAGTGGCACCCTTGCTTTCCTTGTTCTTTCCTGCATGGTTAGGATATGTTGGATTGCGAGTGGATTTGTCTCCTCTCATGGTTACTGCTTTAACATTTTCTATGGTAGGTTCGGGTTGCCCCGGAATCTTCCTAGACTCGGTAGTGGGAAAAAGAGTAGCCAGCTGAGCTAGTTGGGTTCCTAACATTTTGTTAAAGCCATCTATTTTCTTGGATAGTGCATCAGCAATTTTAGCTTGACCATAAACAAGGTCATTCAAGGAGGGTTGATTGTAGTTATATTTAGCATTGTTACCTCCTTGGTAGAAAGGGCGGGATTGGTTGCACCCTTGGCCTCTTGTAGAGGAAACTCATTGTTGTTTTTCATGAACAACACATTATCTCGTGTTCCGGGGTAGTCTCTGCCAGAGTGACCGGTATTGCCACAGACCTAACACGTCATGTGAGAGTCTAGGGCTTTAACGGTACCCTATTTTTCACCCTTATCCTTAGTGTGGTCGTCCAAGCGCTTCATAAGGAGGTCCAGCTTGGTGGAAAGCATCTCCATTTCCTTGATGGTGTGCATGCCCCTTTGATGGGGTTGGAGTCGCTCTTCGCTCCAGCCCATGTTGGAGACCATCTTCTCTATTAAGTCAATAGAGGCCTTGACAGTCAGTGAGAAGAAGGAACCTCCGACTACAACATCGATGTGATCACGGGAAGTGGGGGTCAACTCGTTGTTAAAATTCTAGAGGATTAGCCACTCGTCCATCCCATGATGAGGACAGGCGGCAATATACTCCTGCCCTTTCCCAAGCTTTAGGAATTGACTCATCCCTTCCTTGCTGGAAGCTGGAGATTCTTCCACGAAGGGCATTGGTTTTGCCCATCTGGAAGAATTTAGAGAAGAACGCAGTTGAGCATTTGTTCTAGGTATTGATAACAGCACGGTTCACGTAGAACCACTATTTCGCTCTCCCAAGGAGAGAGAACGGAAACGGACGGAGTCGGGTGGCATCTTGTGTGACTCCCTTTATGGTGTTAGTGCTACAGATCTCCATGAATTGTTATAGGTGAGCAGTTGCGTCCTCATTTGGCTTGCTACAGAACGGGCTAGCCTGCACCATGGTGATCAGGATGGACTTGACTTGAGGTCGAAGTCCACATATCCAGTCTTAACAGTGGGCCCAACGGGTACATTGTCAGCAGAGGAGGCAGCAAACTCGCGAAGGGTCTTCTCACCAGCCATGACGTTAGATCTTGAAGGCGTGGGAATGATGGGTTCAATTGCCGAAAGGGTCACTTGAGAAGGGATGACATGAGGTTGATTCAAGATTTTCAGAGAAATTTGACGGCAAATTGAAGCCGGTCATGCACTACCCTGTTTTCTCATAAAGAAAAAACAAAGCAAAGTTAGCCTGCAAAGGACAATGGTCAACCACAAACAAATATAAATTACGAACATTTAGTAAACTCATAAACCAATTATCTTCCCTGGCAACGGCACTAGAAATGTTTGTTGGTATTTCTTACAGTCACAAATATAAATCCGCAAGGGCTTATACCGTTGTAGCATTTCACCTCGATGTATTCCATGGTATTGTATTTATTTTATCCCATGGGAAGATATGGTTAGGACAGTACTATGCTCATAATTTATATCCCAGTCAGGTAGATCAAAGTCTCATGCAGGGGGTTATAACTCATGATAACGATAGGGTAGGTTGACAGACAGAAGAATCACCTCAAGATAATCCTAAGCTAAGTGGAGAAGAATAAAGAAAGCATCATTTCTATACACTTCTATTATATAGACAATTAGCATATACAAGTATTCATGCATATACATGGCTAAAACTCACGCTTATGACCCCCAGGCATATCGAGGGACCACCCCATATGGCCGAGTTCCTTACGACAATCCGTCATGACCATCCAACTGAAATTAAGGGAAAAATCCTTACACCTAAATACACACGTGGAGGAATACCCATACTGTGCCATTGCAGACCTCCCCGTCTCGGATGATGAGGACATCATCGATTAGTATGACCACATTACCCAGGATGTTAATTAGGTAGCCGCAGCGTGTACTAACCTGTGCTGTTTACTTTTTTTTTTTTTTTTTGCAGGGTCAGCAGCTTGGTCAGCTGGCCAACGAAGTGGGTTAGATGTTGTTGGTGCCTCGGGGGTCCGCGCAAGAGGTTGGAGCACTTCGGGCCTTTGCGGAGGTACCTAACAATTCCCCATTTAACTCCATATACAACTGTCGGTTCTTATAGTTGCTAATCCTTCCATGTTGGTTCTTGTAGAGGATGTGGAGGAGATGCCGCCGCTTGGCAATGAAGATGAGCTGCTTCACACCACCAGACAAGCAGTTTGCTCCAGGCGAGCCTTCGTCGGTACGCCATGGCTTCTCCACACAGTGCACTTCCTCTATGGGGGCAACATCTTCCGCGGCTGCTGCACGAGCTGTCTCCACAGCCAAAGGCCCACATATACAAGACTACGAGGATGATGATGAGGAGGAGGAGGAGGAGGAGGAGGAGGAAGAGGAGCAGCTGCAGGAGGAGGATTCTTATGGCAAACAGTTTGAAATTAGGCCGTCGCTGCTTCAGGATGCCCTTCCAGCTATGGAACTAGAGGAAGTATCATTTCAATTCTTAGAAGAAATTACGAATGGTTTTTCTGAGGAGCGGAGACTTGGTGAAGGAGCATTTGGAGTTGTTTACAAGGTAAGTGCATGCTTGACTTTGATCAGTCTGGCTAACAGACCACGTAGTGCTTCGATACAGTTAACAAGCGTACTCCCTTCATCCCAAAAAATCAAGTCATTACAAGATTCAAAATTTATTCCAACAAACAAGTCATTTGACCCCATTTAGTAGGAGCAGGCACATGCAACAATCAATTAGTGCCAATATATCTACTAAATAGGGGTAAGTAAGGTTATTTTTGAAAGTGGAATAAATCACGCAATGATCAACTCAATAATCATACGGTTACATATATAAGCATAGCTCATCCTTTTTTTTTGGTTACGGAAACAAGTACGTGATATTAGGAGAGGGAGCCCAACAATGAGAGAAGCCCACAACACATGTACTCTAACCCCCCTTGGTGAAGATATCAGCATAGTGTGATGATGTAGTGGGTACACGAAGAACACATACATCACCAATAGCGACATGCTCACGCATGAAGTGCAGGTTGATCTCCACATGCTTGGTACGCTAGTGCTGAATGGGGTTAGTGGACAAATAGACAGCGCTGATGTGAAAGGGCCTCTAGGCTAGTAGTTGGAGCTACTGAGTAGCATCCAGTAGAGTTCAACTCCCCATGAGAGTGAATTAAATAGGTCTAGAATAAAAAAACAAAAAATAGGTTGGGGGTTTCCCCTACTGACTCCGGTCAAAAGAAAAAAAGACAGAGCTGATATTGTTGCAGTAAACCAAGGTGGCATGGCGCAGAGGATAGTGAAGCTCAAGCAACAGCTGGCGCAGCCAAGTGGCCTCAGTGACACCGTTAGCAATAGCCTGATATTCTGCTTCAGCACTCGAACAAGACACCTTACTCTGCCTTTCAGAAGACCAGGAGACCAAGTTGTCACCTAGGGAAAACAACATAGCCTGTAGTGGACATACGAGTGCCCCGACAACCCGCCCTAATCAGAATTCGAGTTAACAGCGAAGGTGTCTGGAACAGTTCGAGGGAGAAGAAGCCCATGATCAAGAGTGTCCTAAAGAGACCGAAGAACACTAGTACACGGAACCTTGGTATAGGCGGTTCTTAAGCTATTTTTACTGGTGTTTTTGGCAATCGCCGGTGCTAGAGGCCAGTAAAAATCAACGTTTCCACGTGCGGTGGCTTAAGAACCGCCAGTGCAAATCGGATTGTACTGGCGGTTCTCTTAAGAAAACTACTAGTATAAATCGATTTGTACATACGGTTTTCTCAAGAGAATCGCCCGTGCAAATATTTTTCTAAAAATCGAGTTTTAAAAATGCAGAAAAAAATTTAAATTTGGGAGGGGTCCATAGGCCAGTGCCCGCCCATCTCCATCGAAGTCGCAAGTCATGCCATTTTTCGCGCAAAAATCACGCGTTACGCGGATCAAAAAAGAGTTTGGTTCCCCATATATTATAACGACCGATGGAAAATTGACTATTTAAGGCCCTATACGAATTCAAAATGAAAAAGTTATCAACTACAAAGCTACTTAACTTTTCAGGGTCTACAACTTTTATTTGAAAAGTTTTTCCATCCGAGTTTGTTTACAAAATTTAAATTTTAAATTTGATAAATTCAAACGTATTTTTCGTTTACAAGATAATTCAATTACAAAGTTTCATGACTTTTTGAGTTCTACAACTTTTATTATGATAGTTTTTTCATATGAGGTCATTTGAAAAACTCAAAAATTTAATTTCAGATTATTTCTACTGGTGGTTCCTTAAGAGAACCGCCTGTATAAATCCATGATTTGCACTGTCGATTTTCTTAAGAGAACCGCCAGTACAAATCGATTTATACTGGCGGTTCTCTTAAGAAAACCACCAGCGAAAATCATGGATTTGTACTGGCGGATTTTTTATGAAAACCACCAGTATCAATCCGTTTACACTGGTGGTTCGTTATTTGGGCCCACCGATTTATTTCTACTTGTGACCATCAATAGAAACTGCCTGTAAAAAAAATCCCGAAGTCAAGAAAAATCATCTCTGTGCTAGTGGAATACACTTTACCAAAGCCAGATGAGGTTTACAAGGATCATGCATATAGAGACAAACCTGCTGCACCGCGTAGGCAATGTCAGGACGGATGAACGTCAAATACTGCAAGGCTCTAGCCAAACTATGGCTGTGTTTAGATCCCAGTTGCAGTTGTAATTTTGCACTGTAGCATGTTTGTTTGTATTTGACAACTTTTGTCCAATCATGACCCAAGTAGGCTTATAAGATTCGTCTCGTGATGTACATGCAAAAAGTACAAATATGCAAATATTTAGTCTACATTTAATGCTCCATGTATGTGCCATAATGTTGATGTGACTAGTTACAATTACAATTTGCAGTGGATCTAAAAAGGGCATATGATAGTGAGTCGGATCGCCCTAGGGTCACCAGCACTGGAAAGCTTGGAGTGAGTGTTGACCAGGTGTGCTGTGCATGGCTTACAAGCAGACATCCTGGCATACTCAAGTATGTCCACGGCATACTGACGCTGTGAGAGAAAAACAAGCCATCATTCTGTCGAGTGATTGAAATCACCAGAAAATGATGAAGTGAAGCAAGATCCTACATGGCCAACTCATGCTGAAGAGCTGAGATGATGCGGTCAAGAAAACTATCTGATGAAGCAATCAGAACAATATCATCAACATAGAGAAGCAAATATGTTGTGTCTAAGCCACAACGAAATATAAACAGGGACATGTCAGACTTGGCCTCCACAAAACCGAGAGAGGAGAGATGAGAGGCAAACCGACTGTACCATGCGCAAGGCACCTGCTTAAGGCCATAGAGGGGCTTGAGGCCTGGGCTAGGTTCAGTAAAACCTGAAGGCTGAATGCAGTAGACTGCCTTCGAGAGTGTCGTGAAGGAAGGCGATTTTAACATCAAGCTGATGGGGGCCAGTCACGAGACAGTGCCAAATTGAGAACAGTCTGAACTGTAGCAGGTTTGACCACTGGGCTACATGACTCATCAAAGTCAATGCCAGGCCATTGGGTGAATCCATGGAGAACCCAGCGAGCCTTCTATCTGTCAAGAGAGACATCAAGAGGCAGTTTAAGGCGAAAAACACACTTGCCGATAATAACATTAAAACCATCAGGCTGGGGAATATGATCTTAGGTGTTGTTGTGTTGAAGATCCTTGAATTCCTCAGTCATTGCTGTGCGCCAATTAGGATTGGCAAGATCATTGAGGACAGTCTTTGGGAGGGGTGATAGCACAGCTGGTGTGGAAACCAAGGCGCTGGATAGAGACCTGGAAGCCTGTCTTGCCACGGGTGGTCATGCTGTGAGCATTGTCAAGCAAGCGGAATGGGGAGGACAGGCTTCACACCGATAAGGCTGGCAGCAACCGTAGTGGATCCGGGGGCAGCCGGATCCGGGGCAGATGAGGAAGCGACCGGAGGAGGCTTTAGCACTGAGAGCACGAGGGACAGGTGGGCCAAGGGGTGACATAGGGTTCGGATGAGCGTCCACCGAGAGGAGAGCTCGGCATCGTTGAGCCGAGTGGCGGGAAACCCAGAAGTGGCCCACGAGGGAGACGTGCCAGACTGGGCACATGCCACAGGGGCATCCGACATGCTCATCCAGATGACCAAGGCAACGATGCTAGAGGGAGGTGAAGGCAGCGATCAGGAGAGCTGGAGTGGGCGGTCTGGATGGAGGTAGCAAATGGTAGAGATTCGCCAGTACTATTGCACCCGACAATCACGCCCCTGGTGTGAAGATCCTTCATAGAAGGACCAAATGGATCAAATTCGATAGAACAATTACTATTAATAGGTAAAATGACAAACTGAAATCAAGTTTTTCATTATTGGTGGAGTGACAAGAATGTTCTGAAGGTATAAAGGACGATCGAAGGAGGAAAGGGAGGCAGATACAGTGGAGGCAATAGGCAGAAGTGACCCATTGCTGACAACGATGTTCGAAGGAGAAGATGATGAAAGCGGGTGGAGAACAGAAAGGTTACCGGTGTTGGATGCCATGTGGTTGCTCGCACCATAGTCCATGTACCATTCGCCTAAGGCCAGAGGGCTCAGGGACATGGTACTGAAGGCGTTGGCGAGGCAGGCCTGATTCCAGGAGCCGAGTCTAGAGAAAGGAATCCATGGCGACGCCAGGGGCCTGGGCCGTGGTGTCCTGCTGGGGCACGGTGTAGCGAGGGTAGGGGATCGTAGATAAGCCTGTGGCAGTGCCACATGAGCTGGAGGAGAAGGCGTCCTTGGGTGCGGCCCAAGGATGGAGGGCGACAAGGCCAGCCGAGGATGAGGCCACATCTGGACTCTACCCGACCATGGGTTCCAGGAGGGGAAGCTCGCCACTGGAGCGGTTGGTGTTGGTCGCAGAAGCTGTGACAGAGGAGGAGCTGCTATCGCTGGTGCTGCCAGTGCCACCATTACTGCCAACGCCGTGGCCTTTGCCGTTTCAGTTCTTGTTGTTGCCGCCTTCCCCCCCGATGACGCAACGAGGGCATTTGATGTCAATCCCAGCTGGGGCTGCATGGTGATCTCCCCAAGCAGCAGATCGGAGCGCTCCTTGATGAACAAGGGAAACGGCTTGGACCGCTTGAAGTGAGCACCCATATGTGACTGATCGAAACGCTCATTTAAGCCCCAGATGACGGTTCGCCCAGATTGGACAGAGCGTCATCTGCGGCAGTAGTCCGTGATTGAAAGGTCTCCTTGCACGATATCATCATGAGATGGGACGAGATGGTGTTGTGGAGCCACCCACGGAAAATACACATTCCAAGCGAGCCAAGATGGGATCAATGGAAAAGCATTGTCGGAGAGGACATGATCCGCTATGGCATACTTGCCCACAGCGAGGAGGAAGAGGTTGCGACACTTCATGTAGTTGGGACACATCGATGTCAAGGACGACAGGAACAAGGGTGCGGACCTTGGGGAGGACGACAACCTGAGAGTGGAGTTCAGCAATCACCAGTGGCCTCGCGGCGCACGTGCGGCAAGTTCCTCGGCAACAAACTTGGCGGTGCGTTCGGCCTCGGCAGCCTTGGGCCCTCTGCACGAGTGGCTTCATCCAGCTATAGGAAGGGTAGCCGATATGGCATTTAGCCCGCTATATCCGGCTATAGCCCGCTAAATGGCAGCTATAGCCCGCTAAATGCTCTCTAGGCAGCCCTTGCCGCGGCGATTTAAAACTATGCTTGGCACATTCGATCGTTTGCCTTCTCGGTGGCACCAAGATGCTTAAGTTCTTTCTGCTCATCGTCGGAGAGAGGAGTCATGGTGGTGGGCTAGGGCAGCTGGCTGGAAGGACAGGAAGGAGCGAGCGGCAGCAAGGGGCTGACGTGCTCGGGAGGCAGCCACGGCGAGAGGCGGCAGCTAGGGTTGCGGAAGGTAAGGTTCGCAGGCTGCGATCAGTCTGATACCATGAAAGAAGAATAAATCACGCAATGATCAACTCAATAATCATAGGGTTACAAATATAGACATAGCTCATCCTTATCTCATTAATTACCGGTTATGGAAACAAGGCCGAGAGATTAAGAGAGGGAGCCCAACAATGAGAGATGCGCATGGCATGCAGGCCGGGCTGTATACTCTAACAATTTTACCTTCTTATTAATCGGACATATATGAAATTTCTACAAGTGACTTGTTTTTTTGGTATGGAGGGAGTGTATAAAACAGATTCATACCCGGATCTGGTAATACCATCAGACAACAAACAAAAATATAAAGCCAAAACCTACATTTATTTCGTACCTACCAAATATAATAGAATAACTAGTACACAGAAAATTCGCCAACTTATACTGAGTGCTGACAACATATATATTTTGCAGGGAGTGACTAAAAACGGTGGTGCTGTTGCTGTGAAGAAACTGAAGTTTCCTGATGTCGATCTGGAATATATGCAGTTCAAAAATGAGTTTTACCACCTGATGAAACTTAGGCATCCGAACATTGTACAGATTCTTGGCTATTGCTACGAAACACAGAAAAAACCTTTTATCATGGATGACCGAAGTAAGGTGACCACTGAGGAGATATATGCAGCACTCTGCTTGGAGTATTTGGACAATGGGAGCGTTCAAAAGCATCTTTCTGGTATGCTGCAGCTTCATTTTCAGTATGTCTTAGAAGAATACCGTGTATATTTATGTACATTTGATAAATATAGTATTTTTGTTTACTACCGCAGACAAGTTTTGTGAACTTGACTGGCACACAAGGTTCAAAATAATTAAGGGGACTTGTGAGGGCCTAAAGTATATTCATGACGAAGCTGGAAGAACCTATTTACCACCTGGACATAAAACCTGCCAACATATTGCTCGATAAGGACATGGTGCCAAAGATTGCAGATTTTGGTTTGTCAAGGATCATTGGTAAAGAACAAATACGTAAGGCAAAACGTCGATATGGAACACCGTAAGTTGAATGCCTTAACGTCGATATAACATATCCTTTTCCTTACCCAACAAAGCGTTTTTATTACAATTCGTTGAATGTGATGCAATGCAGTGGTTACCAGCCACCGGAACACATCGAGACAGGTGAAATCTCCGGAAAGTTTGACATATTCAGCTTGGGTATAGTAATTATAAAGATAATGTCAGGACCTGAGGGCTACACCATATATCTAGACGGCATGTCTACGGATGAGTTTAATAAGGATGAGTTTATTAATCAAGTGAGAATGACACTTCTTGTTAACATAGGACCATTTTTCGAATCTAATATTGTCTGATATTTACAATGCAATGGTATCAGCTAAGCATGGCATTTAATTTGTATTTGTTAGGTCCGAAAAGATTGGAGGAATAGGTTGCAGGCAACTTATAGAGATGATTTTTCGATTGAAGCATATTGCCACCAAGTAGAGGCATGCACTCAGATAGCGCTGAACTGTGTGGAGAAAGATAAGCAGAAAAGGCCAGATATATTGAAGATCACTAAAATGCTGAATGAGATTGAAATTGACGTTGGCCAGGTAATTAATTTCATTTGTGAAGGCATCCAGTGGATAGCTAGGATTGCAAATGTTGGTTTTCACTTAGTTATGTCTTCCTAGTATATTAGGAATTGTTTCTCAAGAATACTGATCCCTCCGTGATTATTCAAGAGCCGAAGTACATAAATCAGATTTGGATCCTCTAATATGATATGATTATGTGAAACATATTGATGGATAGGAATAGAGCTTAACTCTATATATTATAGTGTATATTATCTTTCTTTGGAATAGACACTACCCCAGATCAGGGCATCACCACCGGCATGGGACCATCCTTCACCGCCGGCTCAGGGTCGGCGGTGATGCTCCCCGTCATAGGAAAAATCAAGGACTTAACCAAGTCATGGGTATCCATCTCATAGCAAAATATGTCATATATAAAAAAACAAAAAAGCCCCCCTCCCCCTTCACTGCCGGCCCAAATCATAGGCCGGTGATGGGTGGCCGGGCCATCACCGCCGGCCCAAGCCACCGACCGGCGGTGCTGACCCCCATCACCGCCGGCCGGCTGCCCCACCCTGCCCACCCACCTCTCGGCCGGCAGTGATGGGTGTATCACCGCCGGCTGGCCGTGGGCCAGCGGTGATAGGGCGTTTGATATAGTGGTTTCTGTTGTTGCGAGAAAACTATATTTGTCATATTTTCGTATGAAAATTGGATATTCGGCACATCGAACATCCTGATTGACTTCTTTTAGATACTAACTTATTTGGGGGGAAAAAACTACCCTTACATGACAAATTTGTCGTGTGACATAAGTTCAAGATTACTTTTTGTAGGGGAAAATAGAAAAGCCTAATAATTACTAAGATAGACAACACAATAGTGATATGAAGCTCTTGCAACGTCACAAAATAAACATTCTTTCCTAATTATATATTTTATTTGAATTACACATCACAAAGAAATTGTTAATCATAATACTCAACTTGAAAATTGTTTCTGTGACTTAATCAACTAAAATCATTAATCAAATGTCTAGTTTGTTCACAAACCAATTGAAATCTTGCAGCTTCGCCATAAAAGATGTCACATAACAATTTCTGCAGCGATCTCGCATACCAGAAATATGCGAAAGGAATCAGAGGATATCACAGGTCAACACAAGAATGTTAATTTGATGACAGGACCTAGTTGCAGTGAACTACTAGAATATGTTCATGCACCAGAAAAGCACAATGTAGGGAGGACAGAAGAGAAAGTGGAATTTGTTCATGCACCAGAAAAGCACATTGTAGGGAGGACAGATGAGAAAGTGAAAATTATGGCTTCTTTAGTTGAGGGCATGCCAAGGAAGATAACAATCCTTCCTATATATGGTATGGGAGGAATTGGCAAGACAACTTTTGCAAGACTAATTTACGATGATTCAAAGTTTGATTATTATTCTAAAGTATGGGTCAATGTGTCCCAGAGATTTGACTTGAATACAATTCTTAAGTCTATAATTTCACAGCTATCTGGAAAAGAAAGCCCGTCTAATAAAAGATGCCTCTCAGAGCTACTTTCAGGTAAGAATATTTTGATTGTTTTAGATGACCTATGGGAGGACAATCAGTTCATGCTGAAAGAGTTGAAGGATAAACTATATCATGATAAGAGCAACATAACTATTTTGGTAACAACACGCAGTGAACGTGTTGCGGAGATAATGTGTACTAATCTTCAACCATACAAGATATTACCGTTGACAGATGAAATGTGCTGGGATATAATTAAACAAAGAAGTGGTTTTGAAGATAGAGATGACAAAGAACAGTTGATGGGTATAGGACGGGAGATTGCCCAGAAGTGTGGTGGTATGCCTTTAGCAGCTGCATCTCTTGGCTTCACTTTACGGTCCACGAATTTTGATCTATGGATGAAAGTGAATGACAGTGATATCTGGAATGAATCTTTTTCAAAGGAGCTCTCTGTGCCAAATCCTGTTCTTCCATCTTTGAAGTTAAGTTATATCCATATATCGTCTCCATGCTTAAAGCAATGCTTTATCTACTGTTCAACATTTCCAAAAGGTCACGAGATGTTCAAAGATGATCTAATTTACCAATGGATTTCTTTGGATTTCATCAAGCCAACAAAGCTACACTCCAGTATCGAGCTTGGTGAAAAGTATATTGTGCAGCTCCTTGGATTGTCCTTTCTTTCATTTCTTCAACATTCGGTCTCAACTGAGGTGTGTTATTTCAATATACCAATACTATATTTAAATTTGTCTTACTTTTCCTTAAATCAATTTTGAAAACAAACTTATGTATTGCATCTTTTGATGAAGCATGATGACAACGTATGTAGTACATTAGATTGGAACAACCGCGTAATAAGTGGTAGTCTACAGCCAATATTTTAAACGAATACTATATATAATCATAGAGTGATGAAGAAAAAAAAAAGAAATCAAACAGAGGATGACAATATAGGAACATTAGAGACTCAAACTATTGTACTCACTCAAGTTGTAGATGAATTATGTTTTTGGGTTGTTTAAAGTCAAAAATTTTCAAATTTTGTCCACAAGCTACTTTTTACCTATTTTATTCAAATGTTTTGGAAGTGGCATGAGTAGACTTTTCTTAAAAAATAGTTTTAGAAAATATGCAGTTTGCCATATTTTACAAATACACTATAATAAAAAGCAGTAGTCGGAGTTTGAAATGATAGACTTCAAACCGTAGGGGGAATAGATTGTGTGGGATGAATTGCATTGAGTCTCTTGGGTAGGTATATATATAGAGGACTACATTACTTAGCGGGCAAGTAGCCTCCCTTAGACATAATGCAGGTTAGGATTGCGACAATCCTAATCTACTGTATATGGAGATATCCCAATATGCTCCAACATCCCCCACAGTCACACTGGGTGCAGACAGTGGGACCGGAGAAGAAGCCAAGGATTAAAACCGTCGAGTTGACAGCCCCCCGTAGTTAGAAAAGTTGATGCGCCACGAATGCTGTGGCTGGAATGGAAACCGATGAGGAGCTCATGCGGATGGCAGTCCTTTGTGTCAATGTCGAGGTAGTTCGAACGAGGAGCTAGTAGTCGTGATCGAAGATGCTGGTCTTGGGGTAGCCGTGGTCAATGCTGGTAGTCGAGCTTGCCGATGACAACAGAGTCACACAGGAAGCCGTGCGCACACAAGGAGGTGCCATGGTGGCACATAAGAGAAGCCACCGAAGACGAAGATGGCAACATGTCTAAGCAAACATTAAGGAAGAAGGTTGATGTCGAGGATAACATAGTCGAGCCGAGGCGTGCACTGGGGTTGCCAAGCCCAGGAACATGTCAGGTACGAAAGCACGCACCGGTGTTGCAAGTACTGAGCGCACAAGAGAGAGGGTCCCAACCATCATTACTGGAGTCCTCTGGTTCCCCTACAACTCAGATTCATAGGGGAAGGCAAAAAAAAAAAAAAAAAGGTAGCGAACAGGTTTCCCTCTGGTTTTGGTACGGAAAGGTTCCTAGCGCACAAGAGAGAGAGCCTCAACCATCACTACTGGAATCCTCTGGTTCCCTTACAACTCAGGCCTTGTTTAGTTCCCTTGAAAATTCCCATCACATTGAATCTTTGACGCATGTATGGAGCATTAAATGTAGGTAAAAAATAACTAATTGCACAGTTTGTCTGTAATTTGCGACACGAATCTTTTGAGCCTAGTTAGCTGTTGGACAATAATTGTCAAATACAAACGAAAGTGGTATAGTACTTTTCAGCAAAATTTTTTGCCATCTAAACAAGGCTTCAGATTCATAGGGGAAGGCAAAAAAATAAAATAAAATTAGGGAACAGGTTTCCTTACTGGTTTTGGTATGGAAAGGCTCCTAGATACAACATTAGACGGGAAAGAGGATGTGGCCTATGGTTTCTGACAAAATCTCTAGGGAAGTTGTAGGGAAATATGTGCACATGGCAGGTGATTCCTACATGGAAAGTTGAGTTCCCTAGGTTTCATTTTCCTAGGAAAACTATTCCAATTGCAAGAATTGTGTTTCAATATGAATTCAAATTTGGTTTCAAAATTAAATTTAATTTCGAATTCAAGTTTAAATTTAAATTGCATCACATGACCAGAAAATTAATTCCTTTGAACAGACATTCGCCCAACATAATAATTCATGGGTGATGCAGATTGGTGACGTCCTAAGAATGAAGTACGTCACTTTTGTGTAGGAGTCACCTTTGACTTCACAACAGTGACGTGACAAAGGTGTTGGGCGCGATGCCTGTCACCTTTGCGAGATGATTTGCGAGATGATGCCCGTCACCTTTGACCCTTTCTTACATAGTGTGATGGGATGAGACTAGAGGAGCTTGGGTCTCAGGGTCATATGGAAAGCTTTAGAATTTTTCATGGTTATTGAGCTTGTTTACGGTGGTTGGATGGTACTGGGTGGTACCAGTCAAGTACCGTTGCTCTTTGATCATTCTTAACCATTGATTAAAAATAATCATAAATAAATTTTTAAATTAATTAATTTGAGTAGCGGTCCTACCTATATTTGGTACCGGTCCCGCCAGTTTGGTACTTCTCATTACCGTGGTGTCGATACCGCCTATTTTTTCACTGTTCCATTTTACACGATGGACGGCTCCTATTTTTTTCCAACCACTATAAAATTTTTCGTAGTTATTATGCAAAATTATTGACTTCCAAATACTATGTGAGGAGCATGTTAATCGCCAGATGTTTTGTTGTGCTTTCACTAATTTCTTAGATTTCTCTGTGTTTCCTAGTGCATCTAATCTGTTTTTTCATAAACAGAATAGTATGCTAATTTAGAAGCAAGTATTGGCGGGTTCACTTTAGCTATTTTTACATAATGGCAGAGATGGGAGATCATTTAGAAAACCAAATAGAGCCAATAGCTGTGTATTATTCACCATGAGTAAAGTATATCAATTTGATGGCTGCATGTTTCTGTTTCTTGTGAGAATTTAAATGATTTATCTATTTTCCTAGCTCTTCTCGTTAGGATAATTGTGGAGACTTCAAAAGGAGTCTCCAGTTAGTAATAGTAAGGTTGTTTCCCTTTTTGTTCAATGAATGATTGGCTAGCAAAATTTAACTGATTAGTCGTGGTATACTCTTGTGCTTTTGGTGCATATTGTATTGCTATGTAATTTAAGTAGAATCATGAAATTCTGACAATAAATATTATGTACTTTTGATGCAGAATTCTACCGACTACCCTGAACAAGCCAAATTGTTTACCATGCACGATCTGGTGCATGACTTGGCAATTTCACTCTCTGGCAATCAAATTCTGGATCAGAGCAAACAAGGCAACAATAGTGGAAGCAGTTGTCAATATGCGCTGCTCACTGATTGTAGCAAGGCGCTGGAGGTGTGCTTGACTCCTCGTGCAAGGCTAATAAGACTGAGTTTTCTGGATAATTCCAGAAGCAAATTAAGCGATGTTCCAGTTACTGCTAGTTCCATGCGAGTAGCTGATATAAGCGAGTCTTCCGTACAGACGTTGCCAGATTATTCTACCGGTAAATGGAAGCAGTTGAGATATCTTAATGCTCCTTGGATCCCGGATCGAATGGTTCCAGAAAGTATTACAACGCTGTCGAAGTTGATTTATCTCAATCTTCAGGGATCGGCTATCATAGCACTACCAGAGTCCATTGGAGAAATGGAATGTCTGATGCATCTTGATTTATCATTCTGTGAAAGATTACAACAATTGCCAGCCTCATTTAGGAATCTGGAAAAACTGGTGCATCTGAATTTGTACAAATGCCATAATGTTAAAGGTGTACCGGATGCTTTGAAAGGCCTTACAAATCTCCAATACTTGAATTTACATAATTGCCCGACTCAGAGGGCTACAGGACGTCGTTATTGGTCTCACTAAACTGCGTCATTTAAATCTCAGCAATTCCCTTAATGACATTCCAGTGGACGGAATCAATAGTATCCTGAGATCGATCTGTACCTTTTCCAATCTACAACATCTGGTTTTGTCTGCAAATTTTAATATTGTCTGCATACCTGAAACTGTTGGGAAGCTCTCGAAGCTACATACACTGGATCTTAGATTTTGCTACAACCTACGCAGGCTTCCTGCAAGTATATCTGAAATTGACAGCCTCAGGTCTCTAGATGTCACCGAATGCGACATGCTAGATAGATCTAAGTTAACTCGGTTCAGCAAATGCTCAGTGATTTTTCCACACTTTTTTGTCCATGCTGGTGATGGTAAACCTAGCAGCAGCCTTGTTCAACTCAAGGATGAAAATCCTCCTAAGTTGGAGATAAGCGGGCTTGAAAACATGAAGTCCGTAGAAGAGGCACAGATGATAAAGCTTGTCGAAAAACTACCACACGGGAACTGCAACTTGAGTGGACCAAAGATGCGAAGAGATCAGTGGAGGACATAGATGTGCTAAGAGAATTTGTGCCAGCAAGCACTTTAGAGGTATTCACTTTACGTGGTTACAATAGCGTAAGTTTTCCCACCTGGGTGATCCGCATTGCTATCAACTTACCCCTAATTCGCACTATTGAACTGAACGATTTGCCCCTGGTGCCGCACACTACCACCACTAGGTCAACTACAGAACCTTCTTAGCCTGTTTATTATACAAATGGGCAGCATTAGGAAGATTGACGAGGACCTGTGTGGCGGTGCGAGAGCATTTCCAAAACTGCATTGGTTAAGCATAAAGAGAATGGAAAACCTGGAAGAGTGGAACACGACATACTCCCATAGTGAAGATGGCTCAGGTGTGCTCGTATTTCCTAAAAAAATGGAAATGTATATAGTGGACTGCCCCAAGCTGAAGCTGAAACCTCGTCCTCCTGCTGGTTTCTCTGACTGGGTCATAAAGGGTAGTGATAATGTACTGTCGTCTTGGGGAGAGGAGGAGCACTGTCAAGTAACAGAGCTTTTTGTCAGGTCCAGCAAGGTTCCTCTCCATCAGTGGAGGGTTCTCTACCACCTCCCTGCGCTCAGTATATTAAGGATTCTGGACTGTAGGGATCTGACATGCAGCTCGCTGGATATCCTTCGAGGTCACCCAACCCTAAAGATTTTGACCGTGGAAGACAGTGAAAGCATTGCAGGGCTGCTGGATGGGTTGGAAACACTAACCTCCCTCGAAAAACTTGAGATAATCAGTTGCACCGGCGTCAAGGCTTTGCCAGAGGGAATAACGCAACTTACCAACCTCCGATATTTGAAAATCAAGAAGTGCCCAGAACTCGTTCAGTGGTGTAAATCAGAGGAGAACAGTATGATGCTGGCTCACATCAAGAAAATAGTATGCTCCATGCCAACTACTACATATTATAATATTATTATTTATATGCACTGATTACTTTTTTTTTTCCTCATCTTACTACTGGTATATAATCTATTAAGCATTGGTGGAATCTTTCACAATGTGCATATTTTATATGTTTACGAAAGTACACTTAAAGCTAGTACAATTATGGAACTATATATATCACAATAAATTTGTGTAAATCACAAGGTGACACAAATATTATGAAAAAAATTGAAAAAAGTTGCTTATGCAATTATTTTGTTTCTATGACTACTTTTTCAGAAACTGGTGAAGTGATGAAGAGTGTGATGAAGAATTGGAAAGTGATGAAGAGAGTGACGAAGAAGAATTAGAAAGTGATGAAGAGAGTAACGAAGAATTGGAAAGTGATGAAGAGAACCACCAAGAAGAATTGGAGAGTGATGAAAAGAATGAGGAACAATTGGAGAGTGATCAAGATGAAATATGATCAAAAGGCACAGTTGAAAGTGTGTAATCTGGCTGGACGTTGTGCTGAAAAACATCCTAGTACCTTTAATAAACATCTCATAGCTATAGTTAAAAGTGTGTAACCTGGTGGACTTTGTGTTGAAAAGCATCTTAGTACTTCTAAACATCTCATAGCTATAGTTAAAAGTGTGTAATCTAGTGGACGTTGTGCTGAAAAACATCTTAGTACTTTTATACATCTCATAGGCACAGTTAAAATTGTGTAATCTGGTGGACGTTGTGCTGAAAAACATCTTACTACTTTTAAACTTCTCATATGTGACGGTTCATCTGCGTGGACTATACAAAAGCCAGCACGGTCACACCATTATTCATGCGGGCTCTAACCAGGAATAAGACGGAACTCCGCTCGATGACTACAACTGCAAATATACTGAAGCATCAATGATTAAAGCCCTATCTGGATCCCTCCGGTTTTAAAGAAAATGGCTGCTACAAACTGGTTGCGACCCAAGCAGCTAAGCTTTTTCTCATTTTGTTGAATCTAACTACCCAGTTTTCTAAGAAACGGATAAGCTGCCCACAACCAGTTTTTCCCAGATTCTGAATGGACAAATAACCCTTATACCATTGGTGATTTTTTTTAGAGGCAAAAAATAGTTGCAGATGTAACTCAAACTGATCCAAACAGGGTCTAAATAACCACTCATTTTCAGAACAGAGCTAGAGTCCTAGTACAAGCATAGGATTTCCTAGCACCAACACCAGTGCAAGAAGATATCGCCATTAACACTCCATATCATGCAATCACCAAGCAATTGACGTTTACAATGGTACATACCTTCAGTTGTCTTATTTGTCTGCAAATAGGATTCTGAAGTATGCAAGTCCCTTATCTCACATATAAACTCATCAGTACACCCAGTTTAATGCTTTTTTGTCGTCTCTTCCACGCAGGCGCACATATATGCACGTCAAAAATTCACAATCTTGAGACAGCACATAGTTCATCAATTGCCTCCTTAGTATCTTCCCGGCCGGTGACTTGGGTATCGAGTCGACGAACGAAACCTTGCGGATCTTCTTGTATGGAGCAACCCGCTCTGCGACACGGTCTCGGTGACCTTGTTTCCCGGCTGCCGGAAGACAAGCGCCATAGGTATATGCCCTACCTCTTCATGAGGATACCTGCAGATTCACTGAACCTATTATTCTCCTGCAAGCTTCAATTTGCTCTAGTTAGTCTATTTACACTGAGAAGAGATTAAAACAGGCGTTACTTAGGGTGTGTGATGGTGCAATTTTATTTTTACTGGATCGGAGACGTCGTCTAAGCATCATATATAGTTCTAGTGCAGTGGACTCACGGCATGACCACGGCGTCGGCAACATCTGGCAGTGACTGCAGGACAAGCCCCAGCTCTGCTGGTGGAACCTGCGTCGACCAGATCTGGTGATTAACCTTCAAACAATTGCAGGAATGCTAGTACTTGACATTTAATTAATTTGAACTCTGCAACCAGGAACAACTGCAAATTAAACCTGATATCCCTTGTACTTGATGAGCTCCTTCAGTCTATCGACCACGAACAGAAACCCGTCCCGATCGATGTTGCAAAGGTCCCCAGTCTTGAGCCAGCCTTCAGAGTCGAAAGCGCTAGAGTTCGCCTCGTCGTCGCCAACATATCCTGCAAACGGCGCGCTATAAAATATGAAGGAAGAAATCTCTCAAAAAAAATGGAGACGAACACCCTGTCTGTAATTCTGTATAGAACGCTGAAACGAATGCTAGATACTCCTATATTGTTACCAGTCATGACGGCAGGCCCTCCGACCAAAACCTCCCCTTTCTGCCCGACTCCCTGGGGCCTTCCAGTTATGTGGTCCACGATCTTCACCTCGACGCGGCCAGCAGAGCCGATGCGGGTGCACTCTACCCAGCAGATCATGAGTGTCAGTGATATGCCACCAGCCTCAGTTGAACCGTAGTCCTGAAATGAACTCCGCATTTCAGTTCAAAAAGGGAAACTGTAAATAGTAGTAGCATTTCATCCGACAAAAAGATCGGATATATCAAGATTAATAGTTAAGTGAACAAGGTGCTTAATTTTCTGTATGTTTGTTCTACATTTGTCTCGGAGTTTTTTTTCCCCCTTGTGGATAAAGTTTCCAGTTTGCTTTCTGCAAATATTAGACCAATAATCAGAAGTAGTGCACCACGAGCCTGCTGGAACACTCAGATTGGATCCGAGACATGACACTAATAATTATCTATTTTTGTATTATTGGTCTTGGAATGGAAAAGGCCGTCACACCTCTCATTAAATTATTTGGACCACTCCTAATTGGCTTTAATTTCCAATTGATGTTGGGCATTGATGGATATGGCTAAATTGCACATGTGACAAGGTGAGGGTGCTGACACAAGTGGAAGACTTAGTGTCCGGGTCTGTGATGAGTGATTGTCAACGGAATTCATTTGGCATATTGGTTGGCTTGTGATGTGCAGGGGTTGAACACGGAGGCAATGGCAGATGGTGGAGTGAAGGTCAAGTGAGCGGGCTACGCCGATGGACCGGGAGCGGCAAAGGGCGGACGCGGGACTTGGACTGAGGGACTCGCACGCCGGAGCGCTAGTTGCAGTGGCGGACACCTGGCGGCATCGACAAGCGCAATTGAACATGGCCAAGGGACTCGGAGCGGTGCGTGGGCCGGCGCGGTCAAGGACCAGCGGACGCGGCCTAGGACGGCTTGCTGGTTTGGGCCTCAAAACCAGTGGTGGACGGTTTCGGGGAGAAGCGGGGCTACACGTGGCGGAATCTCGGAGGTTGCGTCGAGGCGACGGCAACTCTGAGCAGGAAGCGGGGTCATCCGATCTTATCTACAGACACAGGCTGTTCCAGAGTGTTTTAGGGCTAGCTAGCTCGCCTGATTAGCAGTAGGGAGAAGTTAGGGGGTGTTTTCGCAAAAGTGTAATAAGTCGATAAGAAAGGGTATGGTAGCCCCCTCTTTCTATCTCTCTCTCATTCACTCTCAACCCCTCCATGCTTAGAGCTAAGACACTTGCTTAGGGAGAGATCCAAAACTTTGGTTCTTGGTTGTGTAAACTCATGTTTTGAGCTGGGAATTGAGACCCTAACCTCGTAGCGTCTCCGGGATTCGAAGTAAGGCATGTGTTTCTTCGTGTTCTTCTCATGTTCTTCGTTTCCCCCTCTCTTGTGCGCTTTGATTCGTGAGTTCTAGGGCGTTTCGACGTGCACTTGTTCTTTGCCTTGAGTAGATCATCTTGACCGAAAGAAATCTCCGGAGTCCAACCCTACTTGTAGATCGTGTCGATTCTTGCTCAAGAACGAGTTCATGGGTACTTTTAGAGACGATTCGATTTCCCATTGATTCGCTTTGAATTGGTTCTTGATCTTTTAAAAGTTGATTCTCCACTGCCTTTTGACCTTATGACCGAAAAATCGTGGTAGTTCATCTCCGTTTGATCGACCTCTCTTCGATTTTGCTTTGGGGCGATTTCGAATGTGCTCTGTTTGTATAGGTGCGGACAGTCCGCGGGTCACCCCCAGATAGTCCGGGAATCGGGGCCGAGCACAGGGGCTTGCAGCAGCCTACTCGGTACACAGTCGCAGACCGTTCGCCCCTTGGCCACGGACAGTCCGAGGCTGCTTCTCGAGGGTGTCCCACAAGGTTCTCCGGAGTTTAGTTTTTGGATCTTTGCCGGCAGACAGCCCGCTCCCAGTTGCGAATAGTCCGGGCCCGTGATCCCGACAGTGGCAAGTTTGTTCTTGACCTCTTTGGTTTTTAGGAAGTGAACGGCGGAGAGTCCGGCTGTAAATCGCGGACAGTCCGGTGCTCGATTTTCGACAGTGCATAGTTCCAGTTCAGTTCACTGTTGCTCGTCAGTTTGTGCCGGCGGACAGTCTGAACCTGACCGGCGGACAGTCCGTACCAGACCTTGGACAGTCCGGGTCTAGGCAGTGACGTTTGTGTTTTGCTTCTGCATCTTCTCCGGTATTTTCAAGTATCGCGCTGTGCCTCTTGTGCACCCAACCTCTCGTAGGTTCGTGGATATCTCGTGAGGGCTTGTTCACTTCTTGGGATCATGTGTAGGACAGTAGTCTCAACTATTTTCAGAAGAAAATTTTGAGGCTCCTATTCACCCCCCTCTAGGTTGCTCTTCGGTCCTTCAATTGGTATCAGAGCCGGTTAAGGATCACTCCACTTTAATCGGTCCGTGATTCGTGAAGGCAACATGGATCGTGGTTCCAGCAAACCACCCCTATTCGATGGGTCAAACTATGCCTATTGGAAGACATGCATGTCCGCACATCTCCAGGGTATCGACTACACCGTTTGGAGATCGTTGATGATGCGACTTACGTTGTGCTTGCGCCTGCTGCTCGAGTCACTCAGGAGCAGAAGGACAGGCACAATGCAAATAGTCATGCCTGCAGCGTGCTTTTCACTAGCCTTTCGATCCCGGAGTTTGAGCGCGTCTCAGATTGTACAACAGCTTGAGAGATCTAGCAGAGGCTTCAAGCCTTCCACGAGGGCACCGCCCAAGTGAAGAATAGACTCTTTGAAGCGTACAAGCGAGAGTACAAAAACTTTAACTAGCTTGATGGTGAGTCCCTTGACTCTTTGTTTGCTCGGTTCCAAACCATCATCAACAAGATGAGAGCCAACAGAGTCTAGCTCCCTATGATGACCATGAGAGAGCTTTAAAACTCCTACATGCTTTAGATACAAGAATTTGGGCGCATGCGAGTGACAGCCATCACCGAATCACCCTCCTATGACAACCTCACGATAGATGAACTTTTAGCAAGCTCAAGGCTGCTGAAATAGATCAAGCTACCCATGCCAAGATCCGCAATCCGACTTCCCCATCTATGGCGTTGGTGTCAGGTAATGGAGGTAATGGTTCAGCTTCTTCTAACCCTTCACGATTGTCCTTTGATTTTTCTTCTTTTGTGTCCATCACAGAGGAGCAGATGGAGCCTCTTGGCGATGATGAGCTCGCCCTCGTCATTAGTCGGTTCTCTCGGTTTCACAACAACCAAATGAACCGCTGGCGTGGAGGCTGCAGGGAAGGATGCTTCGAGTGCAGGGAGTTGGATCATTTCGTCGCCAACTGCCCCAAGAAGGGCAAGTCCTCCTCCAAGTACGACTTCTCCAAGTGAAGGGACAAGAAGGATTACACCTCTGACAAAAGCAAGGCCAAGGGAGGCTTCGACAAGGAGGAGTACAAGAAGCAGTTCTAGAAGAAGATGCAAGCCAAGCAGCGAGCCTTCCTCACCTCATTCAGTGACCTCAACGACGACTCCGGCGATGAGAGAAACTCTTCCTCGAGCGATGATGAAGCGGGGAAGAAGATTGAGGACAAGCTCAATGGCTTATGCTTCATCGCCAACTCCACCCTTGGCGGCTTCTGCACCATGGCGCTTGAGGACACCGAGGCGGAGGCTGGGAAGGGCAAGGCACATGATGACGACACTGCGTCTCAGGTATCACTTAATCTCGATGATCTTGCTGCCGAGGTGGATACTCTGAATGCCGCTTTAGTGAGCCAAGATAGATTGCTCAAGCGTGCTGCCCGTGAGAGAAAGGAGTTCAAGGAGAAGTGGGAGGTTGCGGTGAAGGAGCTTGAGTTGACTAGGAAAAGCATTGTAGTCACAGAGGAGCAGGAGTGTGACGAGTGCGTAGTGCATATGGGTGACTTGGCTTTGTTGCAGTCCAAGTACGCCCGTGCTTTGGAGGAGCTTGAGGAGGTGAGAGCGAGATCTATTCTGTTGGGTGCTTGCAAGTCCTGCTCGGGCTTGCAAACCGAGTTGGCAGAGAGAGATGCCAGTATAGCCTTGTTGGAGAAGGCCAGCTCGGTAGGCACCGGTGATGGGAAGTGTGCGCTGTGTGAAGCCACTGCAAGAAGTCTGGGTTTTTTTTGACATTGTAATTATGTCAAAATATATGGAATTCATGTCACAACTTATAGTTTATGACATTCGGTTGACGAAAATTTAAATGTCAAAAAACCCGCGTCATATTCTGACTATGTGACGTTTGTTTATTTAATGTCATAGGTTATGACATTGGTTTGTTGTCACAAGCCCTTATACCATGCCATCTAGGCAGATGTTGTGGCACTGAGGTGGCAGCCATTATAAATGTCATAAAATTAAAATTCGGCCTGTTAAGGCCCACGTAGGTTATAATGGACCATGCCCATTACTTGGGCTTGTTTTCTGGCCTAGCCCATTTAAGTTTATGATTTTTTTAGCCAGTTTTGACCAATTTTTATTAGGTACAGCCTAGATATACTAAATAAGCCTAGGCCCATTCACATATTTCAGTTGGCCCATCTCATATTAGTCCCATCATACTCAGGCACAAAGGACCATGCTCACACATTTCACACAGCACAATTGATCATTATCATAAATTGACGATACAAAATATTTGCTGTCACAACCTCACTAGTCTAGAACATGGAATAAAGAATTAATCCTAATACAAGCTACTCTCGGTCAAGCATTCCAGCAACTACAAAATACGACAGCACTGAATTGATTAGTACTCCCTCCGTATCAGTTTTAGAAGACGTTTTGGAGGTTGGGGAGTTTTGGCAAAAAGATGTCATTCGGCGTGTGAGGAACTTGTGTTCAATGGTAGCTCCACCATTTAGCTGCAAGTGAAAGTACCGAAAAGTGTACATTAAATAAACAAATATCACATCTACAGTAAATATAAAGCAAATCATAATGTAATAACTGAACCTGCAACATCACATATTAACTGTACAAGTGTAAGGTCTTCAGTACAAATAATTAGCTGAATTGTGCCAGTAATCCATTTGAAGCAGATATACAGGCAGCAACAAAGTGTACTAGTAGTCTATTACTAACAATGTCATCACTCAGCCATCATAGAAAAAAACGGACACTACATGCTGGCAGCGTTATTGAGCAAATGGACAAGAAAGAAATAAGGAAAGAGAAAACCTGCTAGGTTCAGAGATAAATTTAACCAAATTCCATTTGCGTTGTATCCTATTCTGCAACTCAGTGGCCTCGTAGTTCAAAAACCTGCAGATAATGCAAAAGTTAGGACATATGTTCCCTTTCCAATTCAGTTCTAAAACTGCAGTAGTCTTACTACATAGTATAATCAACTACTTCGTGAAGAGATTTCAGGGATTGGTAATTTGAAGATTTAGATGTCAATCTATAACAGGCACTAACCAAACCACACGAATCAAAAACAATCACACATGCAACAGGTGGGCAGGATCACCCAGCTGCTGCTTCGCCGATCCAACCTCGCGAGCAACATACACAGTCCACTTGAGCACATGCACCAGCCGGCCCTAAGCACAACACAAGCAGAGCACAAATCCAGGCCGGAGTTTTATTGCAAAGCAGAGAGGACGCGTCAGCAACTCAGCCAGCAGCACAGGCAGGAGCGCACCAGAGGCTGGTGCCTCGCACACACAACAAACTGAACTAAAGGCACTGAGTATGACTGCTAGATTCTTGGTAGAACCCTGAGTATATTAAGCAGTAAACCTTATTATTTAGCAGTACACTTGTGCTTTTTCAACAGCTAAAGAATACATATAACCACTATTCTTTCCAGCTGCTAGAGAATAAATATAATCTAACTAACAGTTTCAGGTTCAATACAAACTAGCAGACTAGCAATACTAAATCTGAAAGAAAAGAGAAATGTACTAACAAGCAAATGGTCATATTAACGAGCAAAAGGAATGAAAGCCACCAACGGAGGAGAGCGTGCCACCATGGAATACAGACGCTGCTATCTCTTTTGTCCTGAATGAAAAGCATGAATAAATGGCTTCTTCAAAGAGCTGCTTTAGAGACTATGTAGAACAAAGTAAAAAGAAAGCAGAAAAGAACACCTACACGTCCTTCGCCGGATGATGCAGATCGAGGCCGAACCGCTCTTCTTGACGCCGGCCCTGACCGGATCGAAGTAGAGCGAGACTGGGCATCTCTCCTAAGCGTTGTATTAGACGAGTCGAAGCGGATCAGGGCCTCTCTGCACGGTGGCATGAGAGCGCCGCCGCCGCCGCCGCCCGGCGACATGCGACTAAGGGCCGGCATCGCCAGCGTCTGTCGCCGCGTGCGCTTGGGTCATGTTTACACCAAAATTTGGTAATTTCATTGCTGATGGAATTTATACAAAGAAGCCGACAATTTGATGAATATTGGGAGTCTTCCGGTTGATTTGTCTGATTACCCAAGATATCAGGTCCATTATAAAGGAATCAGCTAACGTCGTGTATACACCCCGAAGACCGACGTAACATGCAATTTTGGTTCCGTGCATCGGTGTTTCATTGACGTGCAGGAAGCGTTCTTTAGCAGTATTTCAAATACTTGGCAAGGGACGTCGCATGAAAAGGAGAAGGGAAGAGAAGCCGAGGAATTAAATGGAAGCAAAGCATGCATGGACCCGATTAATTAAAGGAAAGGAGAGACACATGCATACGTACACCAGATGGAGGAAACTTCCAGGCTCGGCCGGTAAGGGAAAGGAAATCGTGGTTGCACATTTTTAGGCATGGCCGAGTAAATAGGGATATTTAGCTTGTTGGTTAGTTACGCGATGTTTTGTATTTTTGTACGCAAAGTCCAGCAGCTCTATAAATCTATCAATCAATCAATATAACAACCCTTTCAGCTCCGGTCAAAATCGTAGGAGTAGAAGTAATGTAGTTTCTCCACGAGTTCTTCATCATAAACAAGGCTGTCATCCGGTGGACATCCAAGTTTGCTTGTAAATACCGTCATGCCTTGCTGAGCTTTATTTTTTTAATGTCATCCGGTGGACATGAAAACATAGTAAATCGAGGTTGATTCTGGTTTGGTATGGGTTTGGCGTCATCCGGTGGACGTAGGCTCAGATCGAATAAGGATTATTTATCGATTCATATTTATTTTCTTGTTTAATCTATCTTTACCGTCATCTGGTAGACGAGTGCTTAGATTAAGCTGGTTAATGTAACAGAATCGCCTAAATCATATAGCCCACAGGCACCCGTCATTGTTACTAATGACCTCGGGTAGCCGGGCCCGTGTTCCAGATGATTTAAAAGGTCCTGCCAGGCTACATCAGCACCCATATTCTTCGACACGATCCCCATTGCGAAGCCATTACAGAATTACAACATTTCATAATAAAATACAACAGAGTAAAAGTGCAGAAGATTACACAGTACTTAGATTACAAACCAGGTATCCAAATAGAATTTACATGCAGTTATTACAAACCATAGATAAGTAGCAGTAACAGTGGGATAACCAAATACATATAGTTAGTTAAGGATAACATGAACCCTGCCCAAGGGCCTTGTCTCACTCATCATCACTTCCATCCTGAACGATGGTCACACAGCAGGGAGCGAGACAAACCTCCTGCTACTAATTTCCTGCAACAGGGTTAACAAACCCTGAGTATTGGGGTACTCCGTAAGACTTACCCGACTAAACAAAAGATGAGACTCAGGAATGCAGGCTGAGGGGAGTTAAGGTAAAGGTTTAGCAAGAGTCAAAGATTTTTGCAGAAAAGCAATACTAATCTATAATTCTACTTTTAATATTTTAACTCATCATTAATTAATAAACATACATCTCAAATTTTTCACATATGTCCTTCAATTCTCAATTCATCATTCATTCTCAAAACATCATAGTTCCGAACTACTATTCGATATAGGTGTGAGCATCAAGTCTCCATAACCGAGGAGCAACGATGATTCGAATCGATTAAGTACCCAGCTGGGGATCCCTAACCACACTGCATATGTAGCAGTTAAGCTTGCATATACTAACCCCGTCTACCACGGCTTTTTCATCCCTGAACCGGTCCTGCGCCACCCGAGACCACAGTACACCTCCATTCCAGCACGCCGGCCACGAGGGTACAAGCTACTCTCGCCATCTCTCCACTCTTAGTGCGTGGTCGTCGGTTCAAGCAATGGAGCCACCGGAGATAAGACTTTCCGTAGTATGTGGTTAGCTGTAAAGTCTCGATCACAGCAGGCCGACAACGAACGGTCCCTAATTACTTTTCCGTTGAAAACCATGCATTGGGACTCTAACCCAAGTACACTGGTGACCACCTGGTTTTCACATCCCTTTTCCGCTGGCGATGATAAGTTGGGACCCTAACCGAAACATATGACCACCAAACGAAAAACCCATCCCCGTTGATGGCAATGGACTGGCCAAGTACACTACCACCGAACGAGGACAATCCATTCCCTTTTAATGATTCATTCGATTCATATTATCATAGTATAAAATAACATTTTCGTAAATCTAATAATTAAGCATGACTAAACATTTTTCAATTCTTCAAATAAATCAGGTCCTCAGGTCTTGATAAGTGGTCAAGGATGGTAATGCATCAATTGATTATCACTCAACTCCTATTAACATAATACAATAGATTAACTCAAGTGATAAATATTTATAAACCACAAGAAGAGGGCTGAATGCACCGGGGCTTGCCTTGTGGCGCAAAAAGAGTGGGGTCGGGGTCTGTGCCACAGATGTCAAATCCTTGCACCAGCTCAGGAGTAGGCTCTTCAGGAGTCACCTCAGTCTTCACCTCCTGATTCTCGGTCAGTACATGTATGCAATGATGAATGCATGAATGCGATGCAACGATATGAAATACGAAACATACAGATAAAGTAGAGTACCAGTACTACTGTCCTTCAAACTATTTAACGTAGTTTACCCTAAGATGCTCTAGGTCATAAGGGTGTTTGACCTAGAACCACAATCAATCATAAAAGCACACAATTCCTAAGTCATTATCCTTTTAATCCCTTTTATTTATCAATTAATCCAAACATTAATTAACCACTAATTAAATCACTTCCAAATGGACCCAAACTTTGCCAACAGCTCGATCTTGTGCCAAAACAGTACCAAAATTAATTTCATAATTTTTGGATTAACAGGGATTTAATTAAAATTGCTCAAAATTGCACCTTTCAATTAATTTACTGATTTTTGATTCATACAGAAAGTGTCCAAAACATATATTTAATATTTTTATTAAATACTACATATAACAGAGAGCATCTAGAAAAATTTTGATGATTTTTGGCCAAACAATTTAATTCGTACAGAAATAACAAATCCCAGTACTATTCACATTCACAGAAAATAGGAAAACAGACTTAAATACAATGAAAAACGAAAAATCTATTTTGGCCCGGAGCGGCCCACGAACGGTACTGACCGGCCTGCCCGCACCGCACTGGCGAATTTGCATATAACCCCCTAAAAAATGTAGCCCTTAACTCGCCGTCCTAACGCCACTATTCAATTAAGTCACTAACATTTCAAAAAGCCCCCTGTG